>JAFEMH010000240.1:600000-912337 GCA_022495995.1 Adenophora triphylla var. japonica | reverse complement strand
ACGGTTGTTTGTAGATGATTGTGGGAAAATCGGTTTGTGTAGTAAATTTGTCTACTTCTTCTTTTTACCATTGCTATTCCATTTGTAACATTATCCATTTTGTCTTCTACCCTATCTAATTGTTGTCAGATTGTATATAATGATAAGTTTGTCCAATTATTTTGTAAATGTAAGTCTTTGGTCAATCTTTCTTCTATTTGGTCGGGGTGGACTATTGGTAAAATTCCATGTGTGATTCCATTTTTACGAAATAAGCGGTGCTCTAGCGGAGGTTTTTCACTTTCGTAGAATTCATTACTTGGTAGATTGTTTGCTGTTACTTTATACCATTTTTTAATGTTTTGAGTTATTGGGTTTAGTTTATATAAGTATTCATCATTTAGGAACTCAAAGAATGGTATATATATTTCTTGTATTTTACATAGATCATAATATGCTTCTTTAATTATTTTTTGTTCTTTTTCGTTATATGTTTTAAAGAATATTCCCCTATTTTCATTATTTTCTTCACTTTGGAATTCTTCTCTTAAAACTTTTTTATTTAATCTGAATTCATTTTTTATCATATATGTAGGAATCTGTATCCTTGTGATATATATTTTTTAATTGAAGATTTTGAAAACGGACTCATGATTTGATTATTGGAATATAAAGGGATTACTTTTTCTTTTATTTTAATTGCTAATCTAGATTTGAAATCAAATATTCCTTTATCTTTATATATCTCAGAAGTTGAAATTGAAGGAGGTTTTCAATTCGTTAAAAATTGATTATCCCATTATATATATATATATATATATATATATATATATATATATATATATATATATATATATATATATATGATAAAAAATGAATTCAGATTAAATAAAAAAGTTTTAAGAGAAGAATTCCAAAGTGAAGAAAATAATGAAAATAGGGAAATATTCTTTAAAACATATAACGAAAAAGAACAAAAAATAATTAAAGAAGCATATTATGATATATGTAAAATACAAGAAATACATATACCATTCTTTGAGTTCCTAAATGATGAATACTTATATAAACTAAAACCTAATAACTCAAAACATTAAAAAATGGTATAAAGTAACAAAGAAACAATCTACCAAGTAATGAATTCTACGAAAGTGAAAAACCTCCGCTAGAACCGGCTTATTTCGAAAATGGAATCACACATAGAATTTTACCAATAGTCCACCCTGACCAAATAGAAGAAAGATTGACCAAAGACTTACATTTACAAAATAATTGGACAAACTTATCATTATATACAATCGGACAACAATTAGATAGGGTAGAGAACAAAATGGATAATGTTACAAATGGAATAGCAATGGTAAAAGAAGAAGTAGACAAATTTCTTACTACACAAACCGATTTTCCCACAATCATCTACAAACAACCGTAAACAGGAGTAATATCCAAGAGATATACGGAACATGGAGAATTATATAACATAACCCCATCAAACGAAAAGATAAAGTACCAATATCAACATCCTATAAAAGACAAATACCTCCTTCAAAAATTCATTTAGAATGTCAGGTGTTAGACCAACTCTGCACAATCCCTTAAATGATTTAATGGAAAATATAAAATCATATATACAAATAAAAGAAGAAAGTACAAGCGACAACAAAAACATTAGAGTACTAACAGAGTACAATGAACAATCAACATCTGAATCAGAATCCATCCCTGATTCTGAAAATTATGAAACAGATAATGAAAAAGGAAATAAAGATAAACCAATACAAGCCATTCGAGGCTTTTACAATTATAAAAAAGAGGCGGATGATTTGGAAATACTAGGAAATCAACAAAAATCGTACAATGCAAAAAATATTTATGAATGGAACATTGATGGGTTAAGTGAAATGGAAATTATTAACAAAACAAAAGAAATGATACTCGTAGGAAACATATACAAAACAACAAACATTACAGAAAAACAAGCTGTAGAAAACATAATCCTAGGATTCACAGGACAATTACGCACCTGGTGGGATAAATTGCTAGGAAGAGAAGTAAAAGATGATATATTAAGCGCTGTAAGAAGGGATAACCAAGATCAACCCTTAGTAGACGAACATGGACGGCCTGCACCGGCACAATTGATAACATTAATATTCAATATTACAACCCACTTTATAGGAGATATAGATTTATACACTGAAAGAAATTCAGAGATACTACAAAATCTAAAATGTAGAAAATTACAACAATTCAAATGGTATAAAGAAAACTTCTTAAAAAGAGTTTTTAATTTGGCAGAACCAAATAACATATATTGGAAAGAAAAATTTATTACTGGATTACCAGGACTATTTTCAGAAAAGGTAAAAGAAACAATAGAACAAAAATTTGGACAAGTTTCTTACAATGAATTAACTTACGGAGATTTAATTACTTGTGTAAACATTACTGGCTTAAAATTATGCCAGGATCAAAGATTAGCCTATAAATTAAAGAAAGAAAATTATCAAACAAGAAAAGAATTAGGAAATTGGTGTGAACAATTTGGATTTGGAAGACTAAAACCACCTCATAAAAAGAAAAGGAATGAACAAAATCCCTATTATAAAAATAGCACATATAGGAGAAAACATAGAACAACAAATAAAAAATATACAAAAGAGACCCCTGAATACTATAAAAACTCAAGCCATAAGAAAAGACATAGCAATAAATATAACAATAAGAAATACAGAAAGAATAACAAACATTCGAATACCTATAAAAAGACAATAAAATGCTTTCTATGTAGAAAACCTGGACATATAGCTAGAGATTGCCCAGCTAGAAAACAAATAAAACAAATTTGCAATAACCTTAATATAAAAGAAATAGACCAAATAATATCCCAAATAGATAATCTAGAAGTAACAACCACAGAAAATGAACAAACCAGTGCAGAAGACCCCTCCTTCATCACAGACAACAAAAACAATGAAGAAGAAATTAATGAATGTCAAAATGGTTGCAAAGGAGTACGCATGTGTACAACCAAAATCAATACTATAGAACAATATGATGAAATATTAGAAAAATTAAAGAAATTAAGGAACCAGTTATAAAACGAAAATTCTTAAGACAATTAGAAAAAGCCATTAATGAAGAAAAACCAGAACCTTCAACACCTTCTCAATATGAAGATGTGGTACAAATGTTCCAAGACAAAAGGAAACAAATTTCTTCAGTAGATTTACAAAGTGAAATCAGAGAAATAAAACAAGAAATAAAATTATTAAAACAAAATAATTTAGAATTACAAAAATCACAAAAAGAATTAGAAGCAAAAATAACAATACACGAAATTTAAAAACAAATAAGTGCAACTTACAAAGGAAAACCTTCTAAAAAATTGGATGAACAATTTCAAAATCCTTTTTCAAAAACCAAAGAAATAAAAATAAACACTAGAGAAAACACGGAAACAGAAACACCTTCTTCAACAGAAGAAGATACAGAAGGAAGTGTATATGCAATAAATAAAGTTAGGTTTCAAAAATGGTATGTCACTATAAAAATGACGATAGGAACCTTCCAATATGAAGGAATAGCCATGTTAGATTCAGGAGCAGATCTGAATTGTATAGAACAAGGGATAATACCCTCCAAATATTTTATAAAAACAAAACAGAATCTTTCAGCAGCAAATTCTTCCTTATTAAAAGTTAAATACAAAATACCAGAAGCTCACATATGTAATAATAATATTTGCTTCAGAACAAGCTTAATACTTGTAAAAGATTTAAATACAAAAGTAATATTAGGAAATCCTTTCCTACAAATGTTATATCCTTTTAAAGTATCTAAACAAGAAGTAGAAACGAAAATATTAGGACAAAAAATAATATTTAAATTCATATATCCAGTTTCTACCCATGATGTTAACAATGTACAAAAGGCAAACATAACAAAAATAAACTCGTTACAAAAACAAATTGAATTCTTAAAAGAAGACTTACATTATACAAAATTAGAAGAAAAATTACAATCAAGAGAATGCAAAATTACAGTTGAAAAGATATTAGAAAAATTTGAAAAAACCCTATGTTCTGACCTCCCTACAGCATTTTGGGAAAGAAAGAAACATGTCATAACATTACCATATGAAAAAGAGTTTAATGAAAGAATGATTCCAACTAAAGCAAGACCAATCCAAATGAACCAGGAATTATTAGAATATTGTAATAAAGAAATAAAAGATTTATTAGATAAAAAATTAATAAGAAAAAGCAAATCACCATGGTCATGCTCTGCTTTCTATGTCACAAAAAATGCAGAAATTGAGAGAGGAGCTCCAAGGTTAGTAATAAATTATAAACCTTTAAACACAGCCTTAAAATGGATTAGGTATCCAATCCCTAATAAACAAGATTTATTAAAAAGACTTCACAATGCATCAATATTTTCAAAATTTGATATGAAATCAGGATTTTGGCAAATCCAAATAGCAGAACAAGATAGATATAAAACAACATTCACAGTACCATTTGGTCAATACGAATGGAATGTAATGCCATTCGGATTAAAAAATGCACCAAGCGAATTCCAAAAAATAATGAATGAGATATTCAACCCTTACACATTTATTATAGTCTACATAGATGATGTTTTAGTCTTTAGTAAAAATTTAGGACAACATGAAAAACATCTAAACATATTTTACAAAGTAATGATAAAAAATGGATTAGTTTTATCCAAAGCCAAGATAAAATTATATCAAACAAAAATAAGATTCTTAGGACATGAAATAACCAACAATACTATAATACCAATCCAAAGATCGATAGATTTTGCCGACAAATTCCCAGATGAAATAAAAGACAAAACCCAATTACAAAGATTTTTAGGATCACTAAATTACATAGCTGATTTCCTTCCAAAAATAAGACAAATCTGTAAACCTCTTTATGACAGATTAAGAAAAAACCCAAAACCTTGGACAAAAGAACACACTAAAGTAATAAAACAAATTAAGATATACGTAAAACAATTACCCTGTTTAACAATATGTGATCCAAACACACCAAAGACAGTCTCTACAGACGCATCAGACATAGGATATGGAGGGATATTAACCCAAGAAATAAATGGTAAAACCCATATAATAAGATATTACTCAGGGGTATGGAATGAAACCCAATCTAAATATTTCACAATAAAAAAGGAAATCCTTTCCATAGTATTATGCATAACAAAATTTCAAGACGACTTGCTTAATCAAAAATTCACTGTCAAAGTAGATTGTAAAGCCGCTAAAGATGTTTTACAAAAAGACGTAAAAAATTTAGCTGCAAAACAAATCTTCGCCAGATGGCAAGCATTATTATCTATTTTTGATTTTGAAATTATTCATATTGCAGGAAAAGACAATTCAATTCCAGATTTCTTAACAAGGGAATTTCTGCAAGGGAACAATGGAAATCCTTAAGAAACAAAAAGCAGAAAAACTTAAGAAAACAAGATTAGAATTAGAATTAGGATCATCTTCACAAATTAACCAACCATTAACACCCAGAGAAAAATTGTATCAAGAAACCCTAATTATTGCACAACAACAACAAATTGAATCTTCTGAAAATCCCCAAAAATGGCATGTACACATTAATGGTCTATATTATCATCTAAACAATATAAATTACCTAAATTTCTGCCTTCAAAAAACAGATGTATTATTAAAAGAATCTAAAAACGTCAGTGCCCCAGTACCAATTGGTAATTATCCTCCTCCAATTCCAATTAGTAAAACTGTAGAATTAAGATATCACATATATGATTTAGAAGAACTCTTAGAATATAATTTCACCAGAAAATTTAGACCATCAATTGAAGCAGATATCTCCGCTTTAAGAAGAATTATAAAATGTATTGAGAATGATCATGTAGGTAGTAACAGAGATAATCCCATGTTAATCCCGGACTAATAATCTTTTTCCTTTCAACAGGATCCTTGACAATGCCTCCATTCATGAAAATTTTCACAAAAATTAACAGAAAAGAACATAAGCTTAGAAAAGAAATTAAAAGCCTTAAGGAAGCT
The DNA here is from genome assembly GCA_022495995.1 of Adenophora triphylla var. japonica. Classification (NCBI taxonomy): domain Eukaryota; kingdom Viridiplantae; phylum Streptophyta; class Magnoliopsida; order Asterales; family Campanulaceae; genus Adenophora; species Adenophora triphylla. The sequence continues at coordinate 906,285 of JAFEMH010000240.1, read as the reverse complement.
TTAGAAGAAGAAAGAAAAAGAAATCCTTATCATTGGACTAATCTAGAAACCTCTTTAAACAATACAATTCGGTATAAAAAATAAAGGTTAAGACTGCTTTATATTGAACTTGATTATATCCTCTTAGATAACATCACAGGATAAATATGATTTTGCAGGATGATTTCAGGTTCCTCAATAAAGAAAAAAGATAAAAAGCCCCTCTTCACTACTGCATCCTTAACAAAGCTCCCCATATTTATTCCTGAAAAAAACCCCCAAAAATGAAAACAAATTTGAAATGTTATCACCATACAAAACTCCCTTCTCATCATCATCTTCACAAACTGTTCCACCAAGCCCAAGTCAACAATTGGCTACTTACAAACAAAGCCTTGACCAAAGCCCAACTCAAAGCCCAATTCCTCTTATCCAACAAATTTCACCCAGTGCTTATTCAAAAAACACTCCGCCAACTTCTTATTTCTACAAAAATCATTCAGAGTTCGTCTGTGTTTTAGAACCAGAATTTTTTGAAACAAATACAAAATGGCATCCTTATCAAATGTCTGAATTTCTCCTTCCGGTTCCCACAATTATACGCACGATAATTTCTCCAAATCACAATTGTATTATGAAAGTATTTTAACCCAAACAAGATCAGCCAATTTCATCTATTCCGCTGATCATTCAGACCCCTCCAAAGTAAGATATTGCAAAGTAAGAATTTTTAAAATTTTAACCATCTCTGATTGGGGACAAAAACCCAGCGAAGCTAAGGACCTATACCTTCCAAACAATACAACCCGCTTCAATTACTGGGATTATATTAATGCTTGGTCCCGAGCTTTTCTCAAGCAAAACAAATCCTTTTCTCTTTCATACTTTTTCTACTTCTCCCCTGACTTTCCTTATCCAACCCCTTATTGATTTAACCTTTGGTGGACAAAGTTCGGGCTGGATAAACAAATAGTCCCATCTTCTGTAAAGAAGGCCTTCAATCTTTGGGCCAAACAAATTTCTTTCCCACAAGAAATTGAACAATCCCCCATTTGGACCCAATTTTGTCATAGTTTCCAAGTCCCTTGGATATTCATGACATAATTTGACCTAAAAGAGGAACAAATGTGTGAGTGTGTACAAATGGGTCTACAAATGGGTGCCCCAAGGCAACAAAAGTGTGAGTGCAATCACAAAATAATTCTTCCAACACTAATCAGAAAATACAAAATCAAGTGGTGGGACAAGACACCCTTATCTGATTGCGGCCCTGAAGCAGTTGAAAAATTCTTTAAACAAAAACCCCAATGTTGCAAAAATATTCCCCTTTCACAATCCCAACAAAATGAAGAATTCCTCCGAAGAAAACAACATATCATGGTCCAGATGGCTAAATGCACAAATCCTGGAGATCTTGACAGACTGATGAACGAATTAAGTGATGAAGGAAGCACAAATTCCATAATACCCGAAGAAGCCATACCAAATGATGACATGTTCACTCAGGTACAGATAAAAGACCTGTAAAGATAAAAGACAAAAGACAGAGACTGAGAAGGCATCTTCATACAGTGAAGCCGCCCCTCAAAATTCAAAAAACAATGGACAAAGGGAATCCACTTTTTCAGTGGATAATACTGTTTTCTCCACTTTCCTGAGTGGAACTCATTTTCTTTTGTATTTATTTGTATTTGTCAAAAGTGGTGGATCCCTCTTAGGAGGACAAATGCGCACCGAACATGTGGCGCGATCCATTACTTCCCTCTGTAGTATAAATAAGGAGTCTTCCTCATTAGAGAAGGCAAGTTTTTTCTTTCACCCTTTCTCAGTTCTCCCTCTTCATAAGATATCCTCTCAACCATCCACTACAAACCATCCACTGTACAAATATCTTGTAAATTATCGGAGTTCTGTAATAATAAAGTAAGTTGTACTTACTGTTATTTAGTTATTTATGTATATTAGTTATATGCTTTCTACTAGTAAAAAGGACTTTTAAATCAATGAGGTATATAGATCGGAAACCAGGCAGCGTCAAGGTGTCTCAAAGACACTTTTGAGTTAAAGGTTTTTATCCTTACTCATCGCGGCTTCATAATATTCAAAATTTATGAAGTGTGTGCCGGGTAGAACAAAGATCACGTACCCTAGATAAAAAGTCAATTTTACTATTAAAAAGTCAAAATTACTATTTAGTACTGTAGCAACTAATTAGGAGTTTATTTCCTTTGAATTTTCTTTAGACTATATCCAGTTTTGTTGTTTTTATTCCCATTATTCTCATGTTTGCTTATATTTAATAGACTATATCCAGTTTTGTTGTTTTTATTCCCATTATTCTCATGTTTGCTTATATTTAATCGATCCTTTGCTTATTTTGGTATCAGAGCCAAAATAAGCAAAGGATCAATTATCTAACTAACATGAGAATAATAAGCAATAAAAACAACAAAACTTAATATAATCTAAAGCAAAATTCAAGGGAAATAAACTCCTAATGAGTTGCTACAGTACTAAAACATCATCTATATAGACTATAATAAATGTGTAAGGGTTGAATATCTCATTCATTATTTTTTGGAATTCACTTGGTGCATTTTTTAATCCGAATGGCATTACATTCCATTCGTATTGACCAAATGGTACTGTGAATGCTGTTTTATATCTATCTTGTTCTGCTATTTGGATTTGCCAAAATCCTGATTTCATATCAAATTTTGAAAATATTGATGCATTGTGAAGTCTTTTTAATAGGTCTTGTTTATTAGGAATTGGATACCTAATCCATTTTAAGGCTGTGTTTAAGGGTTTATAATTTATTACTAACCTTGGAGCTCCTCTCTCAATTTCTGCATTTTTTGTGACATAGAAAGCAGAGCATGACCATGGTGATTTGCTTTTTCTTATTAATTTTTTATCTAATAAATCTTTTATTTCTTTTTTACAATATTCTAATAATTCCTGGTTCATTTGGATTGGTCTTGCTTTAGTTGGAATCATTCTTTCATTAAACTCTTTTTCATATGGTAATGTTATGACATGTTTCTTTCTTTCCCAAAATGCTGTAGGGAGGTCAGAACATAGGGTTTTTTCAAATTTTTCTAATATCTTTTCAACTGTAAGTTTGCATTCTCTTGATTGTAATTTTTCTTCTAATTTTGTATTATGTAAGTATTCTTTTAAGAATTCAATTTGTTTTTGTAATGAGTTTATTTTTGTTATGTTTGCTTTTTGTACATTGTTAACATCATGGGTGGAAACTGTAGGGTTTCGAGGGTCCATGCGTAGCGGAATAAGCAATAACTCGAAAAACCCCAAGCCCTAGAATCCGTTCTAGATGAATAATTAAGAGAGATGAAATAGAATTACCAACCTTGAATGCTTTTGCCTTTGATAAACTTGACCCAACTCCAGATTGAATGATCTTGTTAATCCTTGATGAACGAACGGGAATCACGAACCAAAGATCTTGATGAACGAAGATCCTCTATGTTTATCCACGCGCGGAACGAACCCTAGAACTCTTCTAGGAGGATTGCTAGATCCAATTGATTGAAACACCTTTCAATCAATGAAGAACAATGGATTTTGTGGTGTTTGATTCTCAATTCTCAATTGAAATCTCCCACTCTAAGTGTTTCTCTCAAGCCAAAACGTTCTAATGACGGCTAGGGCAACCAGGGGTAAGTATTTATACGTTATAAAACTTTTCCCCTCGCGAAAACCCTAGTTTTAAGTCAATTCCGCGTCAGTCCAGTGCCCAGGAGACGAGTCGTCCCCCAGGGGACGAGTCGTCCCCTGGCACCCGGCTCGAATCTGGCGTCCCCTTAAGGGGAATAGTTGGTTACGGCACAGGGACGAGTCGTCCCACGAGAACAAAAACTCCATATTCTTCATTTTTGACAATTCGTTCGATGCGTGTGACCCCATAGGACCATACTATGTTGGCAATGAGTCCGATCACATCGATCCTCATAAGACATGAGCGGACTCTAGCAAGCCATCATGCCTACCCAAATAGTATAATATCAAGTTCGATTTTCCTACATAGAACATATCACAATCCCATTGTCACACGATGTTATATTGAACATGAGTCATGGTCCACGTCAACTCATATTGTTCAATGCTTTCTCGTTACCAAGTAAATTGATTAATCGAATGACATTAATCACATTAATTCATTCGGGCATGGCCATGCACTACATCAATCTTACTTACGAGTGGCCAAGCAAACATCTCTCTTTACGAGGGACAATCTCCATCTTGACTTATCATTATTCCCAACAAGAATCATACCATGCCAATGATAGCCCTTATTGTCATCCGGTTAAAGATAACGTTAAACTATATCAAACATGATATTCATCAAGCGGAAGACGATGATAATCTCAGGTCAAAGGATATCAATGATATGACTATATGAGATTTAATTATGACATATGACCATGACATAAATCTCATAATGGGTCAAGTCCAGTACCTTGTTCTCTAACAAGTACCCATGAATCTAATGTGCATCTCCATGCATATAATCATCATATGATTATCCATTAGACTTCATACTAGTGCTTCATAAGTACTAGGGACACGATTATTATAACTAAACATGCAAACTCATATAATAATCAAAGAAGCAATCTCATATATAAATGAACAATGACATTACATAAAGGTCTATCTCTATAGGCCTAGGGCACTAACACCTACAGAAACTGGATATATGAATTTAAATATTATTTTTTGTCCTAATATTTTCGTTTCTACTCCTTGTTTAGATACCTTAAAAGGGTATAACATTTGTAGGAAAGGATTTCCTAATATTACTCTTGTATTTAAATCTTTTACAAGTATTAAACTTGTTTTAAAACAAATGTTATTATTACATATGTGAGCTTCTGGTATTTTATATTTAACTTTTAATAAGGAAGAATTTGCTGCTGAAAGATTCTGTTTTGTTTTTATAAAATATTTGGAGGGTATTATCCCTTGTTCTATACAATTCAGATCTGCTCCTGAATCTAACATGGCTATTCCTTCATATTGGAAGGTTCCTATCGTCATTTTTATAGTGACATACCATTTTTGAAACCTAACTTTATTTATTGCATATACACTTCCTTCTGTATCTTCTTCTGTTGAAGAAGGTGTTTCTGTTTCCGTGTTTTCTCTAGTGTTTATTTTTATTCCTTTGGTTTTTGAAAAAGGATTTTGAAATTGTTCATCCAATTTTTTAGAAAGTTCTCCTTTGTAAGTTGCACTTATTTGTTTTTTAATTTCGTGTATTGTTATTTTTGCTTCTAATTCTTTTTGTGATTTTTGTAATTCTAAATTATTTTGTTTCATAATTTTCAGAATCAGGGATGGATTCTGATTCAGATGTTGATTGTTCATTGTACTCTGTTAGTACTCTAATGTTTTTGTTGTCGCTTGTACTTTCTTCTTTTATTTGTATATATGATTTTATATTTTCCATTAAATCATTTAAGGGATTGTGCAGAGTTGGTCTAACACCTGACATTCTAAATGAATTTTTTGAAGGAGGTATTTGTCTTTTATAGGATGTTGATACTGGTACTTTATCTTTTCTGTTTGATGGGGTTATGTTATATAATTCTCCATGTTCCGTATATCTCTTGAATATTACTCCTGTTTCTGATTGTTTGTAGATGATTGAGGGAAAATCAGTTTGTGTAGTAAGGCTGTCTACTTCTTCTTTTACCATTGCTATTCCATTTGTAACATTATCCATTTTGTCCTCTACCCTATCTAATTGTTGTCCGATTGTATATAATGATAAGTTTGTCCAATTATTTTGTAAATGTAAGTCTTTGGTCAATCTTTCTTCTATTTGGTCAGGGTGGACTATTGATAAAATTCCATGTGTGATTCCATTTTTACAGAAATAAGCCGGTTCTAGCGGAGGTTTTTCACTTTCGTAGAATTCATTACTTGGTAGATTGTTTGCTGTTACTTTATACCATTTTTTAATGTTTTGAGTTATTGGGTTTAGTTTATATAAGTATTCATCATTTAGGAACTCAAAGAATGGTATATGTATTTCTTGTATTTTACATAGATCATAATATGCTTCTTTAATTATTTTTTGTTCTTTTTCGTTATATGTTTTAAAGAATATTTCCCTATTTTCATTATTTTCTTCACTTTGGAATTCTTCTCTTAAAACTTTTTTATTTAATCTGAATTCATTTTTTATCATATTTATTGTGAAATTACTATCTTCATATGGATGAGCAAAGTTTCCATTTCTTTTTATGCCAATATTATTTGCTTCATATGAATTTTCTGTTTCAATTTCTGATTCTAAGATTGGTTGATTATTTTGTGAATTATTTCCTTGTTGGAATTCAAATATTCCTGAAGTGGATCTTCTGGCTGGTATATTAAAATTAAGGTTTTTGTTTCTGTTTAAAGATTGTATTCTTTTGAATTTTAGTTCTACTGAACCATCTACATATTGTCTGACTTGTTCTAATTCACTTGTTTGTTTATTTTTCCTACGAGTATATATATATATATATATATATATATATATATATATATATATAAGAATTTATATTTTATTAGCTGTCCAAAAGTTCAAAAATACAACATATTTTTAATGACAATTTTACAAAAGTAATATTTTAATATGATTCATTTATAAGATAAGATAGGACAACTTCATTATACAAATTACAATATCATTAGAATATGCATCAAACACAATTAAACACAAGGTAACTTTGACCCAATATTAATACAATTATAATCATTCTATTAAATTTCGAAAAATTGCTATTAATAATCGATTAGATTAGCATTAATGTTGTGCAAAATTTAACTTGTTTTTGACCGTATGTGAACTTCTCAATGGGTATAGATGTGTGTGTGTGTGCGCCCGGAAAAAAACAATAAACTATAATTGATGCTGCAGGAATTGTGCTTATCAATCTTCCTCCACGTGGCAGGACGAATCACCTGGCTCCTTCACCTGAAATCAGAACCCACGACTAGCCGGATGTGTCTCCGGCGAAGACGCTCGGGCGTGAGAGTAAGATCACAGTTGAATATAGCTCAAAATGTATTGAATGAATGAATTCCAATAGCAAAATGGCAGTTACCTTTGCACCGTTGGCAGTGATGAGGTATTTATAGTTGATGTAGGTGATTTAATGACGTGGCTACATGAGCTCCGAGATTGTAGGAACAGTTACATGTGGTGTGAACGTGTCCTGTAATGGTCCCTGATTTGTAGGGAAGCAGTTATGGTAAGACTTGACCCACGTGCATATATCTCAGTTAGCTCGACGTTTGCTATTTAGGTCGAGGTCGCCATTTGTAGAATGATCGACCTGACTGGCGGGTAGAGCATGGTTCGTACCCGAATTATAATATGGATCATGAGGTCGGACTAAGTTAAGTCGGGACCTGGTAGGTCGGACCATAGACTTAGTCGACTGATATTTGAGATGGGCCTTGGGCCTTGTTCTGTTTGGATCAGTCTCATTGAAAATGTGGGAGCCAATGCTATCTGTGATTGGGTTTTACTTGCTTGGCCCAACTCGACACTTTTGGTATGTTCAGTGGCCCCCAACTTTCGAGTGGACTTTGTCGACTTGGAAGTTAAGAAGATTTTTGATGTGAATTATTTTATCCGCAGGTCGCTACCAATTTTTTGAGGTAGGTCGACCACAATGACGTGGCATAATCCTGGACGTTGGCGATGAACGGTTAGATCGGAACGAGCGCCGTTTTTGCCATAATGATTATATTTTTGACGTTTGAGAGTCCGCCTAGGAAACTGTTTCCGCCATTAATTAGGAAAATTAAATTCGAATTTTCCTTTGCCCTTTCCAATTCAGGAAGCTATAAATTCGAGAGTCCTTCCCCATTTACAACTTTTGCCCTCTCTGAACTCTGTGTGTGATTCCCAGCGGTGATAAAGGAAATTGATTCTTGCTATAAATTGGTGTTTTCGCCCTCCATTGCTCCGTTTTTCTCCGCTGCTAAAGGTATTCCCCTTGTTCTTTAGAATTAGGGCTTTAATTTCTGCAATTTCTTTGATTTCGCCATGGCTAGGACCTTTAGTTGTGAGGCCGGAGCTGGGTATGGTTACTGTAGTGTCAATCGTAGAGTCTACAAACACTTGAATGGCGAGTGGAGGGAGATAACTGTAGAGGAGTGTTCCTTAATTTTGACCCGATGGGGTTTGCGTTTCTCTGAGCTAAGTTTGCCTGTGGGAGATGAATTAGGTGCCTTAAGAACGGATGATCCAAGAATTGTGTCTTTTCACCTCTTCCATGAGCTTCTCGATCACATAGCTGTGTTTTATGTCAAGGATGCTAATAAGCCTTCCTTTATTAGAAATAGGATAGGATTCCCAGGGGAATCTAGGTCGCCCCTTAGTGTATCTACTAGGACTCCTGAGACTTCATGTAGAACTGATTCCCCTGTTTTCCCTTCTTCTTGTACAGATATGTCAACTTCAGGAGAAGCTGGTGTCTCCACTTCCTCAAGTCCGCGCATTGTGAATGCTTTTGAGACTACTGTGGTACCAGGCAGGAATGAGAGAGGATATGTGCCACAAGGGCCACTTAGGGGAAAGCAGAATTTTCCCTCCAGACTGTCTACTATCCATGACTTCTGTGAGGTGGACAGGAATGAGTTTGAAGTTACCCTTTATAGCAAGGCTGATTTTTTCAGACTATTTGGGAAGTCCTACAAGACTGATACCACCAGAGTAGCCTTCTATTATGGCCAGTTTATTGCCGGCCTTAGACTGCCCTTGGACCCCTTCATCAATGAGTTCTTAGAGTGTGCCAATGCCTTACCTCTCCAACTGGGTGCCAATACATGCAGAGTCTTGGTTTGCTTCATCATGGTGTGTCGTTTCTTAGGGTATGAGCCCTGTATGAGGGTTTTTAGAGAGTTCTTTGCTGTGAAGTTTGATAAGAATGGTGGCATAAGCACTCCTCCAAGGCAAATTCCCCCAAATTATTTATAAACTTGCCTAGCAAAGTCTAAGGGCCGGAATTCCCATGTAGCGGTAGTGGAGAGTAGGTTGGGATGGGAGTTCCCTCTACCCAAATGAGGAGACCAAGGTGGTGAGAGATGAAGATCGGTGGGAACCTCATTGGCATGGAGACCTGCGTAGGAAGTTGGCGGAGTTGGTTGCTCAGAGGCCCATCAGTTGGAAGATCCTTGGGACTACGAAATATAATTTTATCCAAGCTGGTATGATGCTAGGGGATGATGATGTAGTGCCACTAGTTCCCATAGTGAGGTGTACGAGGTATCAGTTGGGTGACCCACGCTCATGCAAGATTTGAGAAGATGTGCTCCCTCTGTCAGAAGACTAAGAATTATTGCAAGGATAATGGGGAGCATTTTGGTGGTAAGGGTTTACTCGCCTCTTCCTCCTCTATATATGAAACTTCTTATGTGCGAGTTCCGCCTTACTTGGCATCTGCCCTTTGATCATTTAGTCGTCACTTCCTGGTCCCAGTGTAGCACTTGTGCCCTTTATGTGTGCTGCCTATAGGATTTGTTAGCTCGCAATTGATCTTGCTCGTATGTAGAACTCGCAGCTCGTACATAGAACTTTTATTTTTGATGTCGAGCTAACACTTTACTTTTTTGTTTTGCGCAGTTTTAACTCCTGCTCAGGAAGCTAATCTGGGGAGAGCCGTTGATATCAGGAAGGCCAAGAAAAGCTATGGAAGAGCAAATGCCAAAGAGAACCGCGAGGCAGAAGGTGCCAAGAGGAATGACTTGCTGAAGTTAGTTGATGAGGATACAACAAAGTTCATTCCTGCCGAGGAGAACTTGGAAGTGATAGATGATGCTACAGAGGGTGAGGATGTTGAGGGTGATGCTGCCCAAGGCTCTGAAGAGGCCAACATTGCTGGTGAGGAGGAGGCCGAGCTGAATGTGGAACCAGAGAAGGAGGTCGCTCGTGCCAGGACTCGAGCTCAAGTTAAGTCAAAAACCAAAGCCAAGACTAAAGCTGCCTCTAAGAGAAAGTCCCACGTCATTTCTTTGGATGAAGATGAGGATGAAGATGATGCTGCCCCTATAAGCAAGGTGATCAAGATTGGCCCTTCAATAGCGAGCTCGACATCCAATCAAGTCGGTGCCAGTGAACCAGCAGAGACTGAAGCCAGAAATCCACATGTCTCCCCTATCCAAGTTTCATATGACGAGCTGATTCAGAATAGGGTTGCTGAGCTAAGTGAGGTGCCTCCTTTGACCAGGATTAACAGCTTGGCTAGGGAGTATCCAGAGCTGGAATATGGCCAGGTAGTTGTCAGGAGGGGAGCTGATCAGGATCTGATCAGAGAGTTTACTAATAAGCCATTGACTCCAGAAGCTTGTCGAGCTCGAGTTGGGTTGGCTTCCTCCGAGGTAACCCTTGAGCTTTTTAATGTATTCATTCTTCTTGCAGTTTTCCTCTCCTTTCTTTTCATTTGATCTGACCCCTTGTATCAACTCGTTATTTCAGTCCCTTGCCATGATTGATTTAGCCACCACTTATTGGAAGGCGGCAGAGGAGCAGGAGAAGCTGGCCAAGACTATGTTGGCTCGTAAGAACGAGGAACTGGGGAAGCTGGAAGGTGATCAAGCTCAGTTGAAAGAGGACTATACAAAGCTGAAAGGAGAGTTTGACAAATTGAAGGAGGAGAACTCGGACTTGGATAACTCTTATGAAGCTTTGAAGCTTTTGAAGGATAATGAGATCAAATTGAAGGAGGAGGCCTGGAAGAGCTTAGGGGAAGCCAACAGTGAACTCGCTCGTCTCAAGGAGGAGAAAAAGAAAGTGACAGCTGATCTTGAAATGCCGGCAAAGCAACATGGAGGAGGTTCCCGTCACCTTAGCCAAGAAACAGGAGGAACTGGATGCTGCTCGACAACAATGGGAGCTGGAACTCAACAATGCTGTGAAGGTGGCCAAAGATGAAGCTGTGAAAGCTTACAAAGAGAGTGACGAGCTCCATGCTCATGTTACCAAGGAAGCCAGCGCCTTCTGGGACGTAGGTCGAGCTCACATGGCTCGACGTATTACGGTGGATCCTGCATACGATATCTCAGTTGAACAACTCGCTCAATGGGCTGCAGAAGATCCCTATAATACGGCGGCTCGACCGGGGCATAGCTTGGTGCCTTACAATGATAATGACTTGGAGATTATAGCTAAAGATGACGCAGCCGCCGAAGCTGAAGTTTGGACTCCTCCTCCTATTGCTCGAGTTAATTACAGCACCATTTTAGCCGAACTTGAAGAGCCTGACTCACCAGCCTTTGATGATGATACTCCACAACATGGATTTTCTGAGTCAGGTAAACCAAGCGGCCCCCAGCAGCAAGAGGTAACCGTAGATAAACAAGCGGCTACTAGTGGTCATGTTGAAGGCGATCCCAAAGATTAAACTTTGAAACTGTTGGTTGTGTAATGAACAAGTCCCAAACATTTCTTGTTTTTTTGTCTTTATGAATACTTTGATGCCTTGGCCCTATTTTTTGGGAGGCATAGTACTTTTGTAGTTTTAATTAAATAGGTCTTGGCCCACTTTGGGGAGACTTACTTAGGTTTAATCGTAACTGACTTCTCTTTTTTGCATGTTGTATGCTTTTGATGTAAGTGTCGAGCTAGATGTGGTAGGGTAAATGAGTCATCTTAAGTTTAAGGTCGTCCTGACTCTATGATGACTTGGTCGACCTCAGACATGGTCAATTTTTGTGAACGAGATTGACTATAAATCAAATCTGTTCAAACTATTGAAGCTGACCAAGGGTCGAGCTAATTAGAACGAAGTCGATTAGGAATCGGGCTTGTTAAATAAACAAAGCTGGTTAAGAATCGAGCTAATTAGAACAAACTGACTGAGAGTCGAGTTTGTTAGAACGAAGTCGACTAAGAGTCGGACTTGTTAAATGAACAAAGCTGATTAAGAATCGAGCTAATTAGAACAAACTGACTAAGAGTCGAGTTTGTTAGAACGAAGTCGACTAAGAGTCGGACTTGTTAAATGAACAAAGCTGATTAAGAATCGAGCTAATTAGAACAAACTGACTAAGAGTCGAGTTTGTTGGAACGAAGTCGACTAAGAGTCGGACTTGTTAAATGAACAAAGCTGATTAAGAATCGAGCTAATTAGAACAAACTGACTAAGAGTCGAGTTTATTGGAACGAAGTCGACTAAGAGTCGGACTTGTTAAATGAACAAAGCTGATTAAGAATCGAGCTTGTTAAAACGAAGCTGACTAAGAGTCGAGCTTGTTGGGGTTAGTGTAACACTATGTTCGATCGAATTAACTGCACTTTTCATTGAAGTAGGGAACATGCTTACATCAATTTAAAACTAGAATTAACACAAGCTTGAAATTGGGAACTGAAAACTAGAAGTAGTATTTGATGAGGTGAGTGGCGTGCCAAGGATGTTTCAACTCTTCACCATCAGGATGAGCAATCATGTAAGTCCCCTCTTTGACAACTCGAGTAACTATGAAGGGGCCTTCCCAGTTAGGAGATAACTTGTTCTGCTGGGTTCTTCTCCCCGTTGCCTCGATCTTTCTTAACACATAATCTCCCACTTGGAATGACCTTGCCTTGACCTTCTTGTCGTGGTAGCTTTTAGTTCGCTGCTTGTAGTTGACCATTCGGAGGTAGGCTGTATCTCGCTTCTCGTCGATCAGATCCAAGTCGATCAATCTGTTGATGTCATTCTGCTCCTGATTGAAGAAAATCACTCTAGCGTGGGAAATCGAGCTCGGCGGGTGCCGTGGCCTACGATCCATATGTGAGAGCAAAAGGGGTTTCCCAGTAGGCCCAGTGGTTGTACGAACCGCCCCGAAGAGCAAGGGGAGTTCGTCCCAACCAATTATTGCGTCGACCTACGAGTCCTGTCTTGAGCGAGGATAGTACAAGTTTATTTCTTTGCCTCGGCCCGTTGCCACAGGGGGTAGGCGACGGAAGATTTCCAATGTTTGATTCCTACTCGATTCATCTCTGCTTCGAAGGTTTGGGAGAACTGTAAACCATTGTCGGACACTATAGCCCGAGGAAAACCAAACCGACACCAAATGAAGTCATGAATGAAGTTGATGGCATTCTCCTCTGTGATTCGAGCTAATGGCTTGGCTTCAACCCACTTTGTGAAATAATCGATAGCGACGATCACGTACTTGCAATTTCCTCGGGCGGGAGGGAAGGGTCCAATCAAGTCGACACCCCACATATCAAATGGCCAAGCCGCAGTGCGGAGTGCGCTCGGTTGTCGGCATATGAGGTAAGTTGGCAAACCTTTGGCATTGATCACATTGCTGAACAAAGTTGTGGGTGTCAGCTCTCATATGTGGCCAGTAGTATCCCAAGGTAATTAACTTGTCAGCAAGGGTCCTGGCCCCCGGGTGTCCGCCACAAATCCCGCTGTGCACTTCATGTATCAATAGGGCGACCTCTTGTGGGTGGATACACTTTAGCAGTGGTCGAGTGTAGGATCTTCTGAATAGGTCACCTCCTTGAATGACGTATCTTGGAGCTTTCTTTTTGATAGCTCGAGCTTTCTTCTCGTCGTCAGGCAGCTCACCGCTTTCTAGGTAAGCCTTCATTTCCTCAATCCAACACTTCTCGTGAGTCCAATTTCTCGAGGGATCATCTATGCATTGAATTTTTACCCTTTCATAAGCTGGATTTTCGAGGAAGGAGATGGGCTCATCTGAAGTAGCTAATTTCGAGAGGAGGTCGACTAGCTCGTTGTCTTCCCGTCCAATCCTCTGAATCTCCCAGAATTCTAAGTCTTTTATCAACTCCTTCACCAGGTCGCAATATTTGATTAGAGTGGAACTAAGCACTTCGTACTCGCCTTTGACCTGGTTGACTATCAGTTGTGAATCACAATAAGCCATAATCTTAGTCGCTCCAAAACACTTGGCGTACTCTATAGCTGCTATCAAGGCTTCGTATTCAGCTTGGTTGTTGGAAGCATCGAACTTGAACCTCAGTGACTCCTTATACATGGTTCCAAACTCTGGCTCGATCAAGACAATCCCAGCTCCACTAACATTTTTGGTCACTGATCCATCTGAATAAACCTTCCAACAATCGTCGGGTAGTGCAATGGCTAGTTGACACTCGTGTTCTTTCCCCTTAACCTTTTCCTTTGGAGCTCGCTGCTCGTCGTCTTCCTTGGTGAACGTAAGCTCGACCAAGAAGTCAGCTAGAGCTTGAGCTTTCAGTGCCTTTCGAGGTCGATACTCAATGTCAAATTCAGTAAGGGCAATTGACCAATTGAGCAGTCGACCTGAACTCTCCGGCTTGTACAATATCTTTCTCAAAGGCGCATTAGTGAGAACCACAATTGGGTGAGCCAAGAAATAAGCTCGCAGCTTCCTTGAAGCCACGACTAGAGCATAAGCGACCTTCTCAGCATTATAATATCTGCTCTCCACATATGATAGGGCCTTGCTGATGTAGTATACTGGCTTTTGAAGCCCTTCATCTTCTCTAATCAAAACCGCTGCCACTGATTTATCTCCCACGGATAAATACACAAACAAAGTTTCACCAGTGGTCGGGCTACTCAGGAGCGGTGGAGTAGCGAGGTAATCCTTCATCTATTGGAACGACGAATGACATTCGGTCGTCCATTCAAAACTTTTCGTCCCCTTCAATGTTTTGAAGAAGGGGAGAGACCTCTCTGCTGACTTTAATATGAAACGACCAAGAGCTGCTACCCTTCCGTTAAGTCGCTGCATCTCTTTGACACTGGTGGGAGCCCTCATGTCGACTAAAGCCTTGATTTTTTCTGGATTAGCTTCTATACCCCGTTGAGATACCATGAACCCAAGGAACTTTCCAGCAGCTACACCAAATACACACTTGCTAGGGTTGAGCTTCATGTCGTTTGCTCTTAAATTGGCGAACGTTTCCTTTAGGTCGACCACGTGACGTCCAGTCTTTGTTTTGATGACCATGTCGTCGACGTAAGCCTCCATGTTTCGACCAATTTGAGAAGCAAAGACTTTGTTCACCATTCTTTGATAAGTCGCCCCTGCATTCTTCAATCCAAAGGGCATCATGTTGTAGCAGTAGATGCCTCCAGCCGCTTGAAATGCCGTTTTCACAATGTCATCCTCGTGCATCTTTATCTGGTGGTATCCTGAGTAAGCGTCGAGGAAACTGAGGGTGGAGTGACCAGCAATGGAGTCAACTAGCTTGTCGATCCTGGGAAGGGGGTAGCTGTCTTTTGGGCAAGCAAGATTGAGAGTGGTGAAGTCGACGCACATCCTCCATTTGCCATTTGATTTCTTCACCATGACCACGTTGGCCAACCACGTTGTATGAGTGGCCTCCTTGATTATCCCTGCACTTAAAAGTTTTTGTACCTCAGTTTTAATAGCCTCTTCCTTGTCACGAGCAAAACTTCTCAACTTTTGGGGTCTAGGTTTTATGGTCGGGTTAACTTCAAGTCTGTGAACGGCGACCTCTTCCTTGATTCCCCTCATGTCCTCTACCCTCCATGCGAAGACATCATTACTCTCCTTGAGTAGCTCGATGATTTCTGCTCGCTCCTCAACTGATAGCTGCTTTCCAATCTGAATTTTTTGGTCGGGGTAGGAAAGGTTGGTAATTACTGACTCTAGTTCGTCCACAGCCTCTAGCTCTGGTCCATCCCTGAATTGCAGAGTCTCAATTATTATCTCTCTGACCCTTTGCCTTTCCTCAGCTCCCAAATGTGGAGCTTCCTCAGCTATCATGTCATCCAACTTGTCTGCAACCTCGGCGGTGGTGGTGGCCCCGAGTTATTGTCGAGTGGAGGCATAGGTTGCCTATGAGGACTTGGTCGACCATAACTACATCTGGATCGACCTCGTGGTTTCAGAGTGACGTGTCGACTCAAGCATGACCTCGTCATTTGAGCGATAGGTCGACTCTTCCAC
Organism: Adenophora triphylla var. japonica; assembly: GCA_022495995.1. NCBI lineage: Eukaryota > Viridiplantae > Streptophyta > Magnoliopsida > Asterales > Campanulaceae > Adenophora > Adenophora triphylla. The sequence goes on along the minus strand of JAFEMH010000240.1, from coordinate 890,364 downwards.
ATTGGTGATTGTAGACAGCCGAGTAGTTTTGGTGACTGATTGAGATAGCTTTAAATAACCGTCTGTCGTCTCGATCTCAAACTCTCTCTTCTTTCTTTCCCGAAGAACATGGTCCAGGTAAGCTCGAGCTGTGCCTTGTACGCAGCCTACTCCAGCAGGTGTGGGGAACTTCACTCGCTGATGAGGGATCGATGCCACCATTCCAAGAGCGACCTGTCCAGGAATACCAAGTATGGCAGCGTAGTCACTATTTACATCAATCACGATAAATTGTACCTTTGACACAATCCTTTGGGGGTGATGGCCTAGGTCGACGTCGAGCTCTATCTGGCCTTTAGCATCAACTCGATGGTTGGTGAAGCCCTCTAACCTACCATCATACCTTTCCAACTGTTCGTCATTAAGACCCATCTCTTTGAAAGTCTTGTAGAACAAGATATCCTTGCAGGCCCCCATGTCGACTAAGTGTACGCTCGTCGTACATCCGTCTATGAGACACAGGATGACGAGAACTTGCTCTCTAGCCGCCATGTTAGTTGCCAATTCATGAGGGTAGAAACTGATCACTTCATCTCTTACATCTCTCCTTGGAGGTACATGTGGGGCTTTGTTGAGCTGAAAGATCTTGTGTTTGATGGCTGTGTTGCTTGCTTGTTCAGTAATGACCCCCAGGTTCAATCTAGGTTGCCTCGGCCCTTGCTGTCCACCTGCTGGTTGCTCGCCCCCACCGGCTTGAGGCCTTTTCACGTAAGCGTCGAGCCTCCCCAGGTCGACCATTCTTTGGATAATACGTTTCAAACCCAAACAATCTTCTGTTAGATGACCCGTGTCCTTGTGGTAATCACAATACTTGCATTGTCTCTCCTAAACTTGTTGCACAGGTTCATTGGAACGGGAGGAGCCGGCTCGGCAGCATTCATAATTTCGTTCGACTCACCGTAAGGGGAGTGAAAGCCTCGGGTACCTTCTACGTAGCCCTTGTCCTGTTTTTGCCGTTTTTATTGTTTCCTCCATTCTTGTTGGGGTCTTTCTTATCATCGGCGACCTCAACCTTTGGGCTCTTACCATTCTTCTTCTCCTTCCTTTCCTCGGCCAGAGCAACGTTATAAACCTTTTCGAACAACTCCTGTCGAGTTGTGACTGTACGAACTGTGAGCTCATAATCCATGGCTTCCGAGGAAATACCACTGCGGAAGCAATTTATCACCTCTTGTCGGTGAGATCCTCTTCAATCTTGTCAACCATTTCTTTAAACTTGGTGAAGTAGCTCATGGAGCTTTCATTTTTGGCCTGCACCAAGTTGTTTAGATCAGTCACTGTTACTTTCCGAGCTCCAGCTGTCGAGAAGCGATCCAGGAATTTTGTTCTTAAACACGTCCCAAGTGTTTATCTTTGCCGCCAACCCATTAAACCATGTCAAAGTCGCTCTCTGTGAGGGTACTTATCGGGGCTTTGCACATATTGTCGTCTTCATTGGCGACAAAACACATCGTGGCTTCCGGTGTGCTATGTGACTTCTTGCGTTGGTGGCTCCAGTACTTTTCCGGTAGGGAAGTACGAAACTTGGAGGAGGTCGACTGTCTCTCATCTCCTTGGATAGAGGTCGAAGAGCAAAATCAACTCGTTCAACCTTTCCAGTCTCCTTTTTCTTCTCCTCCTCCCATTGTTCAAATTTCTTCTTCATCAACAACCATTCCCGAGCATCAGGTCTTTCATCTCCTGGAGGGGGAACAACATTTGACTTCTGACCTTCACTTCTGGGGGGAGTTACCTGCCTACTCCTCCTGTCTCTGTGAGAATGGGCCCTCTCTGATCGAACTGGAGATGCGTGCTGTCATTTCCTTGTGGCGACTGCGCCTATCGGCCGGATGGCGACTGCGCCTATTATTTCAGTGGCGACTGCGCCTCCTCTCTTATAGGCGACCTGCGCCCGTTCCTGTCTCTATGAGACCCTGATCTCTGTGTCCGCGCTGGAGAAATGCGTCGGTTTCTGTTGGCGGTTAATTGCGTCCTCAAATCAGACTGAGCCTCCTGCTCCCTATTTCTGTTGAGGCTAGCCCTTAGGTCGTTACTTGGCACGTGAACGATAGTGGGAGCTCGCTGAACTATCCTGTCCTCGCCATTCTGTCCCATACCCTCATTTGGCCTAGCACTCCTGGCTTGATGCCTATCAGAGACCTGAGTGGGAGCCACTCTTTCTGATCGTATGTCGGCCTGCTCTGCCTCCTCCATGGCTATCAAGTCAGCCAAGATTTGAGCTCGTTCCAACATCATTTCCTTCTTGCTCATGGGATTACTTGAAGGACCTGCCCTGCTTCCCACGTTCACCTGTCCAGTTGGACGCTTAGGAGGAGGTGGGACTCCTTGTCCCTCCATATGCCTTTTCCCTCTCCTTGTGTCAGGCAATCCTCTGCCATCGACAACACTGGTAGAGCGCGTGGCTCTACCGTAGGGACGGTGGGTGGGGGAGGAGGCAAGTCCATGTTTTCAGCATTGACATTGAGATTTCCCGCGTTTGTATTGGTGTTGTTGTTCACTTCAATGAATTCTTCAGAAGCATCCTCCACATGCCCGTCTGGGGTTACCATGGTTGTAGGTTGAGAAGAGTTTCGAGGTCAAGCTTTAAGCACGATTCCCGGCAATGGAACCAAACTGATGCTGCAGGAATTGTGCTTATCAATCTTCCTCCACGTGGCAGGACGAATCACCTGGCTCCTTGACCTGAAATCAGAACCCACGACTAGCCGGATGTATCTCCGGCGAAGACGCTCAGGCGTGAGAGTAAGATCACAGTTGAATATAGCTCAAAATGTATTGAATGAATGAATTCCAATAGCAAAATGGCAGTTACCTTTGCACCGTTGGCAGTGATGAAGTATTTATAGTTGATGTAGGTGATTTAATGACGTGGCTACATGAGCTCCGAGATTGTAGGAACAGTTACATGTGGTGTGAACGTGTCCTGTAATGGTCCCTGATTTGTAGGGAAGCAGTTATGGTAAGACTTGACCCACGTGCATATATCTCAGTTAGCTCGACGTTTGCTATTTAGGTCGAGGTCGCCATTTGTAGAATGATCGACCTGACTGGCGGGTAGAGCATGGTTCGTACCCGAATTATAATATGGATCATGAGGTCGGACTAAGTTAAGTCGGGACCTGGTAGGTCGGACCATAGACTTAGTCGACTGATATTTGAGATGGGCCTTGGGCCTTGTTCTGTTTGGATCAGTTTCATTGAAAATGTGGGAGCCAATGCTATCTGTGATTGGGCTTTACTTGCTTGGCCCAACTCGACACTTTTGGTATGTTCAATAATATTTTGAATTAATTATGTCATATATATTTTCTTAATGTATATGTATATGAAGTTCTTTTACTTATTTTGAATTGAAATTAAAAAGTATGTCCATTTTAATAGTTCAAAACAAATAAATATAACATAGGGAAACAAAATTATGATAAAAGGAATTACAAAACTAATTAAAAAAGGGAACAATATGAAATGAAAGAAGTGAAAATGTAAAAAATATTTATCTTAGCCAAAACAGTCCATTTTTATTAATCCCACACACATTATTTGCCTAACCATACAACATGTTCAAACTGGTACTCCCTTCTATCATTCTCCCCTCTTGTTGTGTCTTTTTGAAAGAAGTTTATCCTCTCTAAAAAAAACCTAGCCCTTCAAAGAAACCCCCTCCCGTTCAACCGCTGCCCCCACCCACATACTTCCACGATTGACCCAAACACTCGTCTGTCGGCATCAGCTACCCACCCCATCTCCGGTGTTTTCTAGCCACGCCCCTTCACACCCTTCCATTGTTTATATACGTCGTCTAATATCGACCCATTCTCTACTACAGCACCGTCGCCGCCACAACGCCGGGTCACAGTCATGCCCACTGCTTCATATAAAATTGTACTTGTCCCTCTCTCTCTCTCTCTCTCTCTCTCTCTCTCTCTCTCTCTCTCTCTCTCTCTCTCTCTCTCTCTCTCTCTCTCTCTCTCTTTGACTCTTAGTTTCTGTATGTAGATTTGTATATGAATCAAATCCATGCTTGCTTGCTGATTTAAATCCGATAGGTGAGTGTGTGTTTTCAAATTATATCTAAGATCTACAAATTATGGCGCATTTGTGTGTAATCAATTTGTGTGCCCAATCTATGTGTACTGATATGTCTCCATCTTGAATGATCTTTATTTTTCCATCTTTTCTCGGACACCTATACCCTGCAAAAATGGTGATTTCAAAAATCAATCATTCATAAATTATCCAATTTGCAAACTATATTACAAATAACTGAAATTAATTGTCACTATATTTTATCAAACTAATTCATTAATTTTACTTTGCAGGCCGGGCGGAAGGGGTGGGCTGGGCTGGGCGGGTTTGGGCGGTATTGGGTTGGGTTTTTTAGATTTTATTTTATTTTTATCTTTTTAATATCCACAAAACAAACAACACACAAATAGCTACTCTCTCTCTCTCTCTTCGATTATTGACCTAGGGCTGGGCTCAATCTCTCTCTACTCTCTAGACGACGACGACGACGAGAGTCTCGTCGTTCTCAGTCCGCCGTTCTCTCTCCGCCGTCTCCACCGTCTCCACCGTCACTGTAAGCTTCTCTCTCTCTCTCTTGAATACACCACTTATGTAAGCTTCTCTCTCTCTCTCTTGATTGAATAAAATTTGGGGCTTTCAATTACTTGAAACTTTTAAGTAGTCTGTTGGGAACTTGGGATTGACTTGAATCAAAGACACTAAGATCTGCCTAAAGCTATTGTCGGACGTCGGTTTAGGTTTTTGATCTATTTGCTATAGATTGCTTTTCGTGAAAGTACCAGAATGACATAATCTGATAACCATTTGATGTTCATTTACATTTACCTACATTTGCTTTGAAATGAGGTTGGGTGTAGTTCCTACTTGTCCCTTATTCACTTTACTTGGCAATTGTGGAGCTATCTTTTAGTCATACTTGTGTTCTCATCACCACTGACTACAACCTTTACTGAAATTTCTTTGGCTCAATTAATTATTTAATTTGTTAAGTGCCTAAATGAGTTTATGCAACATCTTGAAGCGAAATGAATGCATAATTTTCTGCTTATGCTGTTATGCATCATTTCTAATGAAAGCTGAGACAACCTCAACACAAGAAAGGTGTTGAACTCTGTTCTCTTGGTTTACAAATGACTGAATGTTGTAGTATTACTATTAATTAATAATTATTAAAAAGTCTACTATCCCTTTTCTCTTTCTTTCAAGCAATTGGAATTCTAACCTTGGTATGGTATTGATTGTATTTGTAGTTTTGTACTTAACTTTGTTTTTGTTCCGTCATTAATTTGATTTGCTGTTGGCACTGGCAAGGTTTTATATGGAATATATGCGAAATTTGTCTAATTTTTTGGCCCCACCTAGGCCCCGCTTAGGGGCCATAGGCGCTAGGCCCGCCTCCACCGCCCAGCGCCCGCCTAACGCTTTTTAGAACCTTGCTAATTTCCATATTCTAATTGAATTCTGTTTCATGCAAGACACATTTCGCTGCATTGTGCAGATCCATTTGCGTCCATATGTGAAAATTGTCTTTTTATTTTTTTCTTCGGTATGGTTCTTCCCATTAATGCAATTTTGACTGTTAGCCATTTGTTTAGAATTTTCTCTTCTTTATCTTCTACTCTCAATTGAAGATCCTTTTTTTTTTTTTTTGAATTAGCATTTTCTTGGTCTAGCCAAGATTCCGTGCATCAGCAGCTTATTCATAATTTCTTGGTTTCCAATATTTTCTTTATGAAACCTGATTTTGAATTCGCAAAACGAATTTAATCGATAATCTCACTTTTTCATATTTTTACTTGTTTAGTTGTATCCTTATCGTGTCGACACTGATATGACGCCAAAAATGGCAAGTCCGGGTAACATAGGTTGTCCGAATGCCCCATCATTATCACTCTCTCATTATGGGTTTTTAATTGCAGGAAAGGATTAAGGCTCAAGAGGAACAACATCAGAAGGGGTTGAGAAATACAGATACACTGCTTGTCTGTCATTCCATGGATGGTTTGGGTAAGGTTGATGTTTCTGAGATTTTTTTGCAAGTTGGGAATGATGGGTTTGATTTAGGAACGGTAAAGGTTGAAGAGGTTGAGAAATCTTTAGAAGATGGGGACTTGGGGAATGTGTGGGGAAAATTTGATGTTTCTAGGAATTCCTTGCAAGTTGTGAATGATATGTTTGATTTAGGAACGGTGAAGGCTGAAATTGGGAATGATGGGCTTGATCTAAAAAGGGTTGAAAATGTTGAGGAATCTTTGGAAGTTGGGGAAAATGGGTTTGATATAGGAAAGGTTGAAGTAGAGAAATCATCGGAAGTTGGGGGTGATGAAATTTGTGAGGGAAGTGAGATTGGAGATGGAGGAGAGAAGAAATTTGTTGATTTGGGTTCTTTGATTGCTAATGAGATTGGGAAAGTTAGATTGAGAGGGGAAGTAGTACCAAGTATTGAGTGTGGAGACTGTCATGCGAGTAATGTGGTAGTGATTACTGTTGACGGAGAAAATGGCTTGAAAAGTGATGATGAGGAGAGTGACGGTGATTCGGAGTCGGAGAGTGCCAACTCATCTTCTAGCAGTGATGATGATGATGGGGAGGAGGAAATGAAGAAGGAAGAGATGGATATGGAAGAAGGTGAGATTAGGGATTTTGAAGTAGAGGAGATGGCTGCTTGGAGTGATGATGAAGATGAAATTGGTGGAAGTATTGCAGCAGGACCAATTAGGTCCAAGAATGAGGTTCAGGTATTTATATATTCTTGTTTAATTAAATTGTCTGGTTCTTTATTATCAGATAAGAATTATAATCTGCATTTTGACACTGTTTTTCTTTATGTTTTTTAGAGTTTGAAATGATTAGCCATAAAATTATTCTCTTAGGTTCACTTGCATTATTTTGAAAGTTGATTTGTGCCTGTGTTTTGCTTTTATTTTATGAAATCTTGTCTCTGCTTAACAATGGTGTTTGAATTCCATAATAAACAACTATAAGAATACAACAGAGAATGGGGATTTAATTTATTAAACTCAAAGCTAATTTGGTACAGTTTTATATTAATTTAATTTACAAAATCTTGACTCTGCTCAACAATAGTGTGTGAATATGGATTTTGTGGCTGCAAATGTGTTACCTGATGTGTAAAGTGGAGCTGGCCTATGAAAGTGTAAACTGTGTATCCACGGTGGTATTTGTAGATCTTGTGCCTGTCTCTTTCTTAAGATCATTAATATTTTACCTCGTAGTGTTTGCTCTTCTTATACGGAAGTTCACACGTATATATTAGAAACCTGATAATTGAGCAAAACTGGTTGAAGGATTCTACGGAACTTTCAGACAGTTGATTCTGAAGCTCTATATTGTTGTGTTATAATGTATGGCCTAGTATTTTGTAAAACTAAAATATTGTCTGGGTGTGTAAGATTATGTAGTGTATCTGTAGAGTTATATCAAACTGCTCAGGTTCTCATGGTTTCTACCTCAGGGGCGTATGACCTGATTCCAAGGAGTATTGAGTTGTTAAAAGGTTTTGATCACTTTTGATAATTTCATCTCCTCGAGTCTGTCTAATAAATAAACTGTGTCCCGGCCCCAGGGTGGTATCAAATCTTTTTTCTCCTAGGAAAGTTTTAGATCATCTTGATACCACCTTGTATTGTTGTCCCTATGTACCATTTGTGTGTTTTTTCATTCTTTTAAGTGGTGGGGGTGGTGGGGAGGGGAAATTTGGAGTCCATTTTTCTAAAAGATTGTATTGTTGTACATCACATAATATGTTGCATGGCAAAAAAAAAAAAAAAAGCGGCAGAATGCAAAATAGACAAATATGCTGGCGAGATGAGAGTTCATTGCCTTTGCACTTTCCTTATTGTGTCATGGTCTTTCTCAGGTGTACTTTACTTTCCTATCCCCTTGCATATGCAATATGGACATTTGGGCTTTACTAAGAAAATAGAAAGGAATATTTTTTTATAGGGAAGCAGAAAGGGAGACTAGGACAACAAACCCAAGGAATTAGGGAGTTAAAGAAGATGCATATATGCGAGTTGGTTTGACAGTCCAAACTTGAACCTAAGACAAAAGAGAAAATCATTGTTCGGCCAGAACTTTATCTTCAGGACTTTGGATTCAGATTTGAGATAAGAGAGTTTGAGTGCACCTTCCTGTTACATGCTTTCCTCGAGATGTGCACTTTTTTATAAATGAGTACTTGTAAAATCTATTTTTACCCCTTAAAGTCAAGTAATCTAGCTTTTCCAAGGAGGAATGAGACTAGAAATCTGCTCTAGATTGTAATTATCCTAATCATAGTTGTCATATCGTGTATCGTATCGCGTATCGGAGACCCTAAATATCGTATCGCGTATCGTATCGTGTATCGTATCGGAGATACGGAACACAATGACAAAAAATTCAAATACTCTAAAGAATATCAAAAATAAAGTAAACAATATCTTCTTTCTTTTTTCCCATTTTTCAAGAACCTAAATATTAAAAAAAACAACAAATATATTCAAAAAAATGATATTTTTCAAGAACCTAAATATATTACAAACAAGTGAATCAACACAGTGATTAATATTTAATAAACATTCAATTTTAATCCCAAAAAAACCTACAACCAGATATCTTTTCTTATCAAAAATAAAAATAAAAAAATACATATAAAATCATAGGTCAAAATAAAATAGAGATAAGTCAAAATAAAATTAGAGAGAAAGAAATGGAAACTTACGGCCCAAATGTCGGCGGGGACAAGGATGACGATGGAGAGAGAACAGAACCAGGTGTAACCGACGGTGAAGAGGACGCCCGGCGTTCGGCGGTTGAAGAAGAAGAAGGGGCGACGGCGATGAAGGAGGAGGAAGAAGAAGCGACGACGGAGGAAAGGAAATTGACCGAGGACGAGCTCAATTTTTGAATCGTCGTGACTCGTCTGTGTCTGATTTATAAATTGTCCAACCCTAAACCCGACCCAAATTTGACCCAAACCCGGCCCAGACCCGACCCAAGCCCTTTTTAACTGTATTGCCCGTATCGGCGATACGCACGATACGGAGGGAAAATCGATACACCCTACGCGATACGTATCGAAACCATACGTATCGCGTATCGGGATATTTAACAACTATGATCCTAATTACTATGTTTGCTTTGTTGTTTGATTTTTTTTTTTTGTTTCCTTTCTTAATTACTCCATTTTGATGGTGCCATGTACTTGTAACTACACAACTATCTATAATTCAAAACTTATTACTTTAAATTTCATATTGGGAGAGGTTATCATATTCCCACCCCTCAATCACCAAAACCAACTTAGATTTATTTGCTTGAAGGTGCCTTAGTTTTGTTGTTCCAGACTTTGTTGCTTTGGTCAGAAGTTAGATGGACTATAAATATATGGAGCTACTCTATAATGATGCTCCAGCGCAAAATGAAATTGGCTCATGCTCATGCTCATGCTCATGCTCATGCTCATGCTCATGCTTCCACCCTCACTGTTACTCGCGTTATGTGACTTTTTTTTTTTTTTGGGGGGGGGGGCTTATTGACACCCTTCATAATAGAAGTGTGATTGTGTTTTCAAAAGAATGAAGGAAAATTTTAATACGGAGGAGTATATCCTTGTAGAAACTATTCCAGCAACATTTTCATGTTCAATTAAGAAGATTTACTGTCAGACATTTTTCATATATTGTTTCACTGCTTAAGTTAACAGATTAAATCTTTGACTCCCTTTACCCATGCAAAAGTACTTGCGATATTATTATTTTCTTATGTGGTTTATGCTCAATGCACTTTTCATGATTAGAATCTCGGTGTTTTTCTTTACATTCCTTAAAAGACGAAATTTAAGGCGTGATCTTAACAATTACTTGTACTTATAAATATGTTTATCAATGTAGCCTTAAGCAGTCGATAACAATGAAAATCACCTTACAGGATCTCCCTCCGGTTCCTCCCGTGAATGTGGCCATACAACCACATCATCAAACCCTTCCGGTCGGAGTTGTTTTATCGGTAAGCTCTTGAAACAAACAATGGATTTTTGTGCAGTATTTTTTTTTTTTTTTTTTTAATGCAAGGCAATGAAATATGTTTTAATTATGATTACTTAAATTTCACGCTGATATTCAAGTGCTAGAGTAACTCAATTTGAGGTCATATTCATTTCTACAGATGATAGGTTCTCAAGTTATTGTAGAAGGTGTGGAAAAGCATAACCCTCTCAGTGAGGGTTCAATCCTTTGGATTACGGAGAGCAGATCCCCTCTAGGGATAATTGATGAAATATTTGGACCTGTCAAGAATCCCTACTACATTGTACGGTACAACTCAGAAAGTGAAGTACCTTCCGGGATCCAGCAAGGCAGTTTGATTTCTTTTGTTCCTGAGTTTGCAGATTATGTCCTCAACAACAACAATCTTTACAAAAAAGGGTATGATGCATCTAATGAACATGATGAAGAGTTAGTGGACGAGGTCGAGTTTTCAGATGATGAGAAGGAGGCCGAATACAAGAGAATGCAAAAGATGTCTAGAAGGGGAACGAGCGACCAGAAAAGTGGAAATATGAGAAATGATAAAAAGAAATTCAAGAATCGGAGTGGTAACTGGAATAATAACAACCAATATCCTTCTCCGACTTCACAGGCCCCACAAGATACTATTCCTGGTGGGCCAGGGCTGAGCTCGACTCCAACTTTTCAACAAGCACCTCAGCCTGTTAATTTTAATGCCCCTTCTGGAGTCTGGACAAACGGGACCCCATTTGTGCACCCACAGGGTATAGGTATGAGTTTTCCTAATGGACTTCCTACAAATATGCTATGGATGCAGCAGCAGAATTATCTTCCACAACCTTTTCAGATGCCAATGCCAAATGGAGTACCATTTCCTCAGCAGTTCAATCCTGGCCAAATGATGCCTCCTAATTTTGTTTCACAAGGGCAAGCATTTTCACCTTGGCCTGTAAACATGGGTCAGAATATGTTCAATCAACCACAGTTTGCTCCGGGCTTTCAGAGCCCAGTTACTCGACCACAACTTGTGAATGTGCGACAACAAGAATTTTTGCCTAATGGACCTCAAGTGGAAACTCCAACCATGGGGCTCACTTCATCCTCTCAGTTTCTCCCTCGACATTGATAAGCAGGAAGTTAGTACTCCCTCCATATCATATTTATTGTCCTGTTTTCCTTTTTATAGTTGTCTCATTTTTTTTTTCCACTTGGATATCCAATGCATGTTAATTACCTAGTTTCCCTCTATACCCCTAATAAAGACTAGGTTTTGTTGCTTATGAGTAAAAAATTCTTTAACATGTACTCCCTCCGTCCCATACCTACGTGCACACTTTCCATTTTGGGCGTCCCAAACCTACTTGCACATTTCCTAAAATGGAAAGGAATCTTTACTATTCCCTCCACTCATTCTCTCTCCTACATTATTTTAATACTCACAACACCATTATAATTTACTATTCTCTCCACTCATTCTCTCTCCTATTTTATTTTCACACTCACAACACTTTCAATATAATACTCTCTCCTTAATTTACGTGAAAAGTCAAACTAGGCACATAGGTCCGGGACGGAGGGAGTATAAAGGAAGATTAAAGAAGGGTACAAACGGAAATCTGCATACTAAATAAGAATAATTACGACATGTTTTACAAATGCTACAATTATGAGTTTTTGTCTAGTGGACAATAAAAATAAACGTAGGGTGTATATTTTTTACCATGAACACCAGCAAAGTTATACCTTTTACTCTTTTTCTCAAATAAATCTATGGTTTGCTTATCAAAAGTTCATGGCAATATGCCTCTAGGAAATCATGATACAGAGTAACTAGATAATGCTCCTTCCACCCTGTAATGGGTTCTCAATTCAAGTTGAACTTCTTATTAAGTTCAACTGCTAACTATACTCGATGGGGGAGTTCTTCTCTTGTGACATCAAATTGGCATTTTTGTCAATTAAAAGTTAGTGACATTATACAGTTAACCAGCCTATAATTTCAAAAAGGATCTTGGATATATGTTAAAGAAATGATGCATAGTGGCTTGGATATCTTGAACTTCACATCAATTTTTAGTTTTGCATGGTCCAAAAGATGCAAAAATAATGAGAAAGCCGATCTTGTACCTTTCTTTCAGTTGAACAAAAGTTCTGTTTCCTGCCCAACTCGACCGATTGAAAATTGCAAGATTAAATTGTACGTTATACTATATACTCCCTCTGTCCCTAAATGAATGTCCAAATTTAAGAAAATTTTACCCGAAATGAATTGTCTTTTTTGTAAAATACTGTCCCTAAACAATTTTTTTCCAATTTTTTTTCGCTATTCATTTTATCGTAAAACTAAATGTTTAGAAAGTGGATAACAAGAATATTTATGCATCTTTGCCATTATAATATAAATTAGGGACGGAGAGAGTACTACTTTTTATATAGGAGTCCGTTGCTTGAATAAATTTTACTCTTATAAAAATGGTGCTAATGTATAATATTTTTATTGTTACTTGGAATTGTAGGAGAGGGTCTTGGCAGTTCAAAGAAGTGGCATAGCAGATCCCATAATGGCAGGTGGTGTGAAGGACCACTTGGGGGTTGGGGCAGCTCAACCTGGGGAGGAAACTCCAGAGGATGATATCTATGAGCAGTATAAGAAGCGGATGATGCTTGGTTACCGTTACAGACCAAATCCAATGGTGGGTAATTATATATTTTCCTAATTATATAACATTCCTTCTCTTGTGCTAGTTACTCCCTTTGTCTCATAATGATGTTCCCACTTTCTATTTTAGTTTGTCCCAAAAAGAAAGTCTCATTTCTAAATTTGAATGGTTAAAATAAGTAAATTTCCAATTTTTTTTTAGTGAAATTGAAGTGGACAATGGGATAAGTTTAGTTGTCCTTTGTGTGTTTCTTATGTTTTTTAAGGGGTAGTAATGGAAAGAGACATACTAAATTGTTTGAAAAGTCAAACGGGAACATCTTTATGGGACAGAGAAGTATAAAACAGTCAAATCTATAATCAACTTCTATTCAGAAATTGATTATCAATTCCTGACTCGATCTTTGTTTTCTTGTTACAGAACAACCCAAGAAAGGCTTACTACTGAGCGGTATGTAAAGATTCTCAATCATTTTAAAACGCTATAATGAAAGGTTTGACCTTGACTACAAACTAGTGGAAACTGTGTTTTTTTCTTTCTTGTTACACCGTTAATCTCTTTCAAGCATAATGGATCTGTTGAATGCAAATTTCGTGAATGCACCCCTTCCACAGGGCCATACATGGTGCATATATGGTGCATGACTTCGTAGAATGCACCCCTTCCACAGGGCCATCCATTAGGGTGACCATTTTAGGCTTTTTTGGCACTATCATGATTTTCCATGAAAGGACTTTTTTAGTTAATTAATTATATTTTAGTAAGAATTTCTTAAAAGCTATGCATATTTTGTTTTTACTTTATTTGTCAGTTATAATTTGCTTTGGAAACAAATTCATGTTTCATACTCCCATTGTTTGTGCATGTGTGTCGTCGGGGATTTGGAACCGAATATCTCCCGGATTTCACCATATTTTTCTCATTTTAACTTTTTATTTAGATAAAATTAATTTTGTTCGAGGTGAGCCCGTAAAGACTAAGGTGGCGTTTGTTTTTTGTTTCTTATATATATATATATATATATCAGAATATATCCTCCACGGACTAGAGCGTACGGTATTAGGGAAAAAAATTAACGCCGCTAACGCCGTCTTCTCTCTCGTACCGCAGACGACAGACTCCCTCGCGCTCTTTTCTTCCTGCGAATTCTTTTTGTGTGCGAATTCTACACAAATTCAGTTAGCAAATTCAATCAATTTGAAAATCTAAGAATCAATTTCACCGAAATCAATACCCTGTTTGCCGTTTCTCTCTGGTGTGATTCTCCCTTCGCAGTTGGGTAATTAGTATTACTACTCCTCTTGAGTACTTTTTTTTTTATATTCATCATCTGTCTCTGTTTGTGGAGATTCAATGTGGTTTTATTCTCGACTTGCATTTGGTTTGTCAACATTTTTTGATAACCCTGTTGCTTAGGCTCCACTGTCTCTGTTTGTGGAGATTTTGAGTTTTGATTTTCATAAATAGAAGTAATTAGTATTACTACTCCTCTTGAGTACTTTTTTTTTGATGACGTTGTTTGTGATTTTATATATATGATGTTTTCTCAGATAGAGCTTGGGTAAATCTGCCATCTTGGTTTCCTGAAGTCTTGGACAGGAATATTTACTCTGTATGTTTTATGATCTTAGCCTAAACTTATATACAATGCATTGAAATACGGTTTATGTCATCCATATTTACTTCGTAAATCTGCCATCTTGGTTTCCTGAAGTCTTGGGACAGGAATATACATATTCTTTGAGTTTTTAGTTTCAGGAACAAGGACGTCGGGTTTTGTTTTTTCTTATTTCACTGACTTTGCAAAAAAGTGCAAGGAATATGCAAAATTATTGTATGATGGATAGCTTTCACTTTACCACTCATATTGATGCTCTGAAGTTGTATTATGCTTGGCTGAGAAATCAAGCATTTCTTGGGTCTCCTTCAACCCTTCCATTGCACTACCACCAAGAATCTTCCTTCCCATAATCAATGTATGCACCATTAGATCAACTGGCTTATCTGGTATTCCAACCATAATAAGCTTTCCATCTGGTTTCAAACACTGAATCAATGGTACAATTGGGTGAGTAGCAGAGACAGTATCAATAATCCCATACAAAGAGAAAGCTGCAGCAGCCATCTCAGCTTCGTCTGGTGTGTTTAAGAACTTCTCAGCACCAAGAACTTCTATGGCTTCCTTCTTCTTAGCAGGGGATGTGCTGATTACAGTGACATGAGCCCCAAATGCCTTGGCCATTTTGACAGCAACGTCACCAAGTCCACCAAGACCCACAACACCAATGCTCATACCGGGCTTGTCAGGACCATAATGCTTGAGGGAACTGTAAGTTGTGATGCCTGCACACAGTAAAACTGGTATACGAAAACATAGCCTTCTTCATTAACACCATCCAAAATTGGACCACAAAACTGGACAATTTGTAAATGATAATGATTCACGAGATTGATAGAGCACAAAACATTGACCTAAATTCAAAGAAAAAGTAAAGGGTGAATTTCATAATATTCACTGAATTTGGGATTTATTCTACACAAATTCAGTGTGTAAATTCAATCAATTTGAAAATCTAAGAATCAATATCATCGAAAACAACAAATTTAGGGTGAATATCATAATCTTCACTGCCATAAAAAATCAACAAATTGAAGAACAACGATAACCTCTTGTGGAATTCTGTCGGATCTTGTCGAGAAATTCATGGCAGTGGTGGTATTTGTGAGGCCGAGAATCTTGTCGGATCTTTCGAGTGGAGACGACGACGGCTGGCTAGGAGGAATTACACAAGAGATCGCTGGGGAGTTTCATGGCAACCTAAGTATTTGTTAGAGAGAAAATTCAGCGGTGTATTTTGGAGAGAAAAATGAAGCGGCGTTAATTTTTTTCCCTAATACCGTACGCTCTAGTCCGTGTATATATATATATATATATATATATATATATATATATATATATATATATATATATATATATATATATATATATATATATAATATACTATATAATATAACATATATACTAATATATATATAAAATATATATTAGTATATATAATATAATATATATATACAGTATATTATATATATATAATACACACATTTCAGAAAACGAATTCAGATGAAAATCAAACAGCTTGTCTAATTCAGAATTTAGTCTTCAGACGCTGCCTCTTAACGCTTAATCAGATTTCAGAGGTGAAATCAGATTTCAGCACTTAACGCTTAAAAAAAATAAAAGCCACCTAAATTGATCTAGTCATTGATGATAATGCAGGGGTGTGATAAACTGTGGATTTTATTTTTCTTAAAATTATACATTGTTAAATAGTATTTTCCAAAACAACATATTTGGGAAAGTATTTTCTAAAATAATTTATTTTCTTGAATTTGCTACGGTAGATAATTTAAGATTGAATTTCTTATTGTAAATAGCGAATTTAGGTTTTTCCGGCTTGAAATAGCATCGAGAAATTACTGAAATTGCTATTAGTAATAACGAAATAAAGCTTAAATATTGATTTTTTTATATATATAATGTGGTAAATATTAATTTAAACATATAATTTTAAACTGTGGACCCAGATCAGCTTGCTATAACAGAGGTTCCAAATGAAAACGTACAGTTTAAAAGTTCACATCCTCATAACATACACAATTTATTTATTTTTTTTTTTTTTTTGTGATTTGTTCTGTTGTTGTGTTTATCAGCGGTCTTGAATTTGATTTCAACATCATTTTTGTGATTGGGTTAAAATTTATTGTGACTGGGCATTAAATCTCAATATTGTGATGAGTAGCAAAATAATCAAAATGTTATTAATGAAGGGCAAAAATGAGAATTGTCGAGATGCAATGGATGCTAGGGTTCAATAAGGAAGGACATAATAGAGATAAACCTTGTAGTCAAATTATCCAGTTCGATAGGATAAATAATACCACCATTTAGCCATGATTATTAGTGAAGGGATAAGGCCCTAATTTCATTGTTTCAGATAATTAATACTAGTGCCATTTTATTAACCAAATACTACATGATAATTATTTTTAGTTTTCCCAATCATTGTTATCCGACGCTTATACTCCCTACCAAACGGCCCCTTAGGGAATACTACAATACGTGTAAGGGAACATTTGAACCAATCCACCATGTAGACTATTGAGATGTGGATGGTTTGGTGCCACATTTTTTCCCTAATCCCCACATTCGACGCGAAGTCTGGACGACATAGATCAAGACGCTTACACTTTCAATCAGATAAACGGAAAACTCAGTGTTTATCATTCAAATAAGAAGGTCACAATCATCATTAGATGCCCAAACAATAGGGAGTAAAATGTTTTTCATTTAATTTATATTTCAGCTGTTAGATTTAATTTGTATTTTATTTGGATTTAGTTTGAATATGACTTGTATGTAATTTCAATTGTTTATTCAGTTTGTTTTGTTTCACTTACAGTTTGTGTTGTAAATTGGGTTTGTTTTGAGTTTGAGTTTGAGTTTCTGTTTCTGTTTGTTTAACAGTTTGCTGCTAATGTGAATGTCACTGGAGGTGAACTCGCTACATCGCTACATGTAGCGAGTTCACCTCCAGTGACATCCATAGCAGCAGCAAACTGCTGTAATCACACATACACACAGAAAATCCATAAAACAAACATCCCAACCTGTACTGAAGTCTCAAAACAATATACTGAACTGTACAAAAACCTAAAAATTCATACAATAAACATCCAAAAAACTGTAATGTAAATGTTTTGTTACAACTAATAAAACAAAGTTTTGTTACATCTAAATAAAAAGAAAGTTTCACTTATTTCTCCTCTCATACTTTCTATCATAGGCGGCCGGGGTGAACTTATTTGTCGGATGTCTCTCCCGAGACCTTCTTCTAATCATTACTCCCGTTGAGTTGGTGTAAGACGTACCCCACCGGATGAAGTCGCAGACAGATCAGAGAAAGGTGGAATATCCGCTCGTGGTTATGATAAATGAACCTTAAAGTGACTTATCGATTATATCGGCGTGTGAAAAGTCCTAGGTGGAGGGTTAAAAAAATTATCATCTTCATTATTAACCCCACTAACTTGACTCGGTGGTATCGGGTCGTGGCGAGGGTAAACACATGAATAAACCCCCTACTAAACCTCATATCTCATCCTCTCCGATCTGCCACCTGATTAGCTCCCAACTGTGAATGAAAATCAAAGAGTCCATCGTGCTGAGTCTCGGGCTCTGGCTGCACCTCGGGCTCGTCGTGCAAGTCCATTGTGGTTATGGTTGTGTACGACGTCTAACACGACGCTGCCGAGGTTCGACCCCCTGTACGCGATCTACCGGTGCTGGAGGTGTTGCAACCTCAAGTCGTTGATGCAATCTCAAGTCGTTGCTGCTACCTGGTGTTTGTGAGCGTATGTCTAATCAACCTCCGCATCTCAGCTTGTTGCGGACACGACATATGTTGATTCTCCTCGTTGGTGATATGCATAGGTTATAGGTTTTGCACCTGTTTTTATAGCAAAAATAATAAGAATGAGACATAAGTTAATAAATTGAAGTTAAAAAAAAAACTAGAAAAAATAAGCAATAATGTAAGTACTTACCATACCCTATAGGAAAGGGGAGACAAACCGATATCCAACGTGCTCTATATGAATTGTGTTATTCACAAACATGCACGTTATTCTCCGAAACCATATCATATATGGATCAGTGTAATGAAAAACGTGGATTCCTAGGACCCCCACAACCACTAAGTTCTACCGGTGTCCCTAAAGCGCAATATATTGCTGATGGCGATCACTCCAAATCGCAAGATTATTTCCACACCGATCAACTCTGTGAAAATCCTTCCCCGTGTCACAAGGTTCTGGGACCCCCTGCAGCATGTCAAACTGCCTCAAAACACGATCCAGCAAATGTCACTCTATCCTCTCAAAACATATCAGAGGCACTCGCGACATCCATACTGCCTGTCCCAGATAGCAGTAGGTCGGAGCTTGCCGATCTCTATAAGGCTGTCACACAACCTGATCATCGATGAGCTTGACCAGCTGATCATGATAGCCTCGCAGGTTATGTGCAGTAACCTCCTTTAGATACAATGATCCGGTCCACATGAAATTTCATAAAACGAATAATTATAAGAAACAGTTAACAAAACTATAACGACGAGAAAATAAAGTATGATATATGTATACATGCATCCCAGTGGCATGTCACCTTGTGTCAGATCATTATTTCGCCTTCGAATTCCAGGTTGCACACATAGTAACCCCTCCTATGCCTAAATCTATATCAAATACTATAAATAATGATGATAATTTGAAATCAAATTTAAAACAAACAACATAATGCACATTAAAATGAGATAACCATACCTGTAAAATGTTGAGAAATCCACCGCACCGGCTCGTTTTAGGGTTAGTCGCACTACAAAGCTCTCGATATAGAAAGTCAGCGAAGCACTACCTCAATTGTACATTCAGATCCTCAGAATCTCTCGAAACAGTGGCAGATAATACAACTTGACCTTGTTGTTCGTAAATTCAGGCATCACCATAGATCCCAGGGCTAGCATGATATATTCCCGTGTATACATATCAACAATGTCTTCGGGGGTATCATCAACGAGGTCATAAAAATGTGGAAACTGGCTCGTAATTCACCTTAGCTTAGCTTGAGACTATGGGACAACCCCTAAAAGATCGTGACATAATACCCACAAGTCTGGAAGTGGTGGGATGCCATCATCAGTCACAGCATCCCCATCAATCGGCAACCCGCCATGTCGATATCCTCTAGAGTAATAGTTATCTCACCAACCGGGAGGTGGAATGAATGGGTCTCCGGACGCCATCTCTCAATCAAAGCCTCCAGCAACGAGTAATCATACTAAATCCTCCTAATATAATGTACACCAAAAAAGCCACCCTCGCCTAACCTCGAGATTATCCTCGTAGCTAGTCTATCAGGCAAGGAGGCACCACGACGAAATAAAAGCGGACTAGCAACCTACTATCCAACCCAAATATAACGAGCTCTGTGGTACTTATTTGAATTTAAAATCGAAATGCGTAATATCAATGAAGGTATCCATCTGTTTTAACAAAAGAAACCCCATTTCAATATCAAATAAATACATATATAAATATAAAAACTTTGAAACATTAATAATAAATACTTATAAATGAAATAACAAATATACTAACATATTACTCATAAAACTCTTAATTTTTTCAAGCAAAAAAAAGCACAACAATGTCAATATACTTTCACACATATATCATAACACAATCAACCTGATTATATCACTTTATCAACAATTGTGTTCAAAATGTCAATTTTAGTCTATTTCCATAACAACACTAATATTCAAGAAAAAAAATACTAATGATTTCAATATATTTAAACTCATTGAAAACACAATTAGCCAATTGATTAAAATAGCCCACAAATTGAGTTCAAAATCCCAAAATTTTAACATTTACAACTAACCTATTTTTTGAATAAACCTAATTTTCAAGAAAACAATTACCCAAATCAAAGCAAAATCATTACACAATGAAGAAGGAAAAGCTTGGATGTAAACTCAAAATGATGAAATTTGGGGGATGAAAAGCTTGGATTTGATGGAGATGGCGAGGGCAAAAATTCTCCTTTTTCTCTCTTCTACTCGACACTTAGGTTTTTTGGGTTTGTGTTTCACAGTCTGTAACCCGGTAGAGGGGTAATCTGATTTTTTAAAAGTCGTTACATCATTTAGCAAGTTGATTGTACGAGTGAATTCTCTACATGGTGTAGCGAGTTCGTTAATGATAGTTTGTAATTAATACACAAGTTTCCTAATCCATGATTTTACTAAACTCGCTAATTGGTTTAACAAGTTTCAACGGTTATATTTTTAAATTCTCTACTTGACATATTTTTAAACTCGCTACATCAAGTATGGAGTAACAAAAAAGTGATCATTTTGAAAAATAGTTTTGAATGTAAGTTATTTTGGGAATTATTATTTAAAAAAGAAATTATTTGAGAAAAAAATCTAGGAAATCAAATACGGGGTTTTAAATAATACGGAGTATTATTTTATTTAAAATAAAATATAGTATATCATAAACGCTAGAGAGGAATAGTTCAGTTGGTATAGGGCTAGTTGTGGCCTCAAATATTTCCAAACAAAATCATAAATGGGCCCAAATAAATGGAATAAAATCCATGATTATATAGTTATCATAGTTACATTTGATAAGGTCAAATCTTAGTTCGTCAGTTGGTTAATATTAGCAATACATAAACGGAAGGTTTTCATCTCCACAGAAAATCAGTTACCAAGTTTGTGAATAATGAAAATAAAGTTTTCCCAATTATCATATGGTATTAGAGCTAAAAAGATTCAAAATCCTAAAACCCTAACAATCCAACTTTCGACACCCTCCCTCTCCTAACCCTACAATGGCTGGCTCCTCCTCCATTATCCCCAATGCCGCCAAACCCGACCATCCTCTTTTCTTGGTCAACCTATCTCACTGCCGCACTCTCACCCCCTCACCTACCTTACATGGACATCTCAAATAACATCCATCCTCTTCGGCCTCGACCTCTTAAAATTTTTCGATGGCACCTATCCCAAACCCGAGGATAACATCAACATCACCACCCCAGCCGTTGCCGCATCTGACGACGAGCATGCCAAGCCCGCCCCACCACATCCGTCCCTAACTCTGCCGTCAAAACTTGGTGTCGCCAAGATCGCCTCATCCTTGGGGCTCTCATCGGCACTCTAGATCCTGCTGTTGCCCCACTTGTTCACCAAGTTGTCACCTCCCATGAAGCCTGGACCACCCTCAAAACTACCTATGCCAACCCCTCCCGTGGTCACATCCTCCAAATCAAAGACAACCTTGCCAATCTCACCAAAAACCAACTCTCCATCTCGGACTACATGAACGTTGTCAAATCCTACACCGACAAGCTCGCCATTCTTGGCAAACCCATGGATCCCGAAGACATAATCTCCACAATCCTTAAAGGTTTGGACTATGAAACTTTTAAACCCATTATCGACTCAACTCGTGCCCGTGATAACCCTATCTCCTTCGAATCCCTACATGAAAAACTTATCCAACGCGAACTCACCTTCAAACAAATCGCCTCGCCCACCCCCTTCCCACCACCGCCTTCACTGCCCATGCTCGCCCACCACCCAACCACACTCCCTATCGTACCACAAGTTCCTCTCCCTCCTCTGGCCCGAGTACCACACCCATCCCTTTTAATGGCAAGTGTCAATACTGTCGCAACACCGGTTATGTCATCTCCCAATGTCGCCAGTTTAAACGTAACTACCCCACTGTCACCTTCCCCCCACCCCCTCGCCATAACCGAAACCCTAATCCTAATCCTCAAGCCCACACCGCCGCCTTTCATAATCCCCCTCCCCCTCCCTCTTGGCTCATCGATAGTGGTGCAACCAACCACATCACCAATGATCTCTCCAATCTCGCCTTACGTACACCCTACAATGGCAGTGACGACATCATCATCGAAGATGGTTCTTCTCTTCCTATTTCTCACATAGGTTCTTTCTCTCTCTCCACACTCTTTCCCTCCCTACTTTTCAACAATGTCTTGTATATTCCTCTTATCACTCGAAATATTCTTTCTGTATCCTAATTTTGTCGTGACAATAATGCTATCATTGAATTCTCACACACTTCTTTTCTCATCAAGAACAAAGCAACGAATCAAACCCTTCTCCATGGAATTCTTGAGGATGGCGTCTACATTTGGCATCCTCAGCCCATTCAAGCTCATTCCAGCATTATTTCTTCGCAGTTGTGACATCATAGATTAGGACATCTCTCTCCTCTATTCTTAGTTTGTTACGTAGCAAGTTTCATTTATCTATTTCTTCCAGTTTATCTCAGTATAATTCATGTTTTATTAATAAAGTCTACAAATTGCCTTTTACATCCTCTTCTATTATTTCGCATCCTCTACTTAATCTCATCTTTTCTGATGTGTGGACCTCTCATATTCATTCTCTTGATCAATTCAAATACTATGTCATTTTTGTCGATCACTACACCAAATACATCTGGTTTTACCCCCTAAAACACAAATCTAACACTTATAATACCTTTCTTCGTTTCAAAACACTAGTCGAAAAATACTTCCAACATCCCATCATTCAGGTCTACTCTGACAGTGGTGGTGAATACCTCAAACTCACACCCACTCTAGCTTAAAATGGCATCACCCACCTTACCACACCACCTCACACCCCTGAACACAATGGGTATGCCGAACATCGTCACAGCCACATTGTTGAAATGGGTCTCACCATCCTTTCTCATGCCAACCTTCCCCTCACTTTCTTGCCTTATGCCTTCACCACTGCTACCTACCTAATAAACCGAATGCATACTCCCACTCTTAACAATGATTCCCTTTATTTTCGCATATTCCACTCCCCTCCAAACTACTCTAAATTATGTAGCTTTGGATGTCTTTGTTATCCCTGGCTTCGCCCATACACCCCCACAAGCTAGCCCCAAAGTCCATTCCCTGCATCTTTGTTGGCTACTCACCTACGCAAAGTGTGTATTATTGTCTTTACCCTACCTCTCATCGGGTCTACACCTCTCGCCACGTCCATTTTGTTGAAACCATATTCCCCTACAAATCCCTCACATCCATCTCTCCCACCACCTCCGTTCCCCTTCCCTCTGACTGGCATACCTTATTTCTTCCTATTCTAAATACTACTACCTCCGTACCACCTCCCTCCCATGCCCCCACCCTTCCCCCCATTCACCTCTCTCCAAACCCTACTTCCTGCAACCAAAACCCCTCAGTCCAGCCAGAACCTACCCAAACCCAAAGCCGCTGCATCGCGCGACGCCCCTATGTCTAGAAACTCAGCACGATCACGCACCATCAACCGCGCGGTTTCCCCCTTTATACAGCAAACCCATCCCCCTTCCTGATGCTATACCTTCTGCACCCACTCCACCCGACCGCACCTTTCCTCTCATCCCCCCTGCCCGCACTATTACCACCAGGTTATCTCATGGTATCACCAAACCTAACCCCAAGTATGCTAACCTCTCATTTCTCACATCCCCCACAAGCCTTCCCACCACCACCAAACAAGCTCTATCTGTCCCATATTGGCCTAATGCCATGATTGAAGAATTTTTGGCTCTCACTCGCAATAATACCTGGACTCTGGTTCCCCCTACCATAGCTCACAACATTGTCGGATGTAAATGGGTCTTCTGCATCAAGTATAATCCTGACAACACAATTCAAAAATACAAGGCTCGGCTTGTAGCCAAGGATTTTCATCAACAACCCGTTGTTGACTACACCGAAACCTTCGGTCCCATTGTCAAACCCGCCACTGTCAGGCTTCTTCTCTCTCTTGCCACCACCAACCATTGGCCTCTTCGCCAACTTGATATCAACAACGCATTCCTTCAAGGTACTCTCTCTGAAACTGTGTTTTTTACCCAACCCCTTGGCTTTGAGGACTCCACCAATCCTTTCTCTGTCTGTCTTCTTTCTAAGGCCATCTATGGTCTTAAGCAGGTCCCTCGTGCTTGGTTTCAAGAACTCAAAACTTATCTCACCACATATGGCTTTCACCCCTCTTTAGTCGATCCCTCTGTGAGCACCCCAACCCGGGACCTAACACGTGTCCCGAGCTAAGGGAGCTCAAACTAAGACAATCCATCTAGATTTTTAAAACATTTATTTGCCTTTAAAGGAAAACTACTTTTCAAACTTCCAAGTAAGAATTAATTAATAATATCTCTACTAAAAGGAGATCCAATTACAACTTTAAAAATCCGAAATCTGATTAATTACACAAAACCCTGAACAACATTGTTTAATAAAAGTGTTTTTCAAACAAATTACAAAAGAGGAATACTTAATAAATACTCCTAAACAACCCACTCCTATACTTAACTTGTCAAGCCCCAAAAGCAAAAGTCCACAATGAAATCCCCGGCCTCACGGGTTCGGTCACCTGCCTCTAATCTAAAACAAGAAGGGAGAGGGGTGAGAATAAATCTCAATGAGCTATTATGATATGCAAAGAAGATGCCATACAAGATGCAACATGTAGCATGGCAACACTTAACACATTAGAAAGCGGTAAACACCTTACGTTACCTCATTTTACCTTTTCCCGTCTCGAACAATAAGTCGTACAACGTGGGAGTAAAACTCACTCTTTCGGTGAATTGCCTCCAAAGACATTCACCTCTTTATAGGACTCATACCCCGTAGATCCATATAAGAAAAGATATCTATGATATAGAGTATCCAACCATAACATCGTCCCTCCTTACAACGGTTGCAAATGTAACCGTAAAGGCTACTTATCACTCATTACAACAGTAGCATGCCCCCACCCCCGTGGCCACAGAGCTGGGAAGGGTCACAGGTGATGTACCTTCAATCACTTATCAACAAATCAATAATTGATTGGCATCCATCATACCCACCCGAACATAATACGCCCAAGCACATGATAGTTACTTGAGATAAATCCACAAAACGGGATAAACAATATAAAGCAACATGGTAAAATATACTCATGTTCAATCCAACATCATAATGCAACATTTAAGTAATACACTATGCATAGCATCATCAAGAATATGAATGATAACAATTAAATCCACCAACGGGATAGCAATAAACTCAACATGCCACATAATCCACAATCGGGATATCACACCACCATATAACACATAATCCACACATTGGGATGTCACATAACAACTTGCCAAATAGTCCATACTTAGGATATTAAGGTAACCATATAATTAATAATTCCACAACTTGGACACAATGCCAAAAGGTGGTACATACCCATTACTAATTAGCTTAATTGTGAAACCTATAGCTTCTACACCAATTTGAACTACTCACCAAGGACATGGAGTAAGTAAGGCCACTATATATCGTAAACCATTCATACATAGTCATTATACGACCTCGAATAACATTTATTAAAGTTCAAGTTCTATTTCCCAAATTGGAACTATTTTGGTGAAGTCACAAATCAAACCTATCAACCATTTTCGGGCAATATTTAAACTACTTCCACAATTCCATTTTGATCACTTAAGATGTCATTGAGTAGCCAAAGTATTCTACTTTAATCTAGGTTAAAGAGATTTCATTTTGGTTCTAGTTCGATTAGGTTTAAACAGCCTCCAAAGTTGACCCAAAGTCACTGTGCCAGTGGCACGACTCGTGCCCCGTGGCACGACTCGTGCCCCTTTGGCCTTCCCTGCAAAACAAAGGCCCCCACAAGGCACGACTTCCTTTAATCCTTGTCACGACTCGTCCCCATCCAAGGCACGACTGCGTGCCACAGTGGCACGACTCGTGCCCCGAGCCCGTAATTCCAAAACGTAATAAAAATCCTTCAACAACCCAACCAAAATTGTCCCAAACTAATTTGCCTTTGTTTGTGAACCTAGAAGGACTTCCTAAACTTCATACACATTATATTAATTCATTTGAACCCCAAGATAACCTAAACCCAAATCATTTACCACTTGATTTCCAACCCATTTTTACTTCCATATTTCATGATTAACCATCTTATACAACTCAACCAATTTTATTACACTTTTAATCATTTCTTATGAACAACAACAATGTTCCATAATATTAACTAATTCCTCAACTCCAAGAAGGTTTCTAAGGCCCCAAATAACCATTATATCAATAATAACAACATCAATTAATTCATGAGCATATAGAGGAAGGAAAGTCATAATAACTCACCTTAGGGTTTGAAATGGAAGGTTGATCTTTCTAGCTAGATGAATTCCCAAGGATGATCCAACTTCAATGGTGTTCCTAGACTTGATTTTGGATGAAGAAAGTCTTGACTTCAAAGCTTGGAGAGTGGGAGCTTCAATGGAGGATTCAAAGAGTTCCTTCTAGGGAAGAAGAAGAAGTGTAGTGAATGAAGGAGAAGGGGAAAAGGGAGTAAGAGGAGGATGATGGAGGGGGGGGGCCGGATATGGAGGGTGATTGGGGAGGGCACATGTCAACTAAGAGAAGGAGCAAGGCACTTTTGGCCCCCCATCAACCTAGAATCAAGGCTTGCACAATATTTTAAATTTAAACTTAATTCCTTTACCCAATAATTCATCCTACTCACTCATTTAACCTCCTCCAATATTTATCTATTTAATAAATTTCCAATTTTATTATTTCCCAAATTTCTTTAATTTAATGACCAATAAATTCTCCAAAGATTCAAATCTTACTTCTCACCCAATTTATCTTAAATTAAAAATTTAAAGACATAATGGAACACATAAAATAAATATAAATATTAGAAGCATCTAATATAATATTAAAAATAAATGCCTAGGGTTGGGGTCGTTACACTCACTCCCCCTTAAAGAAAATTCGTCCCGAATTTGACTGTCGCTTACCCTAAGGGTCAAATAGCAGAGGTTACCTTTCACACATTCTAACTTAATATTTTCAATTAGACTTTTCAAGGGCAAGATTCTACTATACATTTTCACAACTCGAATACTCTAAGACTTCAATTCTCAATTAGTCTCATCCATGCTAGGATTCTTTCCAAGATTCTAATTTCATTAATAACACGATTTTACAATGCAACACCCCAAGAATACCATACAATTATTACTACCCGAATTTCCACGATCTCAAGAAAGTACAATTACATAAAGGTATTACAACTTAAGTCACCAAATACATTACGATATTATATTTAAAACTTCAAATACCCTATAAGCGGTCCCAAGTCAGTCTATAAGTCGAATCACCAACATTTTCTAAAACTTCACTTGGATTAACAAACTTTGGTGCTAAATTACCTTAGGCCTAACTTTACTAATTCCATCCCGATAAATTGGGGATCGATGATATCTTCCTGAACTAAGCTTCATACGGTTTCATCTCAAAGCTAGAATGTAAACTTGCTAAGGTTACTTAAACTTCTCAAGTTGAAAGGAAAATCCGCCACACAACCCACCTATTCTTCCGGAAATTGGATAGTCTTCAAACCTTTTCCTTTCGACTAACTAAATCCTCCAACTCCTAGGATCGGTAACAACTCTCAAAGGAAACTTCAAAAGATAAGGTTCCTATTTAAATCACACAACCAATGGTAACCATTCTCGATAAATGATAAGAAAATTCCGCTCTATCTAAATTAACTTTCTCGAACATACGCTATCACCTTCCCAATTTGCACAACACTACACCTTGATCTTCCGGTAATATATACTTAAAATTTCACAAGATCCCCACATCCACTAGGTAAGGTAAGGATCGGGTCCATAGCCAACCTAATTTCCATTACTAACAATATGATTCATCCTTATTACATCCTACACCAATTATACGCCCTTTAGAGTCAACCAACGCAACGACTCTACAATTCTCAAGAATTCCTTAAATCTCTTCGATAGCACTTGCCAATTCCAAGATCACGGACTCAACCCTCACAAGATCCATGGTAACATCCGAGTTTGAAACCACATAACCCAAAATTTGCAATCTTCTCGAGCCAACTCACACTAGTCAAACTTTGCATACAGGGACTCCTCACAAGGAAATCATTAGCCCAACCCTCAAATTATTTTCACGATCTTCCCGAAACTTTAATTAACAAAGGGACCATCAATTCTAATCACCCTAAAACCATCAAAATAAGGATTACAACTCTGCTTATCCTACTCGTAACCAAAGACATGAAACATACCGACGGGAGCACATTTACCATTTACTCACAACTAGCACATAAAATTTTTGGAAAAGACTCCTTATGCAAGTCTAGCATATACCAATTACTCTTCACATCTTAATTCAAAACTTTCACCTTAAATACCCACATATAACCAGAATTTCACATTACAGTCTACCTATATCAAATATCAATATAAGCAAATTAGGCATAGAAAAGGAGACTCACTTATTATGATAGTCTACTAATACACAACAACTACTTAACCCTCCAGGTCAAGTATATTTCAAAATCATAAATTAATAATCATACCAAACCCACTGGCAATACATGCTCAGTCATAACCACATCACCATCGTGGCAAACCAAAGAAGGTTCGAGGTATTCTCTCATAAGAGCAGAATCCTCTAACAATAAAACAACTTCTCAACAATGTATGTCACATATAAGCAAAATGTGATGCCAAACATAAATGATATGCAGCAGGATACATAAAATATGACCCCTAACTTCTGAGACAGGGAATTTACCTCTAGCGACCTCTGAGGGATCTATCTCTCCTGAACCCGAAACACCTACTCGACCATAGACCTTCTCTCTCGGCTCCCCTTCGCTATCTCTTTTGGTACCACCTCTTTGTCGTCCACCTTGCTGACTGCTGCCTGAAGCTCGCTCCTGTCGAAACTTTGGACAATTCCTCCTAAAGTGTCCCATTCCCCCACACTTGATACACTTACCTTGCTTACTCCAACAATGATCTTCGGTATGTCCAATCCTCTTGCAAAATTTACAATTCATCCCATACTGCTTGGATTTTGGCCTAGATAAAGAAGCTACGACAAACTCTCCACTCACACTTCCTGAAGTTAACGTCCTTGGCTGTCCTCTAATGATTTTGGATCCTTGTCCTAAATACTTTGGCTTGTTTCCAATCCCACTTCCGGATCTTCCACTATTTTCCTCAATGTCCCTTTCGATCTTATATGCCTTATCTATGACCGTCTCGATACTCGATGGAACCGTCAATCCATAATTTCTCCCTAAACTCGCTCCTCAAACTCGTTACAAACTTCGAACCCTTTTCACTTCATGCGATACCAAATGAGGGCAACACTTAGCTAATTCCTCAAACCTGGATGAATACTTATCTACCGTCATGTTCCCTTGTTTTAGTCTTAAGAATTCAATCTCCTTCTTATCCCTTGTAACCATCGAAACGAAATAATCCTCGAACCGTTTGGTGAAATTATCCCAAGTCCGGGCGTATGGTCCCGCTCCCAACTTCCTTCACGATTCGCCACCACCGATCACTGGACCTTTCCAGCCTTGAAAACGGCATACCTAACTTTCTCTTCGTTGCGACTTTCTATAACCTTGAAAATCTTATTCATTTCTGCTAACCAGTTTTCTGCCTTTAACGGATTCGGATATCCATTAAAACTCGATGGATTCATCTTCACAAACCTTTCCCATCCATCACTTTGACATCCCTCAGGCTGAATCGGAACTGATCCTCTAGTCTCCATATCCTGTACAAACTTCCTGAATAATTTCATCATCTCTTCATCCTGAATTCCACCTATACTCGCATCTTCTTCATTTTCGAGAACCTTTCGCTGATCATCCTTGCTTCCGGCCATTAGAACGAACTCCTGCATTAAACACTCTAAGGCCAATTTCCACACATTCCCACTTAGTCTAGACATCTACCCTTGACCTCTAAACTAAGCTCGATATTAACCGTGAGCACCCCAACCCGGACCTAACACGTGTCCCGAGCTAAGGGAGCTCAAACTAAGACAATCCATCTAGATTTTTAAAACATTTATTTGCCTTTAAAGGAAAACTACTTTTCAAACTTCCAAGTAAGAATTAATTAATAATATCTCTACTAAAAGGAGATCCAATTACAACTTTAAAAATCCGAAATCTGATTAATTACACAAAACCCTGAACAACATTGTTTAATAAAAGTGTTTTTCAAACAAATTACAAAAGAGGAATACTTAATAAATACTCCTAAACAACCCACTCCTATACTTAACTTGTCAAGCCCCAAAAGCAAAAGTCCACAATGAAATCCCCTAGGCCACCGGGTTCGGGTCACCTGTCTCGGAATCTAAAACAAGAAAGGGAGAGGGGTGAGAATAAATCTCAATGAGCTATTATGATATGCGCAAGATGCCATACAAGATGCAACATGTAGCATGGCAACACTTAACACATTAGGAAAGCGGTAAACACCTTACGTTACCTCATTTTACCTTTTCCCGTGCGAACAATAAGTCGTATAACGTGGGAGTAAAACTCACTCTTTGGTGAATTGCCTCCAAAGCACATTCACCTCTTATAGGACTCATACCCTGCAGATCCATATAAGAAAAGATATCTATGATATAGAGTATCCAACCATAACATCGTCCCTCCTTACAACGGTCTGCACCGTAACCGTAAAGGCTACTTATCACTCATTACAACAGTAGCACAAATTTCACCCCCGTGGCCACAGAGTGGGGAAGGGTCACCGGTGTGATGTACCTTCAATCACTTATTGAACAAATCAATAATTGATTGGCATCCATCATACCCACCCGAACATAATACGCCCAAGCACATGATAGTTACTTGAGATAAATCCACAAAACGGGATAAACAATATAGCAACATGGTAAAATATACTCATGTTCAATCCAACATCATAATGCAACATTTAAGTAATACACTATGCATAGCATCATCAAGAAATATGAATGATAACAATTAAATCCACCAATGGGATAGCAATAAACTCAACATGCCACATAATCCACAATCGGGATATCACACCACCATATAACACATAATCCACACATTGGGATGTCACATAACAACTTGCCAAATAGTCCATACTTAGGATATTAAGGTAACCATATAATTAATAATTCCACAACTTGGACACAATGCCACAAGGTGGTACATACCCATTACTAATTAGCTTAATTGTGAAACCTATAGCTTCTACACCAATTTGAACTACTCACCAAGGACATGGAGTAAGTAAGGCCACTATATATCGTAAACCATTCCTACATAGTCATTATACGACCTCGAATAACATTTATTAAAGTTCAAGTTCTATTTCCCAAATTGGAACTATTTTGGTGAAGTCACAAATCAAACCTATCAACCATTTTCGGGGCAATATTTAAACTACTTCCACAATTCCATTTTGATCACTTAACATGTCATTGAGTAGCCAAAGTATTCTACTTTAATCTAGGTTAAAGAGATTTCATTTTGGTTCTAGTTCGATTAGGTTTAAACAGCTCCAAAGTTGACCCAAAGTCACTGTGCCAGTGGCACGACTCGTGCCCTGTGGCACGACTCGTGCCCCTTCGCCTTCCCTTAAACAAAGGCGTCCCCACAAGGCACGACTTCCCTTTAATCC
Source organism: Adenophora triphylla var. japonica (assembly GCA_022495995.1). Taxonomy (NCBI): domain Eukaryota; kingdom Viridiplantae; phylum Streptophyta; class Magnoliopsida; order Asterales; family Campanulaceae; genus Adenophora; species Adenophora triphylla. The sequence goes on along the minus strand of JAFEMH010000240.1, from coordinate 858,434 downwards.
TTGTCACGACTCGTCCCCATCCAAGGCACGACTCGTGCCACAGGGCACGACTCGTGCCCTGAGCCCAGAATTCAAAACAGAATAAAAATCCTTCAACAACCCAACCAAAATTGTCCCAAACTAATTTGCCTTTGTTTGTGAACCTAGAAGGACTTCCTAAACTTCATACACATTATATTAATTCATTTGAACCCCAAGATAACCTAAACCCAAATCATTTACCACTTGATTTCCAACCCATTTTTACTTCCATATTTCATGATTAACCATCTTATACAACTCAACCAATTTTATTACACTTTTAATCATTTCTTATGAACAACAACAATGTTCCATAATATTAACTAATTCCTCAACTCCAAGAAGGTTTCTAAGGCCCCAAATAACCATTATATCAATAATAACAACATCAATTAATTCATGAGCATATAGAGGAAGGAAAGTCATAATAACTCACCTTAGGGTTTGAAATGGAAGGTTGATCTTTCTAGCTAGATGAATTCCCAAGGATGATCCAACTTCAATGGTGTTCCTAGACTTGATTTTGGATGAAGAAAGTCTTGACTTCAAAGCTTGGAGAGTGGGAGCTTCAATGGAGGATTCAAAGAGTTCCTCTAGGGAAGAAGAAGAAGTGTAGTGAATGAAGGAGAAGGGGAAAAGGGAGTAAGAGGAGGATGATGGAGGGGGGGGCCGGATATGGAGGGTGATTGGGGGAGGGCACATGTCAACTAAGAGAAGGAGCAAGGCACTTTTGGCCCCCCATCAACCTAGAATCAAGGCTTGCACAATATTTTAAATTTAAACTTAATTCCTTTACCCAATAATTCATCCTACTCACTCATTTAACCTCCTCCAATATTTATCTATTTAATAAATTTCCAATTTTATTATTTCCCCAAATTTCTTTAATTTAATGACCAATAAATTCTCCAAAGATTCAAATCTTACTTCTCACCCAATTTATCTTAAATTAAAAATTTAAAGACATAATGGAACACATAAAATAAATATAAATATTAGAAGCATCTAATATAATATTAAAAATAAATGCCTAGGGTTGGGGTCGTTACACCCTCTCTTTTTATACTCAATAAAACTCCGTCCCCAATCTATCTTTTAGTTTATGTTGACGATATCATTTTTACTGGTCTATCACCATCTCTTCTTCAGTCGTTTATCATCAACTTGTCCAATCGATTTTCTCTTAAGGATCTCGATCCTTTATCTTACTTCTTGGGTGTTGAAGTCGCCCCAAACAAGAATGGTCTCCTTCTCTCTCAAACAAAATACATTCATGACATTCTCACCCGTCGCAACATGATTGACTGTAAACCACTTCCCACTCCTCAGTTACATCACCACCTCTCACTCGGTCCACTACCACTCCCGCTGTTAACCCCACATCTTTTCGTGCCATTGTTGGTGGACTTCAGTACTTCTCATTCACTCGACCTGCATTGCTTTCTCTGTTAACAAGTTCGCTCAGTTTATGCAAAACCCCCCAACCTACTCACTGGGTCACACTCAAACATCTCCTCCACTACCTTCATGGCACTATGCACTTGGGTTTTCAGATTTTTTCCAAGTCTCCTCCTTCCCTTCACGCCTTCTGTGATGCGGATTGGGCTGGTGACAAAGATGATTTTGTATCTACCTCCGATTTTTTTGTTTATCTTGGACATAACCATGTTACTTGGTCCTTCCGCAAACAGCTTGCCCTTGCTCGATCTACCACTGAGGCCGAATTTAGAGCGATTGCTGACACCACTGTTGAACTTACTTGGGTTCGGAACTTGCTTACTGAACTCGGGATTTCTCTGCCCTCTACACCAACAATTTATTGTGACAACCTTGGTGCCACCACCTATTCCGCAAATCCAATCTTCCACTCTCGGATGAAACATGTGGCTCTTTCGTTTCATTTTGTTCGTGAACAGGTTCAGTCTGGCTCTCTCCGTGTGCAACATATTTTTGGTACTGATCAACTCGCTGATATTTTGACAAAATCGCTCCCTCGTGTACCCTTCCAACAATTATCTTTAAGATTGGACTTCTCCACGGATCGTTCATCTTGCGGGGGCGTATTAAGGATACATCTTCTAGGGTTTCCTAAGTTTCTTGCTGTTACTCATTCTAGAATATTCGTGTATATATTCTAGTGTATTTAGAATAGAAAACTCAATATTTATATTGTATTTATATTAGGAAACTCAATATTTGTATTAGAATAGGATTTTCTCTTGTACTATATATTTACGGTTTGTGAATAATAAAAATAAAATTTTCCCAATATCATAGTGTGAACCACAAATTAGGGTTTCTAATTAGCAATCTGTTGAATATGAAAATGTTAGTGGACAGTGGGTTGTGAGAACCACAAATTAGGGTTTCAAATTAGCAATCGTGCTTAGACTTGTCAGCAAGCACTTGGCTTATTATCACTAGTGCTATCAATTTAGAACAGAGTAGACTCCACTTCCCCTATTAAGCAAACGTGGTTATACAAGTGCAATTGTCATTTACCAAAATACCCCTGGCATACCCTTGGTTGGAAAGTAGGGAGAAAGTGAGGATTAGGCGTAGGCTTGAATTTTACTTTGACTCATCGTGTCAATCAGGATTTTGAAATTGCGTGAGATTGTTATTTAAAAAATATTGTAAACAATAATAACAGTGAAAAATAATTTCATATATAAAAAAAAAGTTATATATAGTCGATGACTTAGGTAAAAAAAAATTCAAAATTCTGTGATAGGTTGGAGCTCACGTCAATTACATACTAGATCCGCCCTGATCATGTCAAAAAAGACAAACTTGAAGAAAAAAAAAACGTTACCTACTTATATCAGTAGGTAATTGGGTAATTTTTCTGTATTTTACCTAATTTAGTAAGCTATACCGATTTAACTGCACAACAATCGATTTTTACTATTATAAATATATTTTTAGTCTTATTTATATTAACTAAGGCTCCGTTTGTTTGGGGGAAAATGTTTTTCGGAAAACATTTTTCCCATTTTTCGGTGTTTGTTTCGCACCGGAAAATTGAGAAAATGTTTTACGCTAAACATGTTTATCTCATTTTCCGGAAAATATTTTCATTTTTCGGAAAACATTTTGCAGGAAATCATTTTTTGAAAAATGTTTTACGCTAAACAAACGGAGCCTAAATTGATTAGTATAATTAAACTTTGACTAAATAGTAATAACAATCTAATTATCATTATCAGATTGTTACTGAAAATATTAAAATTTAATAAGAATTTCTAAATTTTATAAGGATGTACAAATTGATAGTATAATATTTGGTCAAAGTTTATTTGTTTGACCAATAAAACAAATATAAATGGAACGGAGTAGCAGTTATTTGCAATAAAATATGTAACTCATTTTAATACTTTTTGATCTAATTTAATACACATAATATAAAATACTCCCTCCTTCCCATTAATAACTTCACCAATTATTTAAAATGGCATCCCGTTAGAAGCTTCACCTTTTCTTTTTTGGCAAAGAATCTTTACTATTTTCTCCACTCATTCTCTCTCCTATTTCACTATTACACTCACAACACTTTTTAAATTTACTATTTCTTTCACTCATTCTCTCTCCTATTTTACTATTACACTCACAACATTTTTTCTACCCTTAATTTGCGTGTCAAAATTAAAATGATAAACTTATTATTGGGACAGAGGGAGTATAACTTACCTAATATAAAATCTGATTGTTGTACATGTGCACCCCGTCCTCCTGCCTACTCAATTTATTTTGATTTAATTTATAGTTTGGTCGGAAAAATCATCATTGTCGGACATAAAAAATGAGAACCTTCGATGGGTAGTGAAAAAAGTCAATAAATTTAGACACTATAATTATTAGAAATTATTAGAGATATTATCACAAATCGGAAATTAATAAATCTTCCTTATAATATGAGTAAGTTTTAGGAACTGTTTCTCCATAAATTATAATAGCTCATTTTCATCATTAAAAATATCGAGTTTAGACATTAAAACATTGGGTTTATGCCTTAAAATACCTAGAAAATAAAATAGTGAGTTTAAGTGTTAAAACAATGAGTTTAAACTAGAAAATAAAATAGCAAGTTTGAGCCTTAAAACAGTGAGTTTAGCCTTTAAAACACCAAGTCGATATATTTAAAAGCAGAATTTTTTATAACTTATGGAGAAACAGGTTTTTCTCAAAATTTTATGCTCTATAATATATAAAGATCATATGCCACTCTCATTAACATTAACATCAATTGATTTTAAGGTGTAATCTCAAACTTTAAGAATAATATGTAAAACATGTCTTCTTTTTCATCATTGTTTCGAAAATATCTATATACTCCCTCCGACCCATATACGACTTATGATTTTCTTTCCCACAAAAATTAAGAAATACGGAGTATTATTATAATAAAAGGAGAGGGAATGACCGGGGAGAGGGAGTATTCTACTTTGAGTTACTTGAATTTTCCACTTTTTTATTTTATTTATTCAACTAAATGACTTGAGAAAAGGGGCAAAAATATTTGATGATCATTACCCAGTTAAAGAGCTTTAACTCATGTGATAGACAATATTCTTTTCTGAAAAAAAAAATAAATAAGTCGGGAGTTCAATTTCCATCTAATAATATTTAGAGCTAATTACAAGTTTTATTTAATGGACACTCTGTAATATGTGCTATTTATACATTTTAATAACAAAAATTCATAAATAATTTTGTTATTCACTTTCTAAAAATTTAATTACGATAATACAATGAATAGAGATTTCTTGATAAAAAAAACGTTTAAAAACAAAGTTTTTTGGGATAAAAATTTCTTAAACTTGAAATTTCATTTAGGGACAAAGAGAGTAAAATATTTACTTCCACCGTCCCACAATTCTACGCATTTTTTGTGTCGACGCGGGAATTAAGGTAAAAGGTGATAAAGGTAATGTGTTGTGAGTGTAAAAGTAAAATAGGAGAGAGAATGAGTGGAGAGAATAGTAAATTTGAAAAGTGTTGTGAGTAGAGAGAAGTAGGTCTCATTTTCATTTTGGAAAAGTGTAGATTATTGTGGAACGTTAAAAAAAAAAAAAAGAATTTTTACGAATTATCGTGACGAGGAGTATGTTTTAGTATAGTTATTAGACTCAGATCTGCTAAGCGGACCCACCCAAAAGTTATAGGATGATATTGGTATTCATTGAATCATTGGTAGTTTGTGAAAACTTAAATACCACTTCAATTTCTCATATTCCATCGATGTGGGATATTATATTTTAGAAAAATATAATTTTTAGTGAAAAGAGTAAAGAGTGTAATTTTTTTTTTTTTTTTAAGTGGCAGGAAGGGAGTATGAATTTATTAGGAAAACAAGAAAACAAGATTAAAAGAGATCCATTAATGGGCTTGAAAACGGGCTCGTTTAAAACCGATGACTAATAATTCGATTCAAATCTAATCAAATCGAACCATTTACCCCCTAGCAGAAGAAGAAGGGAGTATGAATTTATTGTGAAAACAAGAAAACAAGATAAAAAGAGATCCATTTACTAAAGCTATGAAATGATGTTGACAACCTATAAGACTGGGAATTGGTGGAAGACTTCCACTTGAAAACCTCTAAAGTAACAACAGCTACACACATGTTTATTTTAATTGTTTTTTAATTACTCACTAATTGTAAAAACCATATATCAATCATTTTCTTCATATATTTTACTTGTTCATTTGTTAGCTTCTTTTTCTTATTAGTTCTTTTTTGTTTAAATGCTCAAAATTGTTCTTGTCATTAATGTATTAGTTCATCTACTTAGATAAGAATACTCCCTCCGTCCCTGCTCAAAAGGCAAAGTTTGTACCTCGTACGCAAATTAAGGAAAGTGATGTAGGAAAGAGAAAAAGTGTAAATGTTGTGAGTATGAAAAATTAAATAGAAGAGAGAATGAGTGGGAGGAATAGTTAGGAGAGAAAATGTTGTGAGTGTAAAAGTAAAGTAGGAGAGAAAATGAGTGGGTGAAATAGTAATAAAAACTTTCCTTTTTGGGAAAGTGCCATTTTAAATGGGACACCCAAAAAGAAAATTTGTGGCTTTTCGATCGGGACGGAGGGAGTATTTAGTGATGTTGCAAGAATCGTGTGCTGATCAATCTCCGTCCACGTGGCAAGACTATTCACTTGGCTCCTTGACCTGAAACACAGAACCCACTACTAGCCGGAATGGTCTCCGGCGAAGACCCTCGGGCGTGAGAGTAAGTATGGTGTATGAGAGCTCAAATATTATAATGAACGAGGTGTATTCAAAATAACAAAGAGCAATTACCTTGGAACGGTTGATGTTGCCTTGTATTTATAGTTGTTGATGAGAGTTGTATTTGTGGTAGAATTGTATGAAATTCCATGATTTGTGGAACATATACGTATTTAGAGATCTTATCCATAAACAACTCCTGATTTGTAGGGAGTCTTGTTAGACAAAGAATCATAAGCACACCAAGACTGTAGGTTGACATAACGATGTAGGTCGAGGTCGCCTGTTGGGTCTAGGTCGACCTGACTGATGGGTAGGGCTGGACCGTACCCGAATAGTATATGGATCGTAGAGTCGAACCAAGCTAGGTCGGGACTAAGTAGGTCGGTCAATGAGCTTAGGTCGACTGATCATGTTGGCAGGCCTTGGGCCTAGTGTTAATTGGGCCTAGCCCACTAAGAATGTGGTGGCAATAACAGATAAATGATTGGACTTTACTCGCTGGGCCTAACTCATCACTTTTATACTTTTATTCTGTTCATTTAGTATTTAATATTTAATATGAAAGAGAAAGATTAAAAATGAAAATTGATATTTTTCTCGTTTAAGATTGTTCTATATTTTTCAATTATATTATGTTAATTTTATTTATATGCTTTTTAAATCATTTATATGATATTATTACTAATGTTTTATTTATTATAATTTATTGTTGCAATATTTATTTTTAAAATATGAAAGTTCAGGGGGTGAAAATGTGAATTTGAAAGATGCTCGTTACATTTTCCGTTTATTTTGTTAGTTTTCGTCTGGTGTCATCCATCCCTGAATTGCAACAAAGTGTGTGAACATAGTGAACTAAATTGAAAAAAATTGGAACTTTAGATCATTTATTACAACTTCGTGTCACTACAAAAAAAGGGGTCTTTTACCACACTTTATTTGCTACGGTCCGTCGAACCGACACAAATAGACTTTTATTTATTACGGTTTTTAAGACCGTAATAAATAAAAAATTATCTACTACGGTTTTATACAAACCGAGGTAAATAAATATTTTTATGTCGGTCTTTTCTAAAACGTAACAAAAGCTTTTAACGAGCAAAATTTTTTTTTTCATTTACATTAGTTTTAATATGACCGTAACAATTGTTTCTATATAAAAAAAATAATAAAAATAAAATGTAGGTTACGGTTTACCATTCCAATTTCCCCAAAATAAAATAAAATTCCCAACACACTTCCCTTTCCCTCCACGATCTCCCCTTTTCAGCCTTATTCCACAACCACCTCCGGCGGCGGCTCGACCGACCCCCCAAAACCTCAGCCGTCTCAAGCCCTAGAATCCCTCCGCCACCGCCTTGCTGCTGAATCCCTAACCTTAAACGACTTTATCCGCCTCAAATCCACGGATGAGTATTCCGTTGAGGTCGGCACGAAGAAGAAGCCGCTCCCTAAGCCGAAATGGATGAAGGAATCGATACCTGGAGGGGAGAAGTACACGCACATTAAGAAGAAGTTGAGGGAGTTGAAGCTGCATACGGTTTGTGAGGAGGCTAAGTGCCCTAATTTGGGAGAGTAATGGTCCGGTGGCGAGACCGGTACGGCTACGGTAACCATTATGATTCTTGGAGATACATGCACAAGAGGTTGCAGGTGATGATTTCTCTTCATGAATTTCTATCAATTTTGTTTGGGGGAACGGTAAAATGTGGGATCAGGGTTCTTTTTCATATGCTAAATTTGAATATTTTTGCCGTATTCATCCCGAGGGGGTATTATTAGCCGAACACTCGAGGCAATTGCTTATAATGTTTGCGTAATTATTTCAATATCTAATTTTCCATAAATCAAGTCCCTCCCCACAAGGCATTGGTTGGGCAAATTCTTATAAACATTTTCTTGCGATTGGCTTGAATTCCCGATGACTCGAGCTCCAAAGTGTTAGTTATCTAAAACATAGCAAAGACTTGTTAGGGGACTTACTTAGTAGGCACCAATTAAGTAGTTTGAGGTCACCCACTACCTGTTAGTGGATCCATTTTCAACTTTTATGAGTAATTCTCTTGGCTGAATTTGATGAGAAGTTTGTTCGATGTTGTATTTGATCATCTTTTGCAATTGCAGACTTCTAGAAACAACATATTGTTTCATAACCATGCTTAGGTTGTGAAAATCCAATATGAAGTCATTTAGTATTTGGTAAATGATTGGGAGAACCATATTATGACACGCGTTTTGGAGGAGAAATACAATTGAGTATGCTCTTGTTGATATGAGTGCAAAACCGACAAATAAACTACCATTAACATTCCTTCCACAAAAAGTAATTATTACCCATATATCCTCATTTTTGGCATTCTGCTGCCCTTTTCTTTATTTCTCCTTGGCCTTCTACTTTAGCTCATTGCTGTAATGACTTGTCTCTTCATTCACTCAGTGCTATCAAATGTTAGAAATGACCCGTGTCAAAACAAGCGTAGGTGCTAAAGCCTAAAGGTACATAGTTTTAATAAACAAAAATGCTTCCTTTTTCATGCAAAATTATGTACAAAACAGGAAAATCAATAAATAACGAAGTTACAGATCTACTCGCCCGACCACTTGTCCTCCGTTCTTCATCATAAATGCTAGGCCCTCAGATTCCTTCTTATCCTGTAAATTATCCTCACGTATAGTTGTAGTTGAATTAGTTACCCTCCTTATAAAGGTTTGAGCAAACAATGTTGAATTATTAAAACATGTAAGCTGTTAAAATTAATGATCCACAAGTTATACTCATGGATGTTTGTAAATTGGAGTACAATTTACATCCTTCTGAGTCTCTCTTTTCCTTCCAAGATGTTTCTTGGGTGAATTCAGTGCAGTGTGGGTGTATATGCGGATGTCCCGGATTGAATTTGCGTGCACCGAACGAGCAATGCGGCTTTGGACCATTTATTGGGAGTGGGTTTTGGGGCTGAGTATTAATCAATGGCTGTGAGGTCAATCATTCAAATGTCAGCTTTTCTGGTTTTAAGTTTTCTGATTAATATTTTGTACTCCCTCCGTCCCATAACAACTTACCCACTTTGCCATTCTGGGCATTGGTAAGTAACACTTCCTCTTTTGAACATGTTTTATTATTATTATAATTATTATTATACTCACTATGACCCACTTGTCATATTCACAACAACTATCCACTTACTATTTCCTACCCCACTTTCCCTCTCCCACCCACTCACATCACCTACTTTTAAAATATTTCTCGGACACCCTTGGCTTCCATATGAATCTACAACTCATGCTAGATTAATGTGATCAAAGTGATGTTGATGATGATTCATGTGAACAACATCGTGACAATAACCTATTATTGGAAATTTCAGATTCTGCAATGTGAAGACATCTCGTACTCCACCACCTCCTGATCCCAATGAACCATCAAATGTAGCTGAGGCTATTGCATCATGGGGTTTGGAATATGTGGTGATCACTAGTGTCGATCGTGATGATTTACCTGATCAAGGAAGTGGTCATTTTACTGATACAAAGGCTGCAAAAGTTGAAGATCTTCGAAACCGAGTATCTTGATAGAAGCCTTGGGTATGAATTCCGCTTATTTTTGTATTTAAAAGAAATTGTTGGCTCTATGGCTATAATGGCTTTTGGACAATGTTATATATTTAGCACATGTTTAGTATTAAGGGATTATTTCTTTTGGATATTAAGCACTTTGGGATTATTGTGGTATTGTTGATTTTGGAATGGAAAAGTTCTCTTTTTCATATACATATTTTCTAGAAATTGTGATTTAGTAAAAATATACCACCATTTTAGAAACTATTATATATATATATATATATATATATATATATATATATATATATATATATATATATATATATATATATATATACTACTCCGTCCCAAATAAGAGCGCCCATTTTTTGGCAAGACGCATAATTAAGGAATTGGGGGGGAAGTAAAAATGATGTGAGTGTAATTTGAAAATAGGAGAGAGAATGAGTGGAGAGAATAGTAAATTATAATGGTGTTGTGAGTATTAAAATAATGGAGGAGAGAAAATGAGTGGAGGGAATAGTGAAGATTCCTTTGCCAAAAAAGGAAAGTGAAAGCTATTAACGGGACACCCAAAATGGCAAAATGGGAAGCTACTATTGAGACGGAGGGAGTATATATATATATATATATATATATATATATATATATATATATATATATATATATATATATATATATATATATATATATATATATATATATATATATATATATATATATATGTAATAAATATTAAAAAAAATATCAGCATTGTTTTATTATTATGGTAAACAAACTGACACATAAAAATATATGTTACTGTTCAAATACGGTCACAAACTAATATGTCGCACACAATTATATGAGGTGACGTGTAAATAACCGTAATAAATATATCAATTGTGACGGTTATAACCGTCGCAAAAAAGCGTAACATAACTTTTAAGCATATGACACAGTTTCTTTTGCATTGTTTCTGAACCGTAACAAAGGCCGTCACAAAAAACAATTATGACGGTTTACCACCCGATACAAAATATTTGTGACCCACGCAATTAAGTCGGCCAATAAACCGTCACAAAACCGTCACAAATACCTTTTGTGTCGGTTTTTGAATTTTTTGCTACGGTCCGTCGACCGTCATAAAATTGGTTATTTTTTGTAGTGTGTGAACTTAGTGACAGTAAAATCTATTTCCCGATATTATATTGATCTGCTACTTAATACCCGAACACAACAGACAACACCCAAATTGATTTTGTGGATTTTCTACAAATATTATTTCCACCTAAAATTGTTCAATTAAAATAAGAGTAAAATTAAATGTACTAAAATGTGATAATCAAATCAGAACGCTACAAAAGGTGAAGTGTTTTTCAAATTATTGCAAAAGAAAGTTTATACAAAAGGTGAAGTGTTTTTCAAACTATTCTAGATACATCAAATGAGGAAAATATACGATAGTACTACTATTAGAAAAGTAAATAATACAAGCTACATAAAATATATAATTATATGTCAAAAAGGATTCTCGATATTCTTAATAGGCCCCGCAAGATGGACGATCTTCGATAAGTCCAATCTTGAATTGTAATGACACGAATCGGACTCTAGTGAGTGAGTGGATTTTGATATATATTCGGATGTGTGTCTAAAGGAGAGACACGGATTACGTATTAGAATGTGGATGTGAGCTTGGATGCGAGACTGGATGTATATCGGGTTGTGAGGCAGGATGTGATGAGTCAAGTTGCAAGTCTTTCAACTTGAAGGATGGTGAGCAGATGAGATAGAGAGTATATGTGGCGGAGGCTTTTAAGAGATGAGAGATTTGACAAGAATGATGGGGTTGTTTAGTTGGCATAATAGGAAGAGTAGTGGAGATGATGGCGGCCATTGGAAGGATTTTGACACGATAAGAAGGGTTGGTCATGAGTGGTATTTTGTAGGGTATGAATGGTACAAATAGGGTTGTACTTTGTTGGAGAGAAACTAGGGTTGGTGGCGGTGGTAAGTGTAGACCATAAGAGGCCAAAGGAGGTGGTGCATCTCGAGTTGAGGCTATAAGAGGCTAAGGATAGTGGTGTTAGGGTGGAGCGGAAAATAGGATTGTACTGCCATTTAAAAATAGGGTTATTGCCTTAGGGGCGGTCTTCGGGTGAGAATATTTAGAGTTTATTTTTTTTTTAATGAATTTAGGTTTTTCACGAAATTGAGTTTTACAAGAAATATAATTGGTAAGTGTGGGGTGAAAATATTTTGGTTTACAAGAATTTGAGTTTTTCATGAAATTGTGTTTTTTTTTTTCAAGAAATATAGTTGGTAAAAGTATTTTGGTTTTACAAGAACTTGAATTTTTCATAAAATTGAGTTTTTTCAAGAAATTGTAGAGGAATTCCACGAAGGAAAACTCTAAGGGTCCGTTTGGTTCGCGGAATTGACCATTTCGTCGATGGAATGGAATGGTCAATTCCGTTTGACCCATTCCTTCACCGTGTTTGGTTCAAATTTTCCATTCCTTCGGAATGGCTAATTCCATCGAAGGAAGGAATTGGTCATTCCCTCCATATATGGAAGGAATGCTCAATTCCTTTGGCAATGAAATTGTAAATTTTTTTTTTATCAAAATATCCCCAAACCCAAACCACCCCTACCCCTGCCTACCCACCCCCACCCAGCCCCTGCCCTACCCCACCCCCACGATTTTTTTAAAAGACCCCTATCTACCCCCCCCATCAAGCCCCTGCCCTACCACCTCCACCTACCCCCCTACCCCCCAACCCCCACGAAATTTTTTTTATTAAAAGACCCTTGCCTCTACCCCCCATTCACCTCGCCCTATCACCCCACCTACCCCACCCACCCCCACGATTTTTTTTAAAAGACCCCTGCCTACCCCCCCATCCCGCCCTACCACCCCCCCACCCCCCACGAATTTTTTTTTACTCATTTTGCATACCTCCTACCTACCCCCCTCCAAAATTTTTTTTTTAAAGAAGGGTAAATTGGACATTTTATATGCTTTCATTCCATTCCTATAATTTGTATTTTCAAACCAAACATGATTTGCCAATGAATTGAATTACAATTTCATTTCATTCCGTGCCAACCAAACGGAGGGGTTTGACCAGTTTTTTTTCCATTCCAATTCCTTCAGGAATTCAATTCCATTGACTATTTCATTCCTTCACTTTTTTTCCATCGAACAAAACGGCCCCTAAAAGGTTGTGGAGGAATTGCGTGAAGGAAAACTCTCAATTTTATTATTTACAAAAGAAAATATTTATATAAAGGGTGAAGTGCTTTTCAAGTAATTTTAGATAATCAAATTAGAAAACTATATACTAGTTATAATTCTATTAGTAAAGTAAATAATACAAGCTCTAGTAAATATATAATTATATGTTTTTGTTAAGCATTCCTTAAATATATACTCCCTCCGTCCTAGCTTAAGCTTCACCAATTATTCAAAAGGGCATCCTGTTACAAGCTTCATATTTCCTAAAATGAAAAAGGTTTATTAATATTCTATTATACCCACTAACTTTACTCTCTCACACATTTAAATTATGTGTCTCACTTGTCATATCCACTCACTTCTTCCCTCTCACAATCCTTCTCCCACTCTCATTATTTTTTAATATATATATTGTTTTCTTAATTTGCGTACTTCACCAAAATTGTGAAGCTTAACCCGGGACGGAGGGAGTATATATCAACATTCTCCATTTTCAAATCATGTTTTTGTTAAGCATTCCTTAAATATTCTACCCAAAATGGCCATTTTGGACATAAACCCTAGTTGGTGAAAATATATTAAGATGAAAAAAAAAATGTCATGCATGTTGCACTAAACATCTATCTATATATAATAACAGGATTGTCAAGTTTTCCCCCCAAAACGAAGGGTAGTTTAGTAATTTCACACGGTGGCAATTTGGCAATTAACAGGGCGGAGAGAACACGTGTGACGATTTAATTGGGCGCGTGGCGTACACGCGCCGACAAAGGCGCGTGTACGGATCATGGATTTTTGTTTTTTTTTTAAATATCACGCCACGTGGAGCACTCTGATTGGGCATTTTATTTTCGGAATTTTTTTTTTCATCCCATTTTTTCAACATCAATTATTTTATAAAAAAAAAATTAAAAAAAAAATTTACACCAAAATTCATAATTTTTTTTCCTCTTTAATTAGAGACTTTTTCATTTAATTTGGACACAAAAAAAATACTCTTTTTTAAATATAAATTTCTTACTTATCCTTTGTTAATTTTTCTTTTTAATTTTTCAATATCTTTTTTGTAAAAATTAATTAAGTGTGAAGTATATTTTTTTTATTATAAATGATGATAATACTCCCTCCGTCTCAAAATGTTTGTCCCATTTGACTTTTTTGTTGAACTTTGACCACAAATTTATGAGAGATTAATCGTGTTCATTAAATTCTAAAAGTTGTTGTTGATAATATTATTAATGGTGAATCAATAGGAATTTTTAGAATTTCATGAACATAATTAAATTATCATATATTTGTGGTCAAAGTTCAACAAAAAAGTCAAATGGGACAAACATTTTGGGACAAAGGGAGTAATAATCATAATTTTACTTTTTAAATATAAATTATTGTTTGTAATGTTACTTCTTTCGTTTCAAATTTTGACATTATTTTTTTAAACATATTTCGTTTCAAATTTTGACATTATTTTTTTAAACATATTAAGTAATATTGTATAAAATATTCCTTGGGACGAATATAATAATTTATTTTTTTACCCGAAGTAGTATTCTTTTGTAAAAATTAATGTTTATAATGTTCGTGTCTTCGTGTCAGAAAATAAATATTAATTTTTGAGACAAGTAAATTCATTGAGGCAAAGGAAGCATTTTTTTTATATAGAAAGTAGTAATAATTATGAGATGGAAGTAATATTCATTTTTGAATTGAAGGAATTTTTTTTTCTTACAAAGTAGAATTTTTTTATATATCAAAAAAAATTTAACATTGCTTCTTTCGTCTCAATGAACATTTTAAAAAATAATACTATTTTATTCGTCTAAAAAATTAATGTAATATTTTGAGACGAAGACGCGAACATTACAAATATTAATTGCATATGCGAATGAAGTATAATTATTTTCATATATAGAAAGTAGTATTAATTATGGGACGAACGTAATATTCATTTTTGAATTGAAGTAAATTTTTTTCCTTAAAAAATATAATTTTTTTATATGTCCAAGAAAAATTAACATTGCTTCCTTTGGCTCAATGAACATTTTAAAAAATAATACTACTATATTAGCCGAAAAAATTAATGTCATATTTTGAGACGAATGCACTAACATTACAAACATTAATTGCAGAGGCGAATTAAGTAGTATTAGTTTTTAAAATATTAATTGGGATGAAGGGAATAATTCTCATTTTTTTGGATTAAAAATATCGTATTATCTTTGGGTTATTCATTTTGAATCGAAAGTAATATTCATTTTTGAAATGTTGTAGTGTTAGTGCCTTGGTTTTAAAATATGACATTCATTTTTAAACAAATTAAGTAATATTTTATAAAATATTCATTGGGACGAAAATAGTATTTTTTTTCTTAATTAGCTGAAGTAGTATTATTTTGTAAAAAATAATTTTTATAATGTTAGTGTCTTCGTCTCAGAAAATAAATATTAATTTTTTGGACAAGTAAATTTCTTGAGGTAAAGGAAGCAAAATTTTTTTTTTGGATATAGAAAGTAGTATTAATTATGGGATGAAAGAAATATTCAATTTTGAATTGAAGGATAATTTCTTTCCTTAAAAGTCCTTTAGAAATTATGAAAAATATATGGTTATGAATTTTCATTGAGTTTATTTTTTTACAAAACATTTTATATTAAGTTCTTCTCCCTCAGTTTTTTTTTCTCTTTTTTTTTTTTTAAGAAACAATTCCTATTGATCTCTTTTAAAAAATGATGGGTTATTAATAAAGAACTTTAGATTAATGATATAAAAAATGTGGACGCCATTTGATATAACATTTTTTAATTTAAAGAGTAGTTGAAGTATATTAGTAAAATTAAAAATCTTATTATTGGCTACAAATATAATTATTAGAACTATTTATGTTTTAATTTTTATTTTATCAAAATTTGATGGATTATTAATTTTAGTTTCATTTATTTGTGCCTTTTTATATATAATATTTATGAATAATTTTTTCTTCAACTTTTGTCCTATTTTAAACGTTAAAAAATGGGTTCGGATATTAAAGAGATGAATGGTTTTATTATAAAGCATAAAAATTTGGGTACAAAGTAATTAGTGAATAGTTGTTGTGAGTATGAGTTATAAGACCATTTAATATTGAAATTTTATAATTTTTTCATTGTAATTTTTTTAAATTTAAAATGGGACACCTTTTATAAAAAAAAAAAAAAAGGAAGTTTAAAATCGGACGAAGGGAGCATTTATTTATTTGATAGTGAAATAATTTATCCTAATGTTAAATTTAATTACTAGCAAAATAAAAATTAATTCTTAATAATGAAAACTAAAATAAATAAAACTAGAAGGGAAAATTATATTTTCCGTCTCAAGTCAACTTTAAAAAATGTCATTATACAAAACAATTATTTTTCTTCATTTCAAAAATGAATATTACTTTCAGCTCAAAATAAATCACAAAAAAATAATACTACTTTTTTTGCCACAAAATTGCATTATTATGTGCTTTAACTAGAATGAAAAATTTATATTTTCCGTCTCAAGTAACTAAAATTTTTGCAGTAGAGTTATCAAATTACTTTTTTTGACCCAATTCTAGGAAAACAGTGTTAGTATGTGCTTTAACTTGATATTGCCCTATTTAGAGAATTTTGTAAGTAAAAAACGGGTTGATAAAATTTTTGAATCCCTCCTAAACCCGCATTGATCCGCTTCTAATGAAAAAAGTTTGGAAATATTTTCTTTTAAATCGGGTGGGATTGGGGTGGATTTGATTAGCTCGAACCGTCCCATTTAACCCGAACCCGCTTAGTATTCATCTTTTTTTATAATAAATTTTAAATATTGATAATATTTGTATATTATTATATACTTATTTGTTTATTGTTTATTGTGTTTTCTTATATTTCTATGTCATATTATTAATCTCTACATTTATAAGAAAATAAAGGAAAAAAATTGCATTTTATAATAGAAATAGTCATAATTTTTTCTTCAACTTTTGACCTATTTTAAACGTTAAAAAATTGTTAGGATATTAAAGAGATGAATGGTTTTATTATAAAGTATAAAAAGTTGGGTACAAAGTAATTAGTGAATAGTTGTTGTGAGTATGACTTATAAGACCATTGAATATAAAAATATTAAAAAAATTTCATTTTACTTTTTTAAAACTTAAAATGGGACACCTTTTATTAAAAAAAAAAAAAGGCAGTTTAAAATGGGACGAAGGGAGCATTTATTTATTTGATAGTGAAATAATTTTTCCTAATGTTAAATTTAATTACTTGCGATATAAAAAAACGTGATTATATAACAATAACATTAAAGAAATATGTAAAAATCATACGGGGATGTAGAAGTTGAATACGGTTCAAGAATAAAATAACTTCTCAAAAATAAAAATTGATGATATTTGAAAAATTTCATTTCATGTAATTTGTTAGTTTGAAGAATCACTAGAGTCAAGAGTTCAGAATTGCAGTTGAATAGAAAGATTTGGAGACTTATAAGTAGATTTATTACGCTTTCCCAATCGTTGTCGAAATTAAGTGATACTGTGGGCAAATTACGCACATATCACGTTCAATACACAATAAATATGTTTTACATAAAAAATATGCGTTCAATTCCATAGCATTGAAAAATGGATGTCAAATGTGATTATTATTGAATAGAACGAGAATTTATGTATAAAATGCGCTTCTTACAAACTAATTATGCCGTAAATATATATTTTTTTTATGACCTTCAATCTGATATTTGTACTAATAATATATTTTTTAAAAAAATATTTTACAATGTACACAAACATTTCTATTTCCTGTTATATTTGTATGAATTTTTGTTAATATGTGTTAATAGCTATCCGTACATCATACGGGAGTTACACTAGTATAATCTATAGTATAAATGCACTAACTTTCCGTACCATAGTAATACTATACATATGCATATATTCTCCTATATATATATCAACATTCTCCATTTTCAAATACTCATTGCCTCTCTCTCTCTCTCTCTCTCTCTCTCTCCTCTCTCCCTCTCTCTCTCTCTCCCCACAAACACACATTTTAGAAAAGCTAGCTACTCGAGTTCAATCATGTTGCCAAGGAGTAGAACTTTACCATCAAGAATCCATCATGGAGAGGTAATAATATATCAACAAATTATAAACTTAGCACATATTCTCTCTACCTAATTTATTAATTTTCAATATATTTTCTTTCTTTAGTTAGAAGAAAGGCAAGATATTAGGCATTACTTACAAGTTGAAGTTCAACCTAAAGCTCATGTCGATGATACCGAAGCCATTAACATCCAATCTAACTATTCCAAGTGCTTCGACGATGATGGTCGCTTGAAGAGAACTGGTAAGCATTCAAAAATTACGCCCCGCAAAAACAAATTCTCATTTTCCTCTCCTTAAATCAAGTTTAAGATGAATAATACGACTACAACATGCGCCTTTAATACAATATTTTTTAAATATCAAGTCCACGCGGTTTCAAATTAAAATCCTGAATTCGCGTCTGGTTCTCTGAATACAAAAAGTGATTTTAGTAATTTAATTAAAAATATATATTCCATCCGTCCCACTTTAAAGTCACACTTTCCTAAAAAGAAAACTTTTTAATACTTATTTATTCATGGGACCCACTTGTCATACTCACAACAACTATCCACTTACTATTTTCTATCCCACTTTCTCTCTCCTACCCACTCACAACTACTACTTTAATAATATTATTCATTATTTTCCGTTCTCAACAGTAAATGAGTAACGTATTATAATATGAAACGGAGGGAGTATACTCTTTTATTTACTAAAAATATACTCCCTCCGTCCCGGAACAATCTTCACACTTTCCCTTTTGGGCGTCCCAAAACTTACTTCACACTTTTAAAACTTACCTAAAATGGAAAGGAATCTTTACTATTCCCTCCACTCATTCTCTCTCCTACATTATTTTAATACTCACAACACCATTATAATTTACTATTCTCTCCACTCATTCTCTCTCCTATTTTATTTTCACACTCACAACACTTTCAATATAATACTCCCTCCTTAAAACCAGTGCAAACAGTGTTTGTGAATTATGTTCCGGAACGGAGGGAGTATGTACTCATTAAAGGGTGGGGTGATTGCATACACCTACAAGGGGACATTCTAGAAGATACCTCTCCAAAAAGTAAAAGTAGGCATAAACATGATTTTGCCGAATATCCTTTTTGATCTTCAAACAATTTATCTAAGTATTTTTTTATAATAAAGCGTGTTAGTGTTACAGTTGACTTGTCAATTTCTAAATAATGTATCTTAGTACATTACTCGTACTATTGTAAAATTGTCTTTATATTTGTTGATAGTAGTTTTTTGACCAGCTTGTGATATTTTGTATCCAAAATTTGTAGTGTGTTCATTTTTTGGTATATAGAGATGCACAATTTTCGGTTGATGCAGGAACTTTCTGGACCGCATCGTCGCATATTATTACCGCAGTGATAGGGTCCGGCGTGCTGTCACTGGCATGGGCAATCGGACAGCTTGGTTGGGTGGCCGGACCGGCGGTGATGGTCCTCTTTACCTTTGTCATTCTCTACACTTCAAACTTGCTATCACAGTGTTATAGATCAGGTGATCCTGTCACTGGACAGAGGAATTACACCTACATGGATGCTGTCAAGTCCACCTTAGGTACAACACATTCAACACAATGTACAACTTTCAAATATTTTCACCAAATAAAAAAAAATGAAATTTATTTATAACGCGGCGCAGGAGGGAGCAAGGTGAAGATATGTGGGATTGTACAATACTTGAACTTATTTGGTGTCGCGATTGGTTACACCATTGCAGCTTCAGTTAGCATGATGTAAGTTATTTTTCTAGTTCAAAACGCAGTAAATAACAGTGAGAGATCTTGTAGCACCAGGTCGTTTTTATTTTTCAAAACGCAATAATATAGTTCGTTTGGTACATAAAAATGATTGTGAATTTTATGTTGCAGGGCGGTAAAGAGATCAAATTGTTTTCATAAAAGTAACGGAAAAGATCCGTGCCATATGTCTAGCAACGTTTACATGATAACGTTTGGGATCATAGAGATTTTCTTCTCTCAAATCCCAGATTTCGACCAAGTATGGTGGCTCTCCATTGTTGCGGCTATTATGTCCTTCACTTATTCATTTGTTGGCCTTAGTCTTGGCATTGCCAAAGTTGCAGAAAATGGGATTGTCAAAGGAAGCATGATGGGTATAAGCATAGGTACTGTAACCCATGCTGGGACAGTAACTTCAACGCAGAAGCTATGGCGGAGTTTTCAAGCTCTTGGAGCTATTGCGTTTGCATATTCTTATTCGATCATTCTCATTGAAATTCAGGTGATTTGGAATGCGTAAAATGATTTGAATCAAGATTTTGATGCTTATTTGCATGTGTGATATATAATTCTTGCGTATAATATTGTAGGATACGCTAAAATCGCCTCCTGCAGAGTACAAGACCATGAAAAAGGCGACGTTACTGAGTATTTTTGTGACAACCCTGTTTTATATGTTGTGTGGATGTTTTGGATACGCAGCGTTTGGGGATGATTCTCCTGGAAATCTTTTGACCGGGTTTGGATTTTACAACCCGTATTGGCTACTTGACATAGCTAATATCGCCATTGTTGTCCATCTAGTTGGTGCATACCAGGTCTACTGCCAACCGTTGTTTGCATTTGTTGAAAAGTGGAGCGCGCAAAAATGGTCAAAAAGCGATTTCGTGACAGCCGAGTATGACCTACCGATCCCATTCTTCGGGGTCTACCAGCTCAACTTCTTTCGGATGATATGGCGGACGGCATTCGTGGTGTTGACTACGGTCATAGCAATGCTCTTGCCTTTCTTTAACGACGTTGTAGGGCTACTTGGGGCATTAGGGTTTTGGCCGTTGACAGTTTACTTTCCGATTGAAATGTACATTTCGCAAAAGAAGATAAGGAAATGGAGTAGCCAGTGGGTCGGGCTTCAGATGCTTAGCATGGCTTGTCTCATTGTTTCGGTGGCGGCTGCCGTCGGTTCGGTGGCTGGTGTTGTTCTTGATCTTAAGACATATAAACCATTTAAGACTAGTTATTGATCTACTCTTGCTGCATAAAATGTGGAAAGGTAATTTGTTGTATTGAAAGGACTTAGAGTCCCTCCGAGAATACTTGTGCTACCAATATATTCAAATAAATTGTACACTTTTGCACCACCTAAAAACCACCAACACACAGCTAACTATGTGTGTTTTAACAAATATGAACACTGTCTGAAAAACACTGATAAGCATAGTTATAAATCCCGTCCCGTCTCAATACGTCTCGTACCACTGGTGAAAAAACGGTGCGAAAAGGGATATATACCGTCTCAGTTTAGAAACCGCTCTGTACCGAATCGAACCGGCTGAACCGCTCCAAACCGGTAAAAACCGGCCGAAATGGATATCCCGACTGGGACGCATTTTTTTTTTATATAGATATGGACCCAAATGATTTTTTTTTTTTTTTGAATCTTTAGGGTGTTTATTGTAAATATTTGCTCTAAATCCTAAATATGAGTCAAGTTGATTGGGAATTTGGATGGCCAAATGATCCATACACTTATGTTGAAAGCTGATGAAGATATTTTGTAATATTGAAATGAATTTTTGATGTCATTTTAACAACTGTATCAGAAAAAGTGTTATATTTTTGTTAACATATATTAGGGATATAATTAGTGAAAAAATACAGAAAAAATGCGATAAACCCGATACAGTTGTAAACCCGATACGGTGCACCGGTGTGTTACGATACCGATGTCCCAATGGCAAAACCAGTGCTGCTGACTGGGACGGGAATTATAACTATGCTGATGATAAGTAAATGACCTTTGGTAGAAAAAAAAAAAAAAGACCAAACTAGCAGTACTTTAACAAGAAGCAATAAGATCCAACAGCACAGAACCAGGCACACCACAATTATTTACAAATCATCATACAAGGTACAACTGATAATGCAGCCCGTGTATAATAGTACAACAAGCAATACAACAACATATACAAACGTTCGCAAATACAAAAACTAAGACTAGCTCATGCCGTTTTTGAGCCTTTGATCTTTGCTTTAGCAGAAGAAGCCTTTGCCTCAGCAGCAGCAGCTTTCACAAGAGTCGTAGGCCTGATTGCACTCTTTGGATTAAGGGCCTTTCTTATCTTGAACACTGCCCAAGCTGTCCCTATGGCATGTCCTGCAGCACCAAGCCCGTGGCTGGTCGCCTCTCCAGCTTGTTCTCCATATCTGCGACAAAAATATAAATAATATTCTGAGAAAAAGCAAAACCCCACCTTAAATATTCCACTTAGAACTAATTATTCCATTTTGGTCGCTATCAATTATTCTGATAACAGGATCAGATAAGCTTCATACGTAATCTTCCACTTGGTACAATAATGT
The DNA here is from genome assembly GCA_022495995.1 of Adenophora triphylla var. japonica. Taxonomy (NCBI): domain Eukaryota; kingdom Viridiplantae; phylum Streptophyta; class Magnoliopsida; order Asterales; family Campanulaceae; genus Adenophora; species Adenophora triphylla. The sequence continues at coordinate 835,951 of JAFEMH010000240.1, read as the reverse complement.
TCACTTGCCTAATAAATATGGAATCATTGAAGAACTCAATGATTGATGTCCATAATAATGGGAGTAGTAAATTATCGGCTTTCGTAAGTTTAGGATATTTACCTCTGGGAAACAAGACCTGTTGTCACAACTGAAGTGGTTGACATTACGTTCCTTCCAGCAACTTCAACGGCATCAAAGACCTTATCTGTTTGGTAACACCGAAGTGGAAATCGTAAGAATAAGAATTACAACCATGCAATTACAAGTACTCCTTCCGTCCCAAAATGAACCATTTTGGACAATTTTAAGAATTTCAACTTCTTGCAAACTTAATAACTAGGTTGTATGAAAAATTTTGTTCACTTTTGAACTCTTAGTTTTGCATGTACTCCCTCCGTCCCATTACAAACCACAAACTTTCCTTTTTGGTCGTCCCATTACAAACCACAAACTTCCTAAAATGGAAAGGAATCTTTACTATTCCCTCCACTCATTTTCTCTCCTACATTATTTTAATACTCACAACACTATTATAATTCACTATTCCCTACACTATAATTCACTTTTCCTTAATTCCCGTGTCTACAGTAAATTTCCCATTACTAATGGGACGGAGGGAGTATATAATGAATGGTGAAATTTTTTTTGGAAAGAAAAAACATTTAGGGACACATCGTTTTTTGCAAAAAAATCGTTCATTTTGAGACAAAATTTTCCTAAAAGTGGTCATTCATTTTGGGACCAGGTGGTACTGTTTAGTTGTTCAGTTGTTCTATTCTATGCATGTGTTTGGTACGCAAAAGTTTCAAATTTTGCACTTTATATAGTACCGCCACACGCCCACCTAAGTTTCGTGTTGGTACCAGTACTATGGCAAAAATGGAGGCACAAGTGTATAGGCTCTGGTTACGTTTTTCATACCACTCATCTAGCCAATTTCCCATTCAAGACATTCCAATAGTATGTTACAAAGCCAACATATTTATAAGTTTCCCTTTTTACCGTTATTGCATTATTCTTCAAATTAAGAAAATAATTCTGGTTCTTAAAATTAAGGGTACCTACAAAACTCACAAGAGAGAGAGAGAGAGAGAGAGAGAGAGAGAGAGAGAGAGAGAGAGAGAGAGAGAGAGACGTACTGAAGCCATCAAGGGAAGCAAGAATAATTTCCCCAGGAAGAAGTTTGAAGAATTTCTTGCCAACAGTGGAGTTAACAACTGAACCCGTGAAGAATCCAGATACCTTCACAACTCCAGAAAGGATCCCAGTTGCCACATTCTCTGACATCATTGTTAACTTCTTGACCCTGAAATTAATATTATATATCAACTCGTAGATACATACCAAAAGAAAATAGAAGAACATAACAAAAACGCCAAACAGTACATGTAACATAAAAATTACACCCTGACTCTAAATGTTGTCCATTTTCCAAACACCGTCCCTAAATGAGTATTTATTTTAAGGAAACTTACTAAAGTCGCCTTATAAACTATCTTGTACTAATTTGCATTTGCAACAACATGGTGCGCTAATTAAATGTGTAAAGGTAATCTGCCACTAAAACTGCATAAAAGTCGACCTCCTTAATTTCATTGAAACCCTGCAGCATGGTCTGCCTAGCTCACTAAAGAAGAATGCTGATTGTCGATTTAAGTTCAAATTCAAGAGTGATAGGGATTTCAATTATAAACAAAGCCCACATTAGATAAAACTGATTACCATTTCATTAATTAGACAAATTTCCACATCAAATTTTAATACTCCCTCCGTCCCTAAAAGATTGTCCTGTTGTACATTTTGCAATTATTAAGAAAGAGCTTCACCTTCTTGTACCTTAGTAGATTTGCACTAACATTCATGCCTAAATTTAGAAATGGGACACTTTTTGGGACAAGTCAAAATGGCAAATGAGACAATCTTTCAGGGACGGAGGGAGTATTTCATAGCTTGGTTGTTTTCTAGTCCATCTATTTCAAAGTAAGCCTTTCCATATACACATTCATGCATAGGAAAGAAACAATAAACTTAGAGCTGTTATTAGCTCAAATTCAACCTTTTTTAAGTTTCGAGAAGGACTCAAACATTATACTCCTTCCTCCATCCGTAAATGAATGTCCAAATTTCAATTTATGAGACACTCTGAAATGCGTGCTTTTTATAAATTTTAATGGCAAAGCGTAAATATTCTTGTTATTCATTTAGGAACTCATTTAGGGATAGAGGGGGTATTAACTTCAAGGTATCAGCCAATCATCACAAACTGAGATTGAATGCTCTATACTACTTATGCATAGGCCTTGGATCCCTAGTGAAAAAAATGTGGCACACAAAAGTGGTATCGAGATTAATTTTAGATTAAATCGAATTCAAAATCGGCTAAGCTTGACTACAGTCCAACTTTTTAACTCATTATCAACACAAAATATATACTATCTCCGTCCCGCTACAAGCTGCACACTTTCCTCATTGGCCGTCTCATTACAAACTGCACACTTCCTAAAATGGCAAAAAATATTTACTATTCCACACACTAATTCTCTCTCCTACTTTACTTTTATACTCACAACACCAATCAACTCACTATTTCCTACCCCACTTTCTCTCTCCTACCTCACTTTTCATACTCACTAACACTTACTCCACTAACTTTCTCCTTCATTTGATTTGCGTGCAAATAGTAAGTGTGCACATTGTAGCGGGACGGAGGGAGTATCCACTAATGGCAGCAAAATAAAGTAAATAAAATAGAAATAAAACATTTGAAAAGGAAACAAAATTACTCGAAACAAATCAAGATCATACCTTTTCATTCTCCTCAAAGCTTGAGGACTAATATCTGAATTCGAACTTGACCCGACCCGTTTCTGCAAAACCTTATTCCCCCACTTCAATCCATCCACAGTCACATCCCCACACCACAAAATCCCTCTGATCACTTGACCCGACCCGGCCGCAATCATCTTCGCAAGACTCCCACTATAATCCTCCACATTTGGCGCCAAAGTCGTCCAGTATGCAGCAGACATCCCCTTAACCAGCTCCTCTTTGGATCCTCCCTTCCCCATCTCCGCCGGAGACACCTCAATCTCCCTCCCTGCCGTCTCTCCCTCCACCTTCTTCACCGAAAAAGCACTGTACTGTTCCAACACCCCATCGAACTCCTTCAACAATTTCTCCTGCCCCTTTGACGCAACGGTCAACCCGTAGTTCAACAAATTATCCGCCTGTACCCCACCGGCGGTATCATCGTGCTCCGGCGGTACACGGAGGGTAAAGAAGTAATGCGACTCATCAAGCTTCACCGAAGCTTCATCTCTAGCCAACGGCCACTGAATTTGGTCGCCGACGCGAGCTAAAACGGCAACGATATTGTCGTTTTGCCGGAGCCGAACGATAACTAAATCCCCAGAGGCAAGCTCGACACTTTTCTGCTTATCAATTAAATGAACTATAACACCAGGGATTCTGATAAGAACATCTTCTGACGATTCAAAAGCAGCCGGTGGGTTCGAATTGGGGCTGGTTTCTTCTGGAAACAGATTTTGAGCGGCAAGATCTTCCATTGGAATAGTTGGGTACAAAGATGACTTTGAAGATGGGTTTGACCGGAAAGGCGAATCGGAATCTGGGTTTGATTGATCGACTTGTGGGTAGAGGGAATTTGAGGGTTTAGGGTTTTTAGATGAAGAAGACATGGTTTCTTTTCTAGGATCAAATTGAAAAATATTGTAAAAAGGAAAATGTACGAGATTTGAATGGATTGGGAGATTTAGGGTTTCAATTTAAAATGGGTGAAGCTTAGAGATGAAGTAAAAAAGGGAGGGAACGAGTGTGAGAAGGGAGATTGAAGGTGGGCGAGGTGGAAGGTTGCGGGTGGCGTAGGGAGAAAGTGCACGTGGCGTTACGCGGAGAAGCCGTGTGACGTGTGACAACTGTGGCCGTTGGAGATGTCGACATTTATGTGTTACTCAAATAATTGTAGGCTACATTTAGGATTTAGGAGTTTTTATTAAAAAACTACCTTAAAAAATGTTATTTAAAAAAAACATGTAAAATGTTATATTATAAAAAAAAAAAAAAATTTTGCCTTTTTAACAACTAATAAATGCATTTATCAGTTGTTTATAACTGATAAATTCATTTATTATTTTTTTAAAGAGTATTTTGTACTTGATTTTTTTATTAAACAACTGATAAATTCATTTATCAGTTATTTGACAAATAAACAAACATAAAAGTTTTTTTAAAAAAAAAGTTTTAAAAAAATAATAAAAAATGAGTTTTTTTGTAATATTTAAAGAGTTTTTTGTAATATCTAACTTATATAATTTTTTATTTTTTTTTGTAATATCAATCTTTCAAAATTAGGTTTTGATAAATGTCCCCTAAATTTATACCCCCTCCATCCCGGTGAATAAATACCAAAAATATGAAAACAACAATTAAAATTAAAAAAAAGTAATTTAGTAAAGAAAAGTAGAGATATTGAGAGATAATCTTTTGTGAGTATAAAAAATTAAATAGGAAAGAGAATAAGTATAAGTAATAATAAGTAGATTGTTGTAAGGAGTATTATAAATAGATCTCTTTGAATATAATTTTATTGTTTTTATTTCATTTTGCAAAGTATCCACTCACGTGGGATGGATCAATCAATAAATAAATGTCTCACGTGACAAAAATATAAATAAACATTCATTTATGTGGGACGGAGAAAGTATTTTTGTTTTTTTTTCCCACTGAACTATTGGACAATTTTCCATTTTTACATTTTTTTCAATATTATCACTCTCTTCATTAAATTGCCAAACATCTAACGAAAGTTAGTTACATGACCTCAAATGATTAACTTAAATTAGTAGCGTGTGATCATATAACTAACTTTAGTTAAATTTTTGACAATTTAATGAATGGAATGGTGATATTGGAAAAATGGTAAAGTTTAATGGTGATATTCAAAAAATAAGTAGTTTGTGGGAATATTGGTAATATGCCTATAGTTTAGACCAAATTCTTGTAAAAAACGCATTTTTTGTGAGCTTAAAAAAAACGTGTTTTTAGACTACGCCTGAGTCATACGTCCCAAATCAAATTCTAGCGCCGCGCCAGTTCGGATCTTGTATCTCCGCCGCATACTTCCCAGTAACAAAATAGGTAGCGACAAGAAGAAACCCAGTGGGCCCAAAAGCACGCCATGTGAGAGTACCAAGCAAGAACGCGGCCGCAATCCCAGAAAGAGACAACCCAGAAATCAGAATCGGCGATCCAACAAGAAAAATAAGGGTATTGCGAGAAGAAGCGGTGCAGTGGGTGGGGAAGATTGGACCAATTGAACGACATTTTGAACTATTCCTCTGGATCGGGAAGGCGCTTGCTTGAGCTCCTGAAGAAGAGCAGGCCATGAGATTTGGGTTTGAGAGAGAAATGGGTTTTGGGGATTTGGATTTGGGAAATGGAAAGTGAGGGAGATTGAATAGATGGAGGTTGCGTAGAGATGGGGAACGATGGAGAGAAGGTGTAATGGGAGATTGAAAGTGATGTGGCAGTGCTAGTGATTTGATGTGCCAGTGTTAGTGTAAATTAATGTCAGTATATGTGTTTTTGAGTGTCAGTGCATGTGTTTTGAGTGCCAGCAAAAAAGGGTACCAGTGTTTGGGGTAAAAAAGTGTCAGCGATAGGATAAAAAAGTGTCAGTGTAAAAAAGTATCAATACATGTATTTGGGAGTGCCAGTGTATAATGTGCCAGCGCCAATCTACAAAAGTGCCAGTGACGGGGTGCCAGTGAATATGTGTTTAAATGCTGGCAGTGAAAAAATGAGATGCTTGACATTTTGTTAAGCGCTATTGACACTTTTTACACTTGGCACTTTATTACACATCTTATTTGGCACTTTGTTTACTGGCACTTTGTTAAGCGGATCGACACTTTTTTACAACGACACTCATTCTGCGTCTGACACTTTGTCACACTGACACTTTATTAAACTGGCACTGACACAAACGGAAAAAACAAAACACATTTTTCCTGAGTACTAAAAAAAACTAATTTTTTATAAGAGCAACTCATAGTTTAGTTGCTAAAATATTAGTTTGGGAATGATTGTAGTTTGGATGTCGGTATTGTTAATGGATTAACGGTCAATAAAAGGTCAAGTCTCCAAACTCAAAAGTAGGTATTCCTATCCGAATCACTACAATAAATGATAGTTAATCAGTGTTCAAATTCTTATGAATAAGAGCATCCTTGTCAAGCCATTTTTCTTTCGTTCAACTCAGCTTCACACGTTATTCGTCATTAATAACACAATTTCAAATAATTTTATCTTCTTCATGACAAAAGTCATCAGTTTTTCTTTCCTACTTTTTATTATATCCCACCATATTTTCTCTTTCCTACTTATTTATATTACATTTATTACTACTATATATAATTATTAATTATTGTACTATATAAATGATTAATTATAAATTTTATAATTAATTATTTTATTAATATTTATTAGTTTTATATTATAAAATGAATTTTTTTGGATAAAGTTAAAATGAATAATATTGAACAAAATAAAATGTTTGTAAAAATTGTTGGGAGTATATGAAATTTAGACTCAATTTATATAAAAATAAATTTACTGTTACAATTATTTTAAACCGTAGTCCAAACAAAAAAAAATGAGGTGCCCACTTTGTTCAGTGGCATCCTCGGCGTAGAACAAACATATTGTGAGAACTGTCATTTATGCCGTGTGAAATTGTCATGGATGGGAATGATACTGCACCACCTCAGCTTATGCCATGACTAAAGTCATGACTGTAAATGCTCTAACTTCAAAACTACAAGTAATTTTGAACAAAAAATCTTTTCTAAAACTGCTAGTATTTTGGGACGGAGTGAGTAATCTTTTTAGTGAAAAAAATTAACAATTAGCCTTATGAAAACATGTTTTATGTTAAGAAATGAAAAAATAAATTTTTATGAAAACATGTTTTATGTTAAGAAATGAAAAAATAAATTTTTCGTAAGTGTTAGTTATAATATTATAAAATTTCAATCTTAATACTATGAAGTGTCAAATATTCAAAATGACTCCTATAAATAATCAAACCGACACTTATAAATATTCAAACGGACACTTTTAACATTTGCTAAAAGAAGACTAGTGGCAGTGTTAAGTATTGATATTTGTAGTGTTAAATAGTGTCGGTGATAGTGTTAATGATTGTCAGTTGTAGTGTTAAATAGTATCGGTGAAAGTGTTGAAAACAGTGACAGTCCTAGTGTTAATTAAAAAGTGCCGGTTATTGTATTGAAAAATGTCAGTTATAGTGTTGAAAAGTGTCAATGATTTTTTCTAATTTTCGATTATTTACAAAATGTCACCCCCATTTTAAAAAATGTTTCACTTACAAAAATGTCACAACGCATTTTGAAAACTTATTTTACACTAAACGAATGTAAAACAAGTTTTTTCCAGAGATTTTGTGAAAAAAATAAATCTCACAAAATATTATCATAATAGAAATAGAGTAGACAGAAATTAATTGGACGTTGAATTAATGAGCGGTGGGATCTGTAAATACAATATCCAATCATTTAATGACAATATTGTTTGTGTGTAAGATTTATGAGATTTTTTTTTTATTCTATTAATTATTCTTTGTCATGATCTCATGATCATGCATTAACTCACTATTCACCTGCCCCAAAATAATATATTTCCTCCATCGAACTATAAAATACATACTCCCTCCGTCCCAGAACAATGTTCACATACACTGTTTGCACATGTTTTAAGGAGGGAGTATTATATTGAAAGTGTTGTGAGTGTGAAAATAAAATAGGAGAGAGAATGAGTGGAGAGAATAGTAAATTATAATGGTGTTGTGAGTATTAAAATAATGTAGGAGAGAGAATGAGTGGAGGGAATAGTAAAGATTCCTTTCCATTTTAGGTAAGTTTTAAATGTGTGAAGTAAGTTTTGGGACGCCCAAAAGGGAAAGTGTGAAGATTGTTCTGGGACGGAGGGAGTATATTAATTTTTTCAGTGTCCCACTTTAAACTACATACTTTCAACAATGAAAAAAAATGTTATACTATATACTCCCTCCGTCCCATACCTACGTACACACTTTCCATTTTGGGCGTCCCAAACCTACGTGTATATTTTCTAAAATGGAAAGAAATCTTTACTATTCCCTCCACTCATTCTCTCTCCTACATTATTTTAATGCTCACAACACTATTATAATTTACTATTCCCTCCACTCATTCTCTCTTCTATTTTATTTCACACTCACAACACTTTCAATATAATACTCCCGCCTTAATTTACGTGAAAAGTCAAACTAGGCACCAAGGTCCGGGACGGATGGAGTATGTCTCAATTTAATCATCAAATACTAATTTATCAGTAGCAATTTTTAAAATTTCATCCACATGTTTAAATTGGCATTAATTATACATGTACAGGGTGAGGGACGGTCAAGGAAGAGGGGAGTTGAATGCGGATTTGGGTGAAATCGTTGTTGTCAAGAAGTTGTTGATTAGCGTTAGAGAAAAGAGGTCGGCGACGATTGAAGTAGCATGGGATGGGCATAGGGTGAAATCGTTCTTGTTAAGAAGTTGTTGATTAGCATTAGATAAAAGAGGTCGGGGACGATTGGAGTAGCATGAGATGGTCATTGGAGGTCAAGGAGGTCAAAGACCACCTTGACTCTCTCACCAAATCCGACCTCACCATATTCGACTATATGCACTCCATCAAAATATGCATCGAAAAACTTGTCATAATGGGCAAACATATGGATTCCGAAGACATCATAGCCAAAGTCCTCAAATGACTAGACTATAAAACCTAACACCCGTTATTGACACCGTTCGTGCTTGTTCCCTACCCATAACCTTTGAGGCTCTCCATGAAAAACTCATCAACCACAAATTTTCTCTTAAACAGAACCCCACCTCTGTCCCATTCCCTGCCTCAACCCATGTCGCCCAACACCGTCTTAATTTCTCATCCCGAAATCATAATCGCACTCTCGCCTTTTATCCCCCTCACCTAACCCCGCCTCATCCTAACCGTAACCCTAACTCGGGCTCATTCAAAGTAATGTAGCGATGCAATTTTAATGTACACAGAGTCGCCACTAATAATTTATTTAGGAAAACAATATAACAATTAAATAAGAACAAGAAAATCCTAATTAATTTCTTAATTAGGAATGTTGGGTTGTATGCTTCGAGATCACCTCCATGAATTGAAGGGACTCTAGGCTATCCCTTTTGATGGGATTACACTACTCTAAAAGCAATTAGAGGGATTGAGAAAAAGAATATGAAAGTATAGGAGTTTACCTTGTGTTCCTGAGTGATTATAATGAATAACCTCGATAGAGGTTCAAGATTTTCGTAGGAAGATGATAAAAAACGAATTTTAGGGAGTAATTGATTTAGAACGTGGTCCTTGGTTGTTCTCCTCTTTTTTTCTCAAATACTCCCTCCGTCCCACACCAAGGTTCCTTGGTGTGGATTTCACGCTTCTTAAGAATTTTTTTTGAAGTGGCTAGAAGATTAGAAGAGAGAGAATGTAAAAGTTAAATGTGGGATAGGGAATAGTAGTTAATAATTGGTTTTTTTGAAAGTTGGTAGAAGATTAGAGGAGAGAGAATGTAAAAGCTAAATGTGAGGTAGAGAATAGTAGTAAATGATTGGTTTTTTGTGAATATGTTAACTTTTATAAGGGTATAATGAATGATTTTTTTGTAAATATATTAAATTATAAGGGTATAAATATATTCAAAACTTACCATTTATGGAAGGGAACCTTGAAGTGGGACGGACCAAAAAGAAAAGTAGGAACCTTGAAGTGGGACTGAGGGAGTACAAAAGAGTGTCCTTGTATTTATAGGTGGAGAATACTTGATCACCAAGTTAGGAGTCTCAAGTCAAGAAGGAATCAAAGACCTCATTTGGAAGAGTTTTATTTAGGAATAAAACTCTTAGGAAGGTGCTAGGAGAGTCCAAGATAAGGTAAATCCCATATTAGGAGAGTAGGGAGCAAGAAAAGAGATTGAGACGGAGAAGGAAAGTGAATCTGCACATTCCGCAGAGGAGATGTCTCGCGCGAGACAACTAGTCAATTGAGTATTTTGTCCTCTTCAGTTATTTTGTTAGTTAGTTAGGTCCAAAACTAACAAAGTTAGTTAGAAATCTAATGAAACATGACGAAACTAATATGCTTTCATCAAAACACAAAAGAGAGACGAAGAGTAGTGTAATCATGTAAATATTGGTTCAGAATGGAGTGTCTACAGAGCCCCTCGGCGACAAGACTTATGGAAGAAGTCAAGTCGTCGATAGAAAATACATCATTCTGAACATTGGGATGGTTGTGCCGCACGGCTGCCTACGTATCTTTATGAGAGAATCAGATCAAACGTAGTTCGACTCCAAAACACTTAAAAGGCTATTTTAGGTATTTTGAAAAGTATATTTGAAAAGCAAATTTGAAAGAAAAAAGTAAGATCGTACTGAGGAATCAAGGACTTGACCCAATTCTGAAAATATCCATTTTTGATGATGCACCGCCCGAGATTACTGATGTTGCCGTTGTTGCCGAGGTCACGGACTTTAAAGTTGCTGAGGTCATAGACTTTGTTAACGCTGCCGAGGTCATGGACTTTAAAGTTTGCTGCCGTCGCAGACTTTGTTGATGCTCCACCTGAGGTCACAAGTGTCGTTGTTGTTTCCGAGGTCACGGGCTTTGTTGTCGTTGCTGCCGTCACAGAATTTGAAGTTGTCGGTTGAGGTGGAGGTTCTGTCGGCTCCTGTAATGCAAAGATATATGCATGCTGGTCTTGGATGGACCCGAATGATTCTTACCTTTCTGTACCTCCTAGCACATAAAGATTCCAAATAGATTTTTCATATTTTAGTAGTTTAACTGGACTTATGTGGTGGTGCTCACGTCTCTTCGTATAAATGGCCGGTTGGTCATTTTGGTGGTGAGTTTATGCATGAGTATATGGTATATGGACATGTAGGGACATTTGTATGGATTTATATTTTGAGATGGGTGAACTATATGAGTGAACTTGTGTTTGACAAGTTGGGACCAAATCAGGTTTATGCAGAATATGTTGCTAGTCAGCGAGGTTGTCTCGTGCGAGAGTACCGTACTGTTTCTTTATTGTTGTAGAATTTCGATGAGTAACCTTGTGTGAACACATCTAGGCCTGTTGCGAATCTTCATTCTTAATTCTCCCTTGAATCGTGTCTCTAGGAGGTAAGCGACTACAAATATGTCGACTGTCGTAATGGCTTTATGTCCAGGTCTCTTTCCTGTCTCAAGCCCCAAGTTGCTTGAATGTGGTGGATGACTTTGTAAACAGGCTTGTGAGGCTGCTGTGAATACCCCGTCCCGATGCAACACGCATTCGGAAGTTTAAAATAAACAATCATGAAAAATTGGACCGAGATGGGATATTCATAAAGTGACACTCGCTTTAAATCATATTAAAAATATTAGTTTAACTTTTGAGAGTCGCCACGCCGCTTTGATATAGCCCAAAGCATTGAAAAAAGGCTAAACATGTGATTGGGTTCGGGGTCAAGTTCTGGCAACGAGAAGAAGAAACGTTATCACTCCTATTGCCCGACGGATCGGTCTTTCTAGCATGTGGGGTGTTGGTTGTGTGCGGTGTTTACAGGAATAGATGGAAGAAACGGGATCATGCATAAGGAGGAGGGGAGAGAAAGAATAAAATTGATGATCACACCCTAGAACCTTTGATTTAGGCCCTCGAAAGGTGCACTAATCAACGTTCATCCTTGGGGAATTGTTGATCATGGGATGATTATTATTTAAGGAGGAAAGAAAGAAATAGTTCCTAGATCCATTGGGTTTTCTCGGGGAGAACCTTAGATCATCCTCGGCTATGCATACTTAAATACATTAAAATAGTCCTAAATCTAGCATATAGGCACAATTAAAACATATGCAAGCATAACAATAATGATAATAAAGAATGGAATATTAATAAAAGGCTTACCAATTGTGGCAAGGCTTCGGAGGTCGAATCTTAGCAAGATTCGAAGAGTATGGGAGAGGTACGTAAGGAAAATCAAGTATAGTCTCGATTTTCTCCGTGGAAATTGTGTGTCGAAAAATGGGAAACGACTGCACGTATTTATAGTGCTTCGGGAAATGGGCTGGACTGAGGAAAGGGTCGATCGGCACTTCTCAGAAGAGTCGATCGAACCTTTCAAGAAGGGTCGATCGGCACTTCTATGAAGGGTCGATCGAACCTTTTAAGAAGGGTCGATCGGCACTTCCAAGAAATGGTCGATCGGCACTTTCTCTAAGCGTGGATTTCACGCCAGCTGCTGACGGCGCGAGGTATAAGAAAAATTAAAAGATTTTAATTAGGGTTTTTGGTCAACCCTAACCAAACCAGTCCAACATATTAAAAATGCCTTTTTTAGGACCGGGTACTAACAGTAGCCCCTCGGCGACGCTTCTTGTAAGACAAGTGGGGTCGACGATAGAAATAGGATCCGTCCTGAAAAAAGGGATTTCAGGAGGTGGAACGATGAGCTTGCGGATGTGATGATTGAACTCGAGCTGAGTCGCAAATGAAAGGTGACCAGGTAGGTCGAGCGGCTGAACCCTAGTCGGGCTACCTACGTATCCTAAGAGGAATCAAGCCGAATCGTAGTTCAGATAAGTGGGCGTTTAGTACCCGAGAGTGGAGGACGTGTGGTGTCTCAAACCAAAGATGTGATTGTGTGGGAATCACCCAAGGATATGCGACTGCATGGGAGTCATCCTAGAATGTGAAGATGTGACTGCGTGAGAGTCACTGTATGACCGCGTGGGAGTCATGGCGTAACTGTGTGGGAGTCACCCGGAGATTGTGAGAGTATGACTATGTGGGAGTCACCCGAAAAATAATAGTTTGACTGTGTGGGAGTCACCCGAAAAATTAGAGTTTGACTGTGTGGGAGTCACCCGGAAAATAAGAGTTTGACTGTGTGGGAGTCACCCGGAATTTAATAAGAAGATAAGTTATAAATAATAGAGAAGGGTAAATTTGGGAAGAAATTGATGTTATGAAAAAGGGTCGATCGACCTTTTCTAGGTCTGGTCAAGGGATTTGACTGAATTGGCGTTATCGAGGTGGGGAGGAGGAAGGGTCGGTCGGCCCTTTCTTCTGATTGGTCAAGGACACTTGACGAGGATCAGCGAGGCCCAGATGAAATCCTCACCGTTCATTGATCACGAAGAAAACCAAAATAAAGGTTCGATCGGCCCTTTATAAAAAGGGTCGATCGGCCCTTTCCTGGATTGGTCAGAATTTTGGCGATCGGCCTTTATTATCTGTGAACGTCTTCTTCTTCCTCCATTCTTCTTTGCAGAGCAGATTTTGAAGAACTCTTGGCCTGAAAGTTTCGAGTGACTTCATTGCTTTTGTGCCAAACTTTTGCCATGGATCCTCCAGATTGGGTTGACGATGTAGTTTCCATGATGAATCGCCCAGATTATCAATCTTTGGGCTCATACATCGGCAATATTGGTGGTCTTTTTGGTCATGCCGGTGGTTATGACGGCAGTGCTGGTGGCAGCGGTGGTTTTGGTGGTTTTAATAGTGGGTATGGAAATATTGGCGGCGATGGCGGCAATGGTGGCGGCAATGATGGCGGTAATGGTGGCGGCAATGGCGGCGGCCATGGTGGCGGCAATGGTGGTAGTGATGATGAAGAGGGAGGTGACCATGGCGCCGGGGAGAGCGACAGGAGTGACGCTGGCGGGGACCTTGATGCGGGAAGGCGACGGGCTTCTCGCAACTACCGCTCTTCGAGGTTGTTTTTTCCGTTGCGGAACCAGTCTGATTTTTACGCGGGTCAGGAGCGTCATGGCTCCACGGGACTTCGTTCCCGTGTTGGGATCTGAGTACGGGAATTTTTTATTTTTTTTAACAACAAAATAATACAAGTACGTACAAATGTTATTATTTAAATGCGAGTAATGATGCATACTGTCTTTGTGTTTACTGCGGGGAAGAAGATGAAAGGGCGTAGCTCCCTTAAGGCGGTAGGAGAGTTGTGGGCGTCCTTGCCGGTGGTGAGGGTAGTCCTCGTGAGCGGGTGGAGAGCTTGGGGCTGGCTCCCTTTTTGATATGGTCCTACGGATGGGCCGGACCGGACGGTGCGGCTTCTTGTAGTGAAGGTGTGTCGGGAGTTTTGGTGGGACACGACACATACCTTCCACTTGAGTTGGGGTGAGGCCACGATTACTCCTACGAGATTTTCTTTGCTCTCGGCTGGGTTGAGGTTTGCTTGACATAGCGCTCCGTATGATGAGACCCTCCATGCGGCTCGGCTCGTCGGACCCAGCTTGTTCGGTGCTAGTTTGGGTTCGAGCCGGGACTTTCGGCATTGATCTTTGGAAAGCTGTATAAGCTCGTTAGGACTGCCATTGGTCAGTATACACGTGGCCTGTATGGGCTTGATGCACTTGTCCGAGGGTTCCTTTGGTATGGCTTCTCAGGGGCCCTTTTTCCCAACTCGGGCCCAGTATGCCGATTTTCTTTGTTGGGTGCTCTGGCGGACTTGGATCTGGTGCGTGACATCTCGTGGGGGGGGAGCCGGCTTGGCTGAGTTGTACCGGGCTTTGGACACCGTTTCGAGGTCCAATACCTCCTCCTTTGACGCGTTTCAGCTTGTTCTGGAGGTATATCGGCCTTTTGTCTTTTTCTATTGCCTTCTTACTTGTTGTTTGTCCTTTACATTCTTACGAATATCTGTTTTCTGTATCTTTTGTAGGCGTGGGTCTACGAGGTGTTCAATGTTGCCCCGTTTACCTTGCGTGATCAGACCCGAGACGTGCCTGTTTTGTACTATTGGAGGAAGGAGAACAGGGTAGAGGGGGCCCAAAAGACGGTCCGGGCGTCCAAGTTGAGGGCTGTTCTAGGTGGTCCGTGGAGGATTGAGTTTCTGCATTATCCTTGGACTCCCGAGGCTTCAGAGACAGTTGTTGATGTTCGGGATGTTACTGCCTCCCGTAGGTTGTTGGTTGGCTTGTCCGGTGATGCGATGTACTTGGGAGAGCGGGTGGCTAGACAGCACTATGCGTGGGCTCCGCTTTATGCGCCCCAACACCCTCCTAGGAACATGTGGTATCCCAACCGCCTGGCGAGGAGGGAGGATTATCTGCATGGGATTCCTGCTGCTGAGTTCCGGTCTGACATGGATTACCAGGCCTTCGTGGAGCTTTTACGAGGTCCCAGCGAGGTGGTGAGGCGGGTGGTGAGGTTGCCGGCGTAGGGGGTCAAGGCTTAGTTGTCCTCGGGCTGACGGGTGTTGGGCATCCTGAGATTGTAGACATGCCCCCGTTTCCTGACCACTTCTTTGTGCCGGCGGGTGACGGGCAGGTGAGGGTAGATTTGACGCCTACGGAGGCTGACGAGGTCGAGGCTGCTCAGCTTCCTCCAGACAGTGCCGGCGGGGTATACCTCTTACTTCTCCTTTTATGCATCGATCCTTATGTTTTAGCCTTGGTGTGACCCTCGTATCGATTTTGCGGAGTTACAGTGATTCTTATGTGCGGGGCTGTGAGGCAGACTAATATATTGAGCCGTCTGCTGAGGAGTGCAGTGCAGGCACTTTCTTGCCAGTCTCGGAGGTCGGTGGATGCGAATCCGGCTCAGCGCAGACAGCGATCTCCGGGGGAGGGTAGCTCAGCCTCCCGATCCACTCGTGGTCGCAGATCGACCTCTCATCGGGGCCATTAGGATTTTTATTTTTTGTAGATTTTTTGTAACTCCTGTAAAAAAGAAAGACTATATGCAGACTCTATTTTATTCTGACTCGTTAGTATGATGCAAATGTTT
The DNA here is from genome assembly GCA_022495995.1 of Adenophora triphylla var. japonica. Classification (NCBI taxonomy): domain Eukaryota; kingdom Viridiplantae; phylum Streptophyta; class Magnoliopsida; order Asterales; family Campanulaceae; genus Adenophora; species Adenophora triphylla. The sequence continues at coordinate 820,077 of JAFEMH010000240.1, read as the reverse complement.
TATGTACAAATTTATTAAATTAATCTGAAATCTAGTATTTTCTATTTATGGACATTTTCTATTTTTGTACACTGCAATGAGTAAGGACAAGATCGTAACAAAAAATGGTGGAGCCTTTAGAATTCTTGGACAGTTGAAGTTGTACCGTGCCTGTGAAACCAGAAAGGGTCGATCGGCCCTATCTTGATAAAGGGTCGATCGGTGCTTCTATTTAAACAAAAGGTCGATCAGCACTTTCAGAAAAGGGTCGATCGACACTTTAATGAAAGGGTCGATCGGACCTTTTTCCCCAGTCCTTTTCCTGTACGGTTTTTGATAACCCAAAACCTATAAATTCCCTTGAAATGCCGGCCATTTGCCATAACATCCTCTTTTTTTCTTTTCTTTGTCCTTTCTGTCGCTTTTCTTTTCTTTGTCCTTTTTCTGTCGTGGACCATGAATTCCCACCCTTCCGTGTTGATGGAGAAACAAAGCATCTTTGAGAACGATTTGGCTGTTTGGGTGTCAAAAGTCCCTCGCTCCGTTCGTCATGCTTTTGACAAACGTTTTGGGGTAAAGTGCGTTTGGTCCCTTTTGCCCATGCACCCTAACTGGAATCTTTTACATGCAGCAGCTGCCGTCTGGGATGAGTCCAACCATGTTTTCAACTTTTCTTACAATGAGATCACACCAACTTACGAGGATTTTCTTGCTCTCTGCGGAGGAGATGATGTCAGCTTGATAGCAGTTCCTCAAGATCGAGTCCCGTTGGTGACAATGGTAGCCAAATTCCTGCGTATCCCTACGTCTGTGGCCAGAGGTTTGGTTAAGGGTTTGGATATTGACATATGCGATTTGCCGGGGAGATTTGCTCATGGTAATGATTTTAGCTCGGATTTTGCTTTGGATTGCTTGGCTCTTTGCTTGTTTTCCAAAGTTTTGTTTTCTCCTTATGTGGGGGTAGCTACCAGTGGATGTCTCGAAATGGTCGATCAGGCCCGCTCTGGGAGGAGTGTCATTCCGGTTCTTTTGGGCGAGAATCTCCACGGCATATCTCAGATGGCTAGGGGTGCTCCACTCATGACTAGAGGCAGTGCCAAATTGCTAACCACATGGCTTGAGGATCGACTTTTTGTTTTGGAGATTCCTCCTTCGAGTGTTAGGCCTTGGTTCCATGGTTGCGAAGGAAGGTTGATCGGCTTTACGGCTTATCGGGCGGGAGTGGAAGATGTACTTGGCAGAGATGGATACAGACAAGATTCAGTGGCGAGTACAGCATTGGGGTATTTCTTTCATTCGGAGCCTTCAGCTTGGACAATGCCTGATTCGTGTACCAGCTTTCGAGGATACCACTTTTTACTATGCAGAGCGGGTACTTCGCCAATATGGTATGGAGCAGATTCGTCCTCAAACATGGGGAACTTCTGAGCTTGATGATTCTGCCAAGGCTTTTCCAATGTACGTTGGTGTTTCTGTTCTGATGGTAAGCTTATGGAGTTCTCATGGGATGCCACGAGTTTATCTTGCACAGCGGACCCTTAGCACTTATTTGTCACATGCTTATCTGACATGGTATGAAGAAAACCTAGGACCGATGAGGGAGATTTTACATGACTTGAGATGGAGATTGATTCCTAACATATCTACGAGTCGTTTTCTTAGAGATAGAGAAGCTTTGGCGACTTCTTCAGACACAGTGGAAGAGGGTTCTCCCAAGAAGACTGAGCGGAAATTGAAGGGTAAGGCGATTGCAGGTGTTCCCCCATTGAAGAAGAAGTATTCGCCTTATTTTAAGAGGGAGGTCAAGAAGAAACCGACTCGACGAGCTGCTAAGAAGAAGGACGGAAATGAGGGGCCTAGCGCCAAGGAGTAGACCTATATGTCCGAGTATCCACCCACAGTCACATGAAGACACATTAGTGATTTAGTTAGCCTTTTAATTCCTTTTAGTTTCTTTTGCAAGTTATGTAGTCATTAGTATAGTCGAGCTTAGACTCATCAAATAAGTGTAATCATGCATTGATTGTGGGAATAAAAGAGAATTTATTGCTTTAGTAAAAAAAAAGACAGACTTTACAGACTTGGATGTTTATTTATTTTTTTGGACCGCGCCGATTAAGGCTGCCTACGTTCCCCTTTTACAATGAGAATTAAGAGGCTCAGGTCGTCATAGTTCATTTTAGAAAGGGAAGATAGAAGCGGGGAATTTTTTTTTTGTTTGCTCTAACTTTTGCCTAGACCGCCCTTTTACGGATTTTCAATCTAGCGAGCTTTGAACGCACCCTTTTTTTTGTCGCTAGACTGCCCTTTGCGGGTTTTCAGTCTAGCGGGCTTCTTTTTGCGTTTTTTTTTTTTTTTCAGAGGGGGAGTTTAATCATAGTAGCGTCTGAGCTTGCTGAGGTTGACAGGTTCCTTGAATTCGTTGCCATCCAAATCTGCCATTTTAACTGCTCCACCCGAAAATATCTTCTTAATCACATACAGACCAGTCCAGGTGGGGGCCCACTTCCCGAGAGGGTTGAACTTATTGGGAAGTCGCTGTTTCAAGACTAAATCTCCTTCCCTTATGTCTGACGGCTGTACCTTCTTGTTGAAAGCTCTTGTTGTCCGCCTCTGATAGGCTCGGATGTGTTCCATGGCTTTGAGTCTGCGCTCGTCAAGCGTGGCTAACTGGTCGTATCGACTACGGAGCCATTCAACTTCTGCTACTTGATTCTCTAGTAGGATCCTCAAAGACGGGATTTCCAGTTCGACCGGGAGCACTGCCTCCATCCCATATGTTAGAGCGTAAGGAGTTTCACTGTGGCGGTACGGACAGAGTTCTATACCCCCATAGTGCTAATGGTAACTTCTCGGGCCGGTCCCTACCTCGGATTGCCATTTTTCGATTATCTGCTCAATCATCTTGTTAGGCTTATTGCTCCATTGGTACGTGGTACATAAGGGGAGGACTTGTGCACGGTAATCTTGAATTCTCGCCGACAATCTATCACATTCACCGCCAAAGTGAGACCCATTGTCTGAGATGACTTCGTTCGGTACCCCAGATCTGCATATGATATCCTCTTTGATGAACTGTGCCACCTTCCTAGAAGTCAACACCTTGTAAGATTTTGCTTCGATCCACTTGGTGAAGTAATCGACAGCTACTAGTACAAAACCATGTCCATTGCCTCCCGGTGGTGTAATCTTGCCAATCACATCAATCCCCCATGTCGCAAATGGCCAAGGGGTTACCATGTTGTACAGCTCGTGAGGGGGTACATGATTCAGATTGGAACACATTTGGCATTTGGGACATTTCCGTACATACTGGATGCAGTCAGCTTCCATAGTGATCCAATAATAATCCAACTGCGTGATTTTCTGTCTCAACATTCTGGCGTTCATGTGCGGGCCGCATAAACCATCGTGGACCTCTTCCATAATCGCTTCTGCCCGTTTTGCATCCACACACAGTAACAGGAGACCATCGTAATGCCTTTTATATAAGGTGTCATCAAGTAGAGCAAACTGTCCGGTCAAGCGCTTCAACGCCTGCAAGATTTTGGCTTTTACGTCTCCTAGGAAAGATACGTCACCCTTCTTGAGATACTCATAAATATGTGTGTACCATTGGTCTCTACTTTCCTCGGTGTCGGCTTGGATCTCACAGTTGTAGGCTTCGCAACAGTAAGCGGGATTCTCTCTCCGACCAACTCTGAATGGTTTTACGGACATTCCGTGAGGGATTTCGACTAACGAAGCTAGAGTGGCTAAGGCGTCAGCGAATCTATTTCTGTCTCTTGGCAGGTAATGAAATGTCACTTCTCTGAATTGTCCGACCAGCTCGTCCATGTAAGTCTGGTACTGTTGCAGGTAAGGATCGACTGTCTTCCACTTCTTGGATGTCTGGTTGATGATCAAAGCCTAGTCCCCATATACCTCCAATTCTTTCACATTATGCTCTAAGGCTGCCTCTAAACCAGCTATGCACGCCTCATATTCTGCTGCGTTGTTGGTAGTCGTGAAATTCAGCTTGATGGCGATGGGGGTGTGTTCATCTTTGGGATCAATCAAAAGGATTCCCACTCCGCTGCCTCTCTTGTTTGCAGCCCCATCGAAGAATAGTTGCCATCTCTCTTCTGTTTCTAGGCTAAAGATCCCCTCGTCTGGAAACTCCGGTTCAAGCCCCTGCTCTTCTGTACTAGGAAATTCCGCTAACTGATCTGCCATGGCTCGCCCTTTAACTGCTTTTCTCGGTACATAAGAGATGTCAAATTCCCCAAGAAACACTGACCATTTGGCTAGCCTCATGGATAGGGACGGCTTGTCGAACAAATACTTAATCGGATCCATCTTTGACACTAGTAGAATCGGGTGTGCCAACAAGTAATGCTTGAGCTTATTAACCACCCAAACTAGCCCGGTGCAAGTCTTCTCCAATGCTGAGTAGTTCAACTCACTCCCCTGCAACTTCTGGCTAACGAAATAAATAGCGTTCTCCACCCGAGAATCCTTGGCTTCTTATGCCAGCATAGCCCCAATGGCTGTATCCGTTACTGTTAGGTACAAAAGCAATGGTTTCTCCGAATGAGGGGGGCGAAGGATAGGGGGATTAACCAAATATTTCTTGATCTCTTCGAAGGCAGCCTGACACTTCCAATCCCAATCTAAACTTGTAGTCTTCTTCATCAGTTTAAAAATTGGCTCGCACATAGTAGTCAATTGGTTAATGAAGCGGCTGATATATTGTAACCGTCCCATGAATCCCTTAACTTCCTTTTCTGTACGTGGCGGCCTCATCTCCATGATTGCTTGAATCTTCCTTGGATCTGCCTCTATCCCGCGTTCTGTGACCATGTAACCCAGAACCTTTCCTCGAACAACTCCGAACGTGCACTTGGCCGGATTTAGACGCATGGAGTGCGCACGCAGCCTGTCAAAGAACTTCCTCAAATCAATAAAATGCTGGCCGTCTGACCCTTTAGAATGAATGATCATATCTTCGACATACACTTCAATCTCCTTATGAATCATGTCGTGAAATAGTGCTGTGACCGCTCTCTGATAAGTAGCCCCTGCATTCTTCAACCCAAATGGCATTACCTTATAACAATACGTCCCCCATGGAGTAGTGAAAGCTGTCTTCTCTTGGTCTGCCTCGGCCATCTTGATCTGATTATAACCCGCAAAACCATCTACAAAGGACTTGACCTCGTAATTAGCAGTAGCGTCCACTAACATGTCGATGTTGGGCAGCGGAAAGTCATCCTTTGGGCTAGCTTTGTTGAGATCTCTAAAGTCAACACAAACTCTAACCTTGCCGTTCGACTTGCTAACCGTCACAATGTTGGATAACCACGTCGGATATTCGATCACTCTGATAAAACCCACCCGGAGGAGCTTCTCTATCTCTTCTTTGACTTGCAGAGACCATTCTGGCTTGATGCGGCGTAATTTCTGCTTGACAGGCTTGGCTTCTGGTGTTAGCGGTATTCTGTGCTCCACTATTGAGTTATCCAGCCCCGGCATATCCTTATATGACCATGCGAACACATCTGAGTATTCTTTGAGCAGCTCAATCAAGGCTTCCCTCTCTGTGCCTTCGAAGAAACTTCCAATTTGTGTCTCTCTTGGATCCTCTTCTGTTCCCAAATTAACACATGCTAACACCTCATTGGCAGCTTGGGCTCGACCTTCCTTTTGATTAATAACTTGCTCAGAAATTTCTTTAATGTATTCGTTATTTAGTGTGTCTGCTTCTTCTAATGAATCATTATTAACTAAGTTAATTTGATTAAGTTGAGCATTTTTAGTTAATTTATCATTTAAAAGACTGGCTATGAGGGGATACTCAGAAAGGTCTAGCTTTTCATTCATTGCAAAAGGGAATACAACGTTTGCAACTAAGTCATAGTCCTCTGACGTGAGGTCATCAGACTTAGAAGAGGACTCAAATTCGAAAGAAAATATATCTGACTCAGACAAAACAGACGACTCAGAGGAAACAGAGGACTTGGGGGAACTAACAGGAGACTCAACAGGAGGAGGAATCAGTCCTAGCTCTTCAACCATGTACTTCTTTGTTGCTACGGGTCCGCCAAGTATGCACCAGTTTTTCAGCTTCCCATTCATAGGTGTCACCAACGTCCTTGGATCAATGTCATCTGCCTGCTCCGCTTCAATGACTGCAACCACATCATCCTCTATATTCAGATTCCCCAAGTGCTGTAGCAGGGTCTGTCCATCCCATTCCTCTGGTGCTTCTGGAGCTGCAGTGTTCTCGACCAACGGCTCATCCAAAGATACTTGTTCGAACTGGTCTATCAACTTGTCCTCAATCTTGATAGCATACCGGCTCTGAATCATGACAACCTTGCCTCTTTTCTGACGCGGGTCCATGAGAATTGTCTTCAACTCTGATCTGTCGAACTCTGTATCCCTGAAGATTTCAAAACCTTTCTGCAATCTACCTGTGTCATCAAACCAAGGCTCGTTAAACTCCATGCAAGAAAACTCCTCGCCTTCCTTGACAAAATAACTATTAAGGGATAGGCGGTATGGTCTCATCTCTGGCTTCTTGTAAGGCAGCTTCACTCTCTTGAGATATTCAATTCTCTGCATTTCGGCCTTATCCTCGGGGGTAAGGACATAGCCTAAACCATGTTGGCCGCGGTGATCGATAGCTTCCACCTCCCTCGTAGGTCCTTGAAGATGCTTACCAAGCCCCAGTCCTGGTACAAATCCCATATTCCTCATCATTCTGACAGCTGGTCGTACTCTATCTGATGTCCTCGTGAGGTCTACTGCGCAAATCTGTGCCTGTGCTACTAGCTGAAAACCACTGAACATCGAACTACCTTCTTCATGCTGAATCTGTAGAACAGGCTTTCCCACAGTGCTTGACCCTTGAGATGTCACCAAATCACTGTAGATAACCGTCACTTGGTCGCCTGACTAAAACTTCACACACTGATGTAGCGAGGAAGTGACTCCATTCATTTGGTGTAGCCACGGCCGACCCAGTAACATGGTGAAAGTGGAAGGTATGTCTATGACTTGGAAATCGGCAATCATGGTGGTTCCGCAAGTGAGAGGCAGACTGACTATGCCCAACACCGACCGACTAGTAGAGTCATATCCTCTGACAGAATGAGCCGAAGGTCTTAAATCTATAGGGCTTAGATCGAGGACATCCATCATCCTGGAGGGTAATATATTCACCGCAGAACCATTATCGATGAAAATACGCGGTAGTTTCTTCCCGTTGACCTCAATAGTAATATGCAGCGGCTCGTTGTGATCTGACCCAAATTCTGGCATGTCCAACTTTGAAAACGTGATGATGTTTCCAAAGTGAATATTTCCAATCATCTGTGTTACATCTTCCGGCTTCGTATCTGATGGTACCAAAGTTGCAGCTAAATTCTGCTCTAACATCATTCAGTGGGCATATGAGGATGTGAGTAAGGACCATAGGGATATGTTGGCTTGGGTTTGCTTTAGTTGAGTGAGAATAGGGTCCTCTTTATCGGGATTTACTACTTCAGTTTTAGGACCAAAGACCTTCTTCGTGCCTTTATCTTCTGGTTGATACACCTTCCCGGATCTCGTTGTAAATTAACCCCATTTCTTTCCATATCGGATACTTCTGCTTGAATCTCGGCCAAAGACAGAGGTTTAGAACTCTCTCCCACGTAAACATTGCTTAATGAGGCCACTTCTCTAGATAATTCTTCAAAAGACAGCATGTAGTAAGAAAATTCTTCATTAATAAAATTTGGGGTACAGACTGACTCAAGTGCCTCACTGTCCGTCACAACAAACTCGATCGGATCAGTGAGGTCTTCCTCTACTAAAGAAACATCACTACCAACTAATTTCTGTGGATTCTCTAACCTCCCTTCTATGATGAGCTTCTGCACAACCCTCTTCAAAGCAAAACTGGGTAAATCTGCAGTGGCCTTCGGAACGTACCCCTCTAGCGGAACAAGCACTCCCTTTCTGACAAGAGCCATGAACACCTTCTCTATTTACAAACCCAACTTCTCAAAAGCATCTTCCATTTCTATCATACTGATGTAATTACCTTCCACCATGTGGATCCCATTGTTAGGAAGGGGATTCCCCACAACATTTGGAGATTTCGGCTTTTCCACCTTTCCTTGTCGAATCAAATCTTGCACCAACCGCTTGAACTGAATACAGTGATCAGTAGTGTGGCCCTTGTACTTGTGGTAGTTACAATACTTAGAAGCATCCAAGTTTTCCCTTTTATTGATCGGCTCATAGTTCTCAAGTGGCTTGACCAAGCCCCTCTTTGCTAGTACTTCAAAGACTTTGCCCATTGGCATCCCAAAGTCATCAAACACTTCCCTCTCACGGTGAACATTGCCATTTCCTCTCATCACAGCTTGAACATCCACAGCAACTCCTTCTTGCACATAATTCACTTGACCCACTGACTCTTTCTTCGCTGCGGTGTTGGCAGGAGCTCTGTAGCGAAATGAATTGTTACTAGCCCCAGTATCTTTCGGTGGAGTTATCCCAGTGATGCCACTTTCGTATCGTACGCCTGAATCCACCATTTCCCTAAGATTAGGGAAATAACCATTACCGACTGCCAATTTATGCCCGGGCAACAAACATTTGTAGAAAATCTGCTTCTGCTCATTCTCCTTAGGCGGGTATTGAATCTCACTCAACTTGTCATTCCAACGCTTATAGAAATCATAGATTGACTTCCCATTCTTTTGAAGCGTGTGCTCCAAATCTGCTCGATTGACTTGCCAGTCCATATTGGCTTGATACTTCTCTGAGAACACTCTGCTAATTTTGTCCCAAGTATCTCTTTCTTCCTCACTCAATTTCAGAAACCAACGAAGGGCAGCCCCTTCCAACGTGCTATGAAACATTCTAGCCATCTGTTCTGGTGTGCAGTCCTTGGCCCTCATTGCCAATGTATAGCTGTCTAGATGAGTTTTTGGGCAAGTACCCCCTCCGAACATGGCCATCTTAGGCATCTTGAAGTCTTGAGGCAAAGGTGCAACCTTGTTTGGGTTGAGCATCTTGATAGGGGACACACCTTGTTTCCCCATTTGTTCAGTCAACGCCTTCACTTGCTCTATCAAAGCTAATACAGTCGGTCTCAAAGAACATTGGATCTTTGGACGGCTGGGGTTTGAATTGTGGTAGGGGTGGTAGAATAGGTTGGAATATGGTGTTCAGAGTAAGCAAAGGGTAAGGTAACAGGAGGTAGGTGGTTTTTTGGTGCATCTTGATAGGGTCCTTTAGTCTTACTAGAGCTTCCATACATAACTGGAGGTGGGACATTTTTGTAGCTAGGTGGAGGTGTATGAGTATAGTTAGGCAGAGGGAAAACAGGTGCATTAGTGTGGGCAGGGTTAGGAGCATCGACCGTTTCATCTTCAACATCAACAACTTCATTCCCCATCAAAATAACTTTGTGTCCCCTTTTACTGAACTCCTCCACGAAATGGTCTTTCAACTCTTGGTTGTGGTTCACCAAGGTTCGATTCTGTTCCTCAAGCTTCTCAATCCTCATAGTCAAAGCAGCAAAGTAGGAGTGCAAAGCAGGTGGGATGTCGTTGAAATTGGTGTTGACCGAACCTCCGACCGAAGTGTCTGGTGTAGAGCCGGTTGCAGAGACAGCTGGCGAGCTTGCAGCAGTGGAGAGAGGCAAGGTTGTCATTGCTGAACATAGAACGCGGCCTGACCTGAGCTCTGCGGAATTTCCAAAAGACTCGGTTTTAGGAGAAGGGTCGACTCATGCAGTGTACTTGCTTGAATTTTTTTATTTATAAAAGCTTTGTTTCTTTTAGACCTACTAAGGTTGGAAGGGATACCCCTTTTTCGCAACTAACTAAAGGTCCTAAAGTGGTGGATCCTAATGACTTAACCATCTCGTATAGACACTTAGTATGATACTTATGAGAAGTACTACAAACTTATGATAGGACAAGATCTTTTAACAAGCACTCAACCTTACATGGCACGTCCTTTAAAAGGAAATCAATTTTTTGTGCTCTTTTCTCTCTATGGATCTTGGCTTATCACTGGTTCGTAGTGACTTAACATAAAGACCTTATTAATTGTCTACATGAAAAAACTAGTCAAACCAACCGGTCACAGGGAGTGTACTCCTAGCAAAGTGGGTGACACAAGGGTTAGGTTTTAGGCTCCCACCACGTGCCAAGCGCACCGATGATGAGTGGATGACCAAGTGAGACTCGGAAGGGAGGCGACATGATCACCACACTTCCCGCACTTTGGCTTCTCCGATGGGTTAAGGGTGTCTGTACAGTGTGACACGAACTCTAGTGGTAGTGTGAGGTAAAAGAGTCTAATTCCTTTTAAAGAAAAAAGAGAGAGATTTTTGTTTTATGAGATGCATGCATGCAATGCAACAGTTAAGAACAGAAAAAATAAAAAAGAAATCAAAATACAACACCATAAAGGAAAACGAAAGTCTGACCCACTAAGTTTGAAAAAGTTTCAAAGCAGTCCCCAACAGAGTCGCCACTGTGAATACCCCGTCCCGATGCAACACGCATTCGGAAGTTTAAAATAAACAATCATGAAAAATTGGACCGAGATGGGATATTCATAAAGTGACACTCGCTTTAAACCATATTAAAAATATTAGTTTAACTTTTGAGAGTCGCCACGCCGCTTTGATATAGCCCAAAGCATTGAAAAAAGGCTAAACATGTGATTGGGTTCGGGGGTCAAGTTACAACAGAAGAAGAAACGTTATCACTCCTATTGCCCGACGGATCGGTCTTTCTAGCATGTGGGGTGTTGGTTGTGTGCGGTGTTTACAGGAATAGATGGAAGAAACGGGATCATGCATAAGGAGGAGGGGAGAGAAAGAATAAAATTGATGATCACACCCTAGAACCTTTGATTTAGGCCCTCGGAAGGTGCACTAATCAACGTTCATCCTTGGGGAATTGTTGATCATGTGATGATTATTATTTAAGGAGGAAAGAAAGAAATAGTTTCTAGATCCATTGGGTTTTCTCGGGGAGAACCTTAGATCATCCTCGGCTATGCATACTTAAATACATTAAAATAGTCCTAAATCTAGCATATAGGCACAATTAAAACATATGCAAGCATAACAATAATGATAATAAAGAATGGAATATTAATAAAAGGCTTACCAATTGTGGCAAGGCTTCGGAGGTCGAATCTTAGCAAGATTCGAAGAGTATGGGAGAGGTACGTAAGGAAAATCAAGTATAGTCTCGATTTTCTCCGTGGAAATTGTGTGTCGAAAAATGGGAAACGACTGCACGTATTTATAGTGCTTCGGGAAATGGGCTGGACTGAGGAAAGGGTCGATCGGCACTTCTCAGAAGAGTCGATCGAACCTTTCAAGAAGGGTCGATCGGCACTTCTATGAAGGGTCGATCGAACCTTTTAAGAAGGGTCGATCGGTGCTTCCAAGAAATGGTCGATCGACACTTTCTCTAAGCGTGGATTTCACGCCAGCTGCTGACGGCGCGAGGAATAAGAAAAATTAAAAGATTTTAATTAGGGTTTTTGGTCAACCCTAACCAAACCAGCCCAACATATTAAAAATACCTTTTTTAGGACCGGGTACTAACAGCTGCTCTCTTGATTTGAAGATAATCGAAAAATACTCTCCTTGTTGATTTGATTTGAAGAGGATCGAATGATGTTCGATGAAGAAGATTGAAGAATAGTCTCCCTTTGTCCTTGATTTTTTTTCAGTGACGTAGCCTGATTTTTTCCTAGACCGCTCTTTCGAATTTTCAATCTAGCGGGCATCTCTTTTGCGGCTATTTTTTTTCTTCTTTTTTTCTTTTTTTTTTTGAAAATAGTATGTTAACTCGAAGAGAACTCAGTCGAGAAAATCTTATTGAGGAGAGAGAAATGAGATCTCAAGTTAGTTGAGGAGAGACGGACTCTATTCTTTGGAATGTGATCCAAGCATTGACTATTTGGAGAAGTTTATTCTCTAATGACGAGATTTAGAAGAAAAAGAGGAAAGCTCCTAATGCAGATTTGATTATTTTGAAGAGTTGAAGTAGAGATTGACTAGGGGGAAAAGGTTAGGAAGCCCCAGTTTTGATGCTTGGATTTCAATAGTATGTATGAGAGTGGCTAACAGGAAGCCTCTAGACTCAACAAGAAATGTTACTTGGCTCAAAGATCTAGAAAAGTTGTTCTACCTTTTAATGAACCGTGCATCATCTAGAAATTTCTAAATAAGTTTGAGAAGGAAGCCAATCATTAGTATGACTTAAGGGTAAACATTGATACTGAAAGTCTTCTTCACTTGTTGCAAGAGGATGTTGAGTAATCTTCATTTCTTTTGTTGGTATCACTTAACTCCTCTTCTTTGTGGGAGAGTCCTTCATGCATTTGAAGTTTCACCTTTGTTGTGGGGGTGATGAAAGCTTGAAAGTGTTTTTTTTTTTTTTTTTGTACTATCAAATCTTTGAATTGAGTAGCCTCACTCTTCTTGGAATGAAGATTGACAACAGCACCTTTGACTTTCTTCGTTTGTTGACTTTTGACTTTCAGTAGGGGTAATGTTTAGCCCTTAAGCCTTCTAATGATAACTTTCTTCTTAAACTCGTTTAGAATTTTTTATTTTTTTCGATGATTTAGGGAATGGAGGGTTCATTATTTTTTATGAATTAAATGATACTCATGAGGTAGAACAACCCTAGGAAAAGTGTTTAGGAAAAGAAAATGACTTTGATTAACGGAGAAATTAAAACATACTCGATAGTTTAGATGACACAAACTAGAGGACGTGAGAAGTACTAGAAAGACAGAACAACTCTTCGAGTTCATACTTTGAAATTTAAAACCTAATCTACTTCTATCAAAGGAGAGAGGGAGAGGATAGCTGTATCCCTAAAGTGGTAAGTGTAGATTTCTTCTTGGAACTTCATCTTCTTCATATATTATGAGGGAGAGGATTGGTGATGACGTTGGAATGTTCTAGCCCTCCATTGTCAAAGAGGTCTTGGATGACGTCCTTCAAGTGGTGCAAGTGTTGGTGTCGTGGCTGGTGAAGTTGTGGTACTTGCAGAATAAGTGATGAGCATGATTAGGACCCATATCCCTAGGAGGACCACCTTCCCTTGGTTTGATCTTTTCATTCTTGACAATCACATCGAAGATTTCTTCTTGAGTGATTCCTTCAAGTTTTTCATAGTGCCTCTTTTTCTTTTCGGGAGGAGGAATAGCAGAATACTTGTCGTTGTTGGGGCGGTTGAATGCAATAGTATTGACTGAAGCATCCTTACTTGTGGTGGGCTTGTTGTAGCGAAAAGTACTTTCCTTCTTTTTACTTTTTAGGAAGTCATCGATCCTCATTTCGGACTCATGAAGTTCATTGAAACTATGAAAGTAGGTAACGGCGAGCTTCTATTGAAATTCATCACGGAGGCATTGGAGGAAGATGTGGATTTGTTCTTTGAGAGTAGGTCTTTCGACAATTTTAGTAAGTTTGAGTCTCCATCTTCTATCCAAGTTAACAAAAGACTCATTCGCATGTTGCTTGGTTTGTTCAAGATCCCTCCTAGTAGGTCGGTAAGTAGAGTTGTCTTCAAACTGCCTTTGGAAGACTAAACATGCAGACGACCAATCAAGCCTTGTAGTCATAGGAAGAGACATGTACCAATCCCTTCCAGCACCCTCCAAATTTTGAGGAAAGCATTGAGCCAAGATCGTGTTATCAACGCCCATTGGAAGCATAGCACAAGTGTAGGTCTCAACATGAGCTCGAGGACAAGTAGTGCCATTAAACTTGGCAATATAGGGTGTCTTGTACTTGCGAGGAAACTTGATGATGGATTGTTGAAGGGCATCGGGATCAAATGGGACGAATGATCCTTTTGAAGTGTCAAGGGTTGCATGTTTCTTCTCAAAGTAGTTCTTAGTTACATGATTACCAAGCTTAGTAGTTTCATCACTGCCTTCCTTCTTGGTCTTAGTACCATTGGAGGTATGTCACTCATCATCGGAGGAGGACGAGGAAGAGGATGAATTAGATTCTTCTTCTTTTTTGCTTGACTTCTTGGTTTTCCTATTCTTCTTGGGGTAGGATTCCTCTTCATCGGAGGAGGATCCGTCTTTCTTCTTTTGCTTTCTTCCTTTCTTGACTTTCATCTCGTGGAGCTCTTGCATGAGGGCGGCCATTTGGGCATTTTGCTCATCTATTTTCTTACTTTGTTCATCCATCCTAAGCAGGGCTTCGATGAGTTCGGCCTTAGTTTCCTTTATTTCGGCTTCGATGACAGGAAGAGAAGTAGACATTGTGTCGAGCTTTGGCGATGAACCTAGATGTGTAACAACTGTGTTAAACCATGATCGAGTCCCAACAAGTCGCTGAATAGGTGTATGAAGGCTTGAAGATTTTGGCCAAAACACGAAAAGACAAAACACTTGTCTCGCACGGGACAAGTAGTCTCGCGCGAGACAACACCACTGGAAGTCACATTTTTTTCTGATTTTAATCCTAATTTTGGTCGGACGAAAAATCCTTTTTGGGGGTTTCTAACATTCAAAATCCTAACCTAAGGACCTAGGAGTCGAATTTATCTCAAGTAACATCGAGTTTTGTGCAATAAATTTGGTAAGAAATTTTTCACTTTAGGGGCAAATCCGAAGGGACAATCATAGGAACATTTTCGAATGGACAAATTCGAAGCGACAATTTATTGATTTCTTTTCCATGGCTTATTGCACAAAAAAGGATCTTGACAAGGGATTACAAAGACTTCAAGATCAAACCGACCGGTCACGGAGTGTCCTAAAAAGTAAATTTACATGATATATGGTTGATGCAGGGTTTACGGCTAGGCTCCTCGCGATATTGACAATCTAGGTGGATTGAAAACACGAGGTGGGATGATCCAACTTTGAAGAGACCGGCGATTAGGTGATTACCGTCATCCGTCCATAGTGTGGATCCCGGGTTTTATCAAAGGTATGTAGTGCAATGACAGTTATATTATGATGTGCACGTGTGTAAGAGTCAATTCTAGGTGATAGAGTAAAATAGAAAGTTTTTTTTTTTGAAAACTAAAAGAAAAACATATAATGGCCGCACCAAGTGGTTGCCTACGTTTCTCCCAAATTAGGAAGACTCAGGCCGTCGTAGTTCCACATAAAAAGTAGAGAGAGGGAATTAAATTAATTAATTACAAAGACCGAGTCAACCGATGACCGGAAAAAAATTAAAATAATCCAATCTCACGCAAGTATACAACTCAAGTACAAATTAAAAACATTGATATTACTCAATTGTTCGCAAGTCTAACCCTCTTAATTAATTAGCCCCAGCAGAGTCGCCAAACTGTAGTGATGCAATTTTAATGAACACAGAGCCGCCACTTATTATTTATTTAGGAAAGCAATAAGAAAAACCTTTTTGATAATTTAAACAGATTCAAAGGTTCGGGAGTTAATTTATGGAATGGGAAGGTCGTGAAGCACCCATTCCACCAAATTCGAAGATTGGTATTGCCAATTGAGTATTATCAATCAAAATAATATAACAATTAAATAAGAACAAGAAAACCCTAATTAATTTCTTAATTAGGAATATCGGGTTGTATGCTTCGAGATCACATACATGGATTGAAGGGACTCTAGGCTATCCCTTTTGATGAGATTACACTACTCTAAAAGCAATTAGAGGGATTGAGAAGAAGAATATGAAAGTATAGGAGTTTACCTTGTGTTCTTGAGTTATTATAATGAATAACCTCGACAGAGGTTCGAGATCTTCGTAGGAAGATGATAAAAAACAAATTTTAGGGAGTATTTGATTTAGAACGTGGTCCTTGGTTGTTCTCCTCTTTTTCTCTCAAATACAAAGGAGGGTCCTTGTATTTATAGGTGGAGAATACTTGATCACCAAGTTAGGAGTCTCAAGTCAAGAAGGAATCAAAGACCTCATTTGGAAGAGTTTTATTTAGGATTAAAACTCTTAGGAAGGTGTTAGGAGAGTCCAAGATAAGGTAAATCCCGTATTAGGAGAGTAGGGAGCAAGAAAAGAGATTGAGACGGAGAAGGAAAGTGAATCTGCACATTCCGTAGAGGAGATGTCTCGCGCGAGACACGTATGTCCTGCGCGGGACAACTTTTCAATGGACTATTCTGTCCTCTTCAGTTATTCCGTTAGTCAGTTAGGTCCAAAACTAACAAAGTTAGTTAGAAATCTAACGAAACATGACGAAAATAATATGCTTTCATCAACACACAAAAGAGAGACGAAGAGTAGTGTAATCATGTAAATATTGGTTCAGAATGGGGTGTATACAGGTAAGTGATAATATTGTCGCTATGTTGGTCATGTTATCTCTCAATGTTGTCAATTCAAAAGGGACTACCCAAATATTGTGTTCCTTCATCCCACCAATATGCCCTCCCCTTACTCCAACACTAATCTTTCTCTTCTTCAAGCCAACACGACCACCTCCCCACCCTCCTCTTGACTTGTTGATAGTAGAGCCACCTACCACCTTACCAATGATCTTTCCAACCTTACTCTTCATAGCTCTTATGATGGTAGTGATGCATACTCATTGGAGATGACTATTCTCTTCCTATTTCTCACATAGGTTCCTTCTCTCTCTACTTATAACACCTTTCTTAAATTCAATAATGTCTTGCATATACCTCTTATCTCTTGTCATATTCTTTATGTCTCTCAGTTTTGCAAAGATAATCATGCTAACATTGAATTCACACCTTCTTCTTTTCTTATCAAGGAAATCTCGACATAACGTACCCTCCTTCATGGAACCATTGGTCATGGACCTTTGGCATCCGTCCTCAACTTAAGCTCACTTCGCTCTCCCCACCTCTACTAAAGCTTGGCATCACCGGCTTTGACACCTCGATTTACCTATTATTTGTGTTTTAAAAAGGCAATTTAGCTTAGATATTTCTTCTAGTTTATTTTCTCATTGTAACTCATGCAATATCAATAAAATTCACAAACTTCCTTTTTCTACATCTACTCTTCTCTCTAAAGCTTCTCTTGAATTAATATTTTCCGATGTATGTACATCTTCAATCACATCTAATTATCACTTTAAATACTATGTTATCTTTGTAAATCACTTTACTAAATACACATGAATTTACCCTCAAACACAAATCTGACATCTTCGCCACATTCCTTCGCTTTAAAGCACTTGTTGAAAGCTATTTCAAACGACCTATTATTCAACTATTTTCCGACGACGGTGACGAAAACGTCAAGGTTACACCATCTCTCCTCCAAAAATGCATCTCTCACTTCACTTCACCTCCCCATACACAAAGGATATGCTGAAAGGCGCCACCGCCACATAGTTGAAATCAGCCTCACTCTTCTCACACATTCCCACCTTTCCCTTACCTTTTGGACTTTGCCCTCATCACTGCCACCTACCTTATCAACAGACTTCCCACGACCTCTCTCTACAATGACTTCCCATATATCTATCTCATTAAACACCCTCCAAACTCCATAGCTTTGGTTGTCTTTTCTATCTATGGTTTTGTCCTTACATCCCCCCACACACAAACTCGCCCCCAAAATCCATCCCTTGTGTCTTTGTAGGCCACCCTCACCCAAAATGCCCATTGCATTGATCCCAAAACAAATCATGTCTACACCTCTCGTCATGTCAAATTCGTTGAAACCAAATTTCTATATCCATCTCCCATTCCCCTACTGCTCCGCCTTCTCCCACTATCTGCCCCACTGATTGGTGTGTCATCACCCTTTCCATTGTCTCCTTCACCCATCCCTCCTCTCCGAAAAACAACCGCCCTATTACCACTAATCCTATCCCACATCATGACCCATAACCTGGTACACATCCTGTTTCACATCTATGCTCAGACCTACTACACGTCCTGACCCACAACCTGCTCCACATCCTAACCCACAACTTGGTAAACAACCTAACCCACAACCAGCCTCCCAACCTGACCTTACTCTCACAACTACCCTAGCTTCTCCCACCTGAACCATTATTTCTCAACTCACCAACAACATCATCAAACCTAACCCAAAATATGCCCATCTTGTCACCATATCTTCCCCCACTAGCTCCTCCAATGTATGTACATCTTCAATCACATCTAATTATCACTTTAAATACTATGTTATCTTTGTAGATCATTTTACTAAATACACATGAATTTACCCTCAAACACAAATATGACATCTTCGCCACATTCCTTCGCTTTAAAGCACTTGTTGAAAGCTATTTCAAACGACCTATTATTCAACTATTTTCGACAATGGTGGCGAAAACGTCAAGGTTACACCATCTATCCTCCAAAAATGCATCTCTCACCTCACTTCACCTCCCCATACACAAAAGATATGCCGAAAGGCACCACCGCCACATAGTTGAAATCAGCCTCACTTTTCTCACTCATTCCCACCTTTCCCTTACCTTTTGGACTTTGCCCTCGTCATGCCACCTACCTTATCAACCGACTTCCCACTGCCTCTCTCTACAATGAATTCCCATTTATTTGTCTCCTTAAACACCCTCCAAACTCCTCCAAAGTCCATAGCTTTGGTTGTATTTTCTATCCATGGTTTTGTCCTTACATCCCCCACACACAAACTCGCCCCCCAAAATCCATCCTTTGCGTCTTTGTAGGCTACCCTCACCCAAAATGCCCATTGCATTGATCCCAAACACAAATCATGTCTATACCTCTCGTCATGACAAATTCGTTGAAACCAAATTTCTATATCCATCTCCCACTCCACCACTGCTCCGCCTTCTCCCACTATCTGCCCCACTGATTGGTGTGCCATCACCCTTTCCATTGTCTCCCTCACCCTTCCCTCTTCTCTGCAAAACAACCACCCTATTACCACTAATCCTATCCCACATCCTGACCCATAACCTGGTACACATCCTGTTTCACATCTATGCTCATAACCTACTACACGTCCTGACCCACAACCTGCTCCACATCCTAACCCACAACTTGTTAAACAACCTGACTGTGATGATGTGTCGCCATTTCGCGGGAAAAAATTCGATTTTTCGCGTTTCTTTGAAAAAAACCAAATAAAACCCGGGAAAAAGAACGGAGTCGCCACGCCATTTTTGTTTTAAGGGCCAAAACTTTGAAAAATGCCCGAGATCAGAAATTTGGGTTCGGAGGTCATGTTACACGCCGGGAAGGACGTTAGTGTGCACCCGGAATGCCTCGTAAAACGAGTCTTCCAAGCTGAAAATCATTAGTGTGTGTGTGTGTGTGTGTGTGTTTTGGCCAAAATAATTTGAAACTCAGAAAAGTAAAAATTGGGATATCTTTTTAAGACTTTAAACTGATCCCATGATTTTTTGGAAGATTTTTGGATTGAGATTTGGTACTCAAAAGACCTTTTGAAGTTGAGAGCCACTTCTGCCAGAATGAAAAAGGCAGTGGACCTTTGATTTTGAAATGGATTCAAGGGTCTTAAAACTTCATAATCTGGATAAACTCAGAGAATGAAAGTTGTTCCAGACACCTTAAATAAGATTTGTGCGAAGGAATTTTCCATTTTGGAGAATATTTGAGGGGTCAAAACCTTCTGGAAATCTTAGATATGCAATCTGGATTTCCAGAAGCTGATGAACTAGCCTCTAAAAGAAAATTTGAAAAGAGGAGTTTTACTCACCCAAAAAATAAAATAAAAATATGTATAGAAAGATCTGAATGTTGGATACAAAAAGTGTTTTGTAGCCAACACCAAATTCCACATTTATCTGTGTCCAAAAAATTAAACCATGGACTGAGGTCTGAGAAAATTGCTACTGGACAGCAACTTCTCAAGAAAGAAAATATGATTTTAAAGGGGGTTTTGCATCCATGCTTGTCCCCATTTCCCTAGGTTTTGGTTAGTGATCACTTGAAATTTTAGTGGTGAATCAACTATACCAAACCATCCTTGGGGTACATTAGGACTAAGCACTTCATTTGCTTGGGGAGGGGAATTTTGTAAAGATGAATTTAAAGAGAAAAATCAATTTAGAGATTTAAAATGTAGACCATTTGAGATGGTCATTCATGAAGATGAACTTCAAGATGACCATCTTGGGTCAAAACTTAAGTTAAACTAGACATCAAGTAGATCCAAGTAAGAAGAACAAGATGAACAAGAAGTTAAAAGAGAATTTTAGGGTTTTGAGAAGGAGGGCTTTACCAATGGTGACACCCTATCTTCCTAGGCTTGGAATTTGACTTGAGGAGTATCAAGATTTGGTGTTTGACTTGAGGAGTATCAAGATTTGGTGCTTGGATTTGAGTTTGAGTTTGATTTGAGGCTTGAATGTGCTTAGGGTTTGATGATAGAGTTGGTCAAAGAGAAAACAAGTAGATAACACTTAATTAAGTCCTCTATGTTTTCTCTCTAATCCTCCTCTTTGGTGGTGGTTTAAGCTTGAGCTTGTGTGTGTTTAAGGATGATTTGAGAGTGTTTGGAGTGGGATTGGGAAATATTCAAGAGAAAATGGTGGCAATCTAAGGATTCCCACTGTTTTCTCTCTATATTTCGCCAGAGTTTCGTTGCTGTGATCCAATTGTGTTGTGTAAACTGAGAGAGGAGGGTTCAATTTATAGAACACTGTGAGAAACAATCATATCCGCGCGGAGGGTCCTGTTGGCGTGCACTGTTCATCTGCTACAGTGCTGACTTTTGGACAGGAGGAATAATCTTTTTAAAATTCAAACTGGAACTGTTTTTCAACTTACCAATTCGGGTTTTTTCCATTTCTTTTGCTTTTTAGGATTCCTTTCCTTGTTTATCTTTAAATGTCAATGCCCACTTTACCCTTGCTTTGTTAGAAAGGTTAGGGTTTGTTAGAAATGTTAGAAATGTTAAAACTTTCGTTAATTTTCTAACGAAAATACTAACAAACTCAAATTGGATCACTTACAGTGACCCACAACCAGCCTCCCAACCCGACCATACTCTCACAACCACCTTAGCTCCTCCCACCTGAACCATTATTTCTCACCTCACCAACAACATCATCAAACCTAACCTAAAATATGCCCATCTTGCCACCATATCTTCCCCCACTAGTCTTCCTAACACCACTAAACATGCTCTCACTCCCTTTTCTAGTGCACTACCATGCGAGGAATCCCAAGCCCTCACATTAAACAAAACATGGACTCTCGTTCCCCCTCATGAAGCCCAAAATATTGTTGGTTGCAAATGGGTCATCTGTATCAAATACAATGATATCAAAAATCCTTCTTGATTTACAGTTGTATAGTTCCTATAGTTATATGGTTTACTTTCCTAATACGATTAGTATGGTTTTCTTATTTGATTGTATTAAGACTAGTTTGGTTAGCATTCCACCTATTGTATATACTCTCTCTGTCTCGGGTGAGTGTGGATTAATTTCCCTTTTGGTCTGTCCCACGTGAGTGTGGACTGTCAAAAATGACAAATAATCTTGAAATTGTCTATGGCTTAGAACAAGTGAGGCGAAACTCACAAGGTGAGATGAAACTCACAAGTATTATTCTTAGTGTTAGCTACACTAATAACAACACATACACCAATTCAAGAAAAACACAAATAAATAGAAATAAATCTAATTTGCAGCGGAAGAATTAAAACAATACACAAGAATATAATTTTTATCAAGTTATATAAATATATAACTTGATGGGTGCCAGGAGGGCAAGACCTTTCTATTAATAATATGAATTCAATACAAGGTCGAAGAAGTTCCTTAATGATAAACAATCATTAACATAAGGAACAACATATAAAAGAACTCTCTCTGAAAATGAACACTCAAAACCTCACAAAAATATAAAAATTTATATGAAATTCTCGAGTGTCGGACTGAGTGTTGCCAACACTTGAATGGCAACACTTGAGAGCAGAATTCTATTTCTTGTGCAGATTTGCGTTTTATGAATTGGATGATCTTCAATGAAGATCCACTGCACTATTTATATGCCAAAAAGTCTTGGAGCCTACTCAAAATGATCAGCAATAGCCTTGGAGTTTGTTTCCTCCAAATTAGCCTTCTCGCCTCATTTGTAGGAGACTAGGTCTTCTCTTGCTTCTCTTGCTTGTACCTCTCAGCTCTAGATGCCTTGTACTCTGACTTGTTCTCCCCCTGAATAGCTGAATAAAATCTCTTTTTGCTTGGTCATTAATTAAACAAATAAACACATGTTTATTTGTTAATTTTTCTCCTCTTCTTCGTGAATCACGCCTGGGCAGTTTCTGTTGATCTTTTCCAGCTCATTTTAAGCAGACTAACTACTGTTATTTAAACATTAATTTCCACATTTTTATTTGTGAAAAATACAGTAACTATTTCAGTGTTGCCAAATCCAAATGGCAACACCAGTGGCAACACTGGTTTGCAACACTTGGGACAACATTCATGGCAGCACATGATCTAACATTAACAATCTCCCCCTTAGTTACTGATTTCTTCACAAAATACCAATGTGATGATCTTTACAAAACATTTAGTCAAACTTAACAAAACAAATCAAAAAATGCCATGTGATTTTAATAGAGGCAACATCAACCTTCAGGCAATGTTTTAAAATATTTTTCAATCCAAGTATCACACTCACACGAGTGACAACATCAACCTTCAGGCAATTGAAGTCTCATAAATTCAAAATATCTCCCCCTTAATGCGAAATTAATAACTAACCAAAATAATTATTAAAATCTTAAAACAACCATCCAACCATTTATCAAAAAATCATCCACCAAATTTTGAAGAAAATTCCAGCTGAAACAAAGAAAAATAACAGAAATTTAAATTGTTTAAGCACTACAAACCAAATAAAAACAAATAACATTGTTTTTGTTACCAGACCACCAAAACAAGCAACCATTCGAACCAACCATCAACCTTCTGCATTTCCAGCTCCTTCACCTCCCTCAGCTGTACCACTTGGTCCAGCTCCAGCTCCATCTGCTCCATCATCACGCCTTGGCCTTGATTGATCTCCCCCTATTTCGGAAGAAATCATATCCACCATTTTCATCATATCAGTACGCATGTCCAGCCACCTTGTATATCGAGTCAATGTGCTTCACCTGACTATTGAAAAAATTAAGAACCATAGCAGCATCAACCATTACAGGAGCAGTGTTGCCTGAAGTGTTGCCAGTTTCAGGGGCGACACTTGGGGCAACACTTGAAGCAGGGGCAGCCAATGAAGGAGAATTTGTAATCAAAACCCATGGCAAATCTCTGTGCCTATCACCTTCAGTAAAGTGTTTGGTAATTCTGTAATAAACAGGCTTCTCAGAGATATTATCGGCATTCCAAGGCTTAAGGTTTTGGTACATAAGAACATTGAATATAAGGGAAGTAAAAATGAAGGAGGAGGTCTTTCTTTTCTTGGCCCATGCAGAAAGGTGAACAAACACTAATCTCCCAAAGTTGACTCTTTGTTTCTTGCCTAGTTTGTACAACAAAGTGGCTTGCTCGAATGTCACCGTGTTTTCATTGGCCGTAGGTAGCCAATTTGTTATACAAATTTTGTGAAGCACGCTAAACAAAGAAGTAAGATGGGTAGACTTAAAGTGATCAGTCCAAACAGTGATTCTCCCTCCAATCAAAAAGGTGGCTAAGGCATTAGGTTCAACTTCCAAACTCTCATCTTCAACATTAGGAAGGCCGAATGCTTTGTTGATGATCAAGGGATTAAAATCATAAATATTGCCCCTAACAAAGATATTTCCATAATGAGGGGTATTCCTATCATCAATATCCTCCCTAAGATGAGCATAAAAATTTATAACCACACTTTCAACATAAACGAATACTTTCACAACCGTGGGTAAAAAATTTCTGTCCTCCAAAAATTGATACACTCCTAACTCCTTGAACTGAGTCACGTACATGTTCCTTTCATTCAGAATCTTTTTCTCAGAATCTTGAACCCACTTATCTAAGCTAGATTCACTATAAAATTCCTCGAAAAGAAATGGGCGTTCATAATATCCAAAAGACTCATATTCAGATTTTGAATCATGTGAGGGAGTAGGAGTGTGCACCTCAGGCCATGAAATGGGAGAATGCGAAGGAGAACTTGACTGGGCTTTGAACTTGGCAGCAGGTGTTGCTTCAGGTGTTGCCATTGGATTGGCAACACTTGGGGCGACACTGGCAGAAATTTTCTGCTTCTTTACAATTCGGGACTGAGCTTCAGCTAGAGTCTCTTCATCATCCATCCAAGCTTCCTCATCCTCATCAGAAGATGATGACGGCTCCTTAGTCTCTTTAAAGATTGGGTCCGAATTGTCCTCGAACGAAATGTTGAGCGACGAACTTGAACTATCCTCCACATTGACAGGATCATCAGCCGTGTTGGAAGGTATCTTTGACCTGAACAACGTCTTGATCCTTTCAGATTGACGACGCACACCACCCCAAAATGATGAAGAGGCATCAACCGCCTTTCTCTTTTTGGTTTTCTTTTGAGGGGCGAAGGTGAGTTCTACGGAGGGAGTAGATTCAGGAAGGCTTATAGAAATGGAAATTTGAGAAAGATTGTACACAATAATGTCCAAAGATGGTGAGGTTGAGGGTGTGGCCGAAAGTGTCGCAGGTGATATCTCCATGCGCACGGCGACATTGGAGGCGACACTCGAAGGGGCAAGAGGCGAAATCTCCATGGGGGAAGAAATTTGGGAAGAATTCTTGGGGCTAGCCATGGAGGATCGAGGAAGACGAAGAAGAAGGGAACATGGAAGGGTTTTGAAACCGCCTAGAGAGAGAAGCAAGAGAGAGAGAGAGGGTTTAGTGAGAAAAAGGATTTAATGAGTAAATAGTAAAAGGATTTAATTTGATTTGACAAGATCAAATCAAATTAGACAACTTTTATCCCAACAAACCCAACAAACACACGCTGTATCCGCCATTTTTTTAAAAAAACATTTTTTTTAATTTTTTTTTTTAAATTTTTAAATATATAATAACTAAACATAATTTTAGCAATATCCATAAAATTGTGTTTTTCAAAATTCAAAGAGATGAATTTTAAAAAATAGATATTTCTAAATTACAATTAGTTAGACAAAAAATAAATATTTTTGCTAAAAATTTTTTAAATTTCACAAACTCTAAATATAAGGAAATAGACTTTTGGAAATTTAAAATTTAATTAACAAAAACAAAAATAAAAAATAAAAAAATAATGTAGCATCTACTAATGTGTTACTAGCAATGTTGCGTGACACACAAGGCAACATTTTTAAATAAAATCCCCTTGATATTTTTTCAACATATATAACTTATCATTCCTTAGGCAATTTTTTAAGCAAGCTTTACACATTCTTTATTTACAAGGAAGCATCGTAGTAGTGACTAGCGAGCTCCGTGCCCCGAGTTTTTTATAAACGTGTAAAGCTATATGTAGTAAGTTTTATACCTTTCAAGTAGGGTACACTGTAGTAGCGAGCTCCATGTCCCTAATACTTAGTATAAAACAACTACATTATACTCCTTTTGGGAATATTTTAACAAGCTTTGCCTTTTTCAATATCAACATAATATAAGTGACTTTGTCACTTTAAGCACAAAGGGATATTTTATCAAAAATGTTAACCTATAGTATATACACATACTAGAACAAAAAGGTCAGTAAATGCCCCCCATTTGGGATTAAACTAACTAATAATATTTTTTTTAAATAATAATATACAACAAATACAGAGTGTTGCTGTCAGTGTTGGCAACACTGACGGCAACACTTGAAACAACAGATTTATAGAAAGCATAAACCAAGAGATTTTTTCAAACTTGAAAATCTCTCATGGTCCAAGGCTTTGGTCAAAATATCAGCAAGTTGATGTTTAGTATCAATATGCTCTATTTGGATCAAGTCCTTTTCTACTAAATCTCTCAAAAAGTGATGGCGGATATCAATGTGTTTAGTGCGTGAGTGTTGTACAGGGTTTTTGGAAATGTTTATAGCACTCAAATTGTCACAATACATGGTCAAGATATTACTATCAAGACCATAGTCGTCAAGCATATGTTTCAACCATATTAATTGTGAACAACAACTCCCGGCTGCTACATACTCAGATTCAGCAGTCGAGAGAGAGAGACACAATTTTGCTTGCATCGTACCATGACACAAGATTATTATCCAAGAAAAAACAACCCCCACTAGTGCTCTTTCTATCATCTATATCCCCTGCCCAATCAGAGTCACTAAAACCAACCAAGTTGGTATTAGTGTCTTTGGTGAACCAGATTCCCAATTCACTTGTCCCAGACACATACTTAATGATTTTCTTGACAGCATTTAGGTGAGAAATTTTAGGAGCAAGATCGATATCTAGCACATACACCTACGGCTTTGTGAACATAATATCTGACGACCGGGCAAGTAAGATAAAGAAGACTACCTATCATGGATCTATACAGAGTTGGGTCAACATCCTCCCCTGCCTGATCTTTGGTTACCTTAAGAGATGATCCCATAGGTATTTTAGAGCTCTTTGCACTCTCCAATCCAAATCTTTTCACCAGACTCTTAGCATACTTGTTCTGAGAGATAAAGATTCCATCATCTGACTGTCTCACCTGCAATCCTAGGAAATAATTAGGTTCTCCTATCATGCTCATCTCGAACGTTGATGTCATAGCTTTCACAAAATTTTGTAACATGTTTTAGATGTGGAACCATAAACTATGTCATCAACATAGATTTGAGCAATGACAAGCTCTTTATTTTCCCTAACAATAAATAATGTCCTATCGGCTTCTCCTCTAACAAATCCATATTCAAGAAGGAAACTTGTTAGACGCCCATACCATGCACGAGGAGCTTGTTTCAAGCCATATAAGGCCTTATCAAGTCTGTATACATGGTCTGGGTGGAATGGGTCTTCAAACCCTTTAGGTTGCTCAACATAGATCTCTTTATCTAAGTACCCATTCAAGAAAGCCGCTTTGACATCCATTTGGTGCAATGTGATTTTGAGGTAACAGGCTATAGCAAGAAGAAGTCTTATTGACTCAATTCTAGCCACATGTGCAAAGGTCTCGTCAAAGTCGATTCCTTCCACTTGTGTATAGCCTTGAGCCACAAGACGAGCTTTATTACGAACAATATTACCTAATTCATCAGATTTGTTTTTGTAAATCCATATAGTTTCAATAATATTTGTATTTAAAGGACGTGGAACTAAACACCAAACCTCGTTACGGGTAAATTGTTCAAGCTCTTCTTGCATAGCTTGAATCCAGAAATTATCATTTAAAGCCTCAATCACATTTTTTGGCTCAAGAGAGGAAACGAAACAGGAGTGTTTTACCTTGGAGTATGTGGAGGACATACACACATACCTAACCATATCTCTGTAGTCAACTGGCTCCTTGTTCGGACCCCTTCATTAACATCACCAATTACTTGAGTAATGGGATGATAATTTCTAATTCGAGCTGGGGGATCTCTCCTGCCTTGATGGTACACCAATTCATCTTCTTCTTCTGAGTCACTGCTCTCAGAATTTCCAGCCATTGTTCTGTTCTCCTATGTTGCCTCAGGTGTTGCCGTTTCAGGGGCAACACTCGGATAAACACTTGAATCTGTGGCTGTACTGGCTGAATCAGTTTCTGTTCCAGCCCTCTGTTCGACTTCTTCCAGCAAGGTCAGAGGTATATCATCAGCTGGTTCTCCTGTAGCACTCAAGTAATCGTTAAATTCAATATTTACCGATTCTTGAATCACTTTTAACCTCAGATTATAGACTCGATAAGCATGACTGTTTTGAGAGTAGCCCATAAAGATGGCTTTGTCACTCTTGGAATCTAGATTTCCTAAATATTTCTGGCCGTTTAAAATATAGCACAAACACCCAAATACGTGAAAATAGTGAACCGTAGGTTTCTTTCCATTTAAAATCTCATAGGGTGTCATAGTAGTACCGGGTCTTAAGAAAACTCTATTCGTAGTGTGACAAGCTGTGTTTAATGCTTCGGCCCAAAAACCTTTAGAAATATTTCTAGCAATTAGCATAACACGAGCCATCTCCATTAAAATCCTATTTTTCCTTTTAGCAATACCATTTTGTTGTGGTGTTTTAGGTGCTGAAAATTCATGGTGTATCCCCTTTTTACTACAAAATATAGAGAAGGAGAGATTTTCAAACTCTCTACCATGATCTGACCTTATTCGAAAAATAGGAGAACAAAACATGTTTTTGATTTTAGAGACTAAGTGAGTAAATTTATCAAAAGTTTCAGATTTTTCTCTTAAGAAATACACCCATGTAAACCTAGAAAAATCATCAACTATCACATAAACATACTTCTTACCTCCCAAGCTTTCTACCTCAATAGGACCCATCAAGTCCATATGTAGAAGCTGAAAACAATGTGTTGTTCCTGAGTGTTGCTCATTGTGTTGTTCAACACTGTGAGCAACACGAGTTTGCTTACCCTTTTGACAGTCACCACACATCACGGTGTCTTTGAGGTTTAGTTTAGGAACAACTTTGACGGCATTGTGTTTGATAATCTTCTCAAGATTCCTATAATGAGAATGACCTAACTTTTGATGCCATAACCTTATATCATCAAGTTTTGTCAAATTGCACACTGATTTATTACCAACCAGATAGCAATTATCACTTGATCTTATTCCAATAATGACACAAAAGTTAGTATTATTAAACACTTCACAGATATTTTTATTGAATTTTACCTTCAAATTGTCATCACATAATTGGCTAATGCTTATTAAATTAGCAAGTAAACCATCTACGTGCAAGACATTTTTTAAAGGAGGAAAACCAACAATATCCAGTGTTCCTTTTCCAACTATTTCACTCTTGCCTCCACCACCATAAGTCACTGAGCCTCCTTGAATAGGTTGGTACTCTGTTAGAAATGATTTTGTACCCGTCATATGACGTGAACAATCACTATCAAAGTACCAAGTTCCTGCAATGTTAGTCTTTAAAGCTGTGTAAACAACATAGCATTTCAGTTTTTCCTTGGGTAACCAAGCCTTTTTTGAAAATCTGGATTGCTCACCAAGTGTTGCCATGAGTGTTGCCCCGAGAAATTGGCGACACTTGAGACAATACTTGAAGACCGGACATTTTCTTTTGAAGAAAAACAATACGATTTTATATGTCCAAATTTGTGACAAGATTCACATTCATTGGATTGATCAGAAGTATCACTAGGAGTACTATCCTTTTCCTTGACACGCTATTTTACAAAATAATTTTTAGTTTCAACATCAAACAAGGAAGAGGTAATACTTTCTAGTGATTCTTGAAACCCAAGACCAGCTTTCAGAGGCTTACTCAAATTGAGTATTTCATCCAATTTGGATGAACTCGTGTTGAGTTTTTTGAAGGTGGATTCGGCTAGGTTGAGTTTGGCCTTGATTTTATCAAGATCCAAGTCTTTCCTACTGAGTTGAACCTCTAGCCGAGTCAAGGAGTTCTTAAGATCCTGATTTTCCTTTTTCAAGAAAACCACCATCTTGTTCTCCTTTTTCCATTCCACGAGGAGGGATTTATAGAGGTTTTTTAATTCACAAATGAGCTCATCTCTATCAAGATCATCCTCTATAAATTCCTCTGAACTTAAATCAGCAGAACCATACAAACTAAGATCATTTAAAGAATCATACCTGCTGAGTGTTGTGCCAAGTGTTGCCATTTTCTGGACGACACTTGGGGCAACACTTTCTGAAGAAGTCACAAGTGTTGGGTCAAATGTTGTCAAATCTGGGACAACACTTGAGGTAACACTTTCTGTCGAGGGTAGCTCCTCTACCGTGGCCATCATGACCACTTGCTCCGTCTTTTCATCTTTCTCCGTTCCTTCCTCCTCTCCATCACTAAGAGATACCCACTAGTTTTTGCCCGCCTTTCTCAAGGTGTTAGCACATTCATTGGCATAGTGACCCCAACCGGAACAAACATGACATTGAATAGATTCAATGTACTTAGGATCGGACCGGATCTTTTTCGAGGATGCACGCCTAGGTGGGGTATCCTTTTGATTTGGAGGAGGACCTCTCCTTGGCACAAAACTAGAGGTTTTGGCCGCTTGATCCTTAGCTTTTACCTGCACACTGTTAAATTTTCTAAGCATAGAATTATATCTCTTTGCAAGTAAAGCTACACTAGTATTTTCATCTAACTCCTCGAAGGCTTCATCTTCATCATCCACACATGTGTCCGAAGATTCGACTTTTAAGGCAATATTTTTGCCTTTAGAAGCCTCGATTTGTTCATTGAGATTCATCTCAAAGTTTTTCAAAATGCTCATTAAGGAGTTAATGTCCATAGTTGAAAGATTATGGGCCTCTTCTATAACTGAAACTTTAATATTAAAACGTTCTGGAAGAGTACGAATAGCTTTTGAAACAAGTTGTTTATTTGTAAAAGGTTCCCTAATACTTGACAAGCATTTGAAATATCAATCAACTTTTCAAAATAAGAAGTAATATCTTCGTTTTCACCCATTCTTAATCTTTCAAATCTACTAGTGAGACCTCTAAGCTTTGTTTCTCGGACACTACCATCTCCTTCACAAAATCTTTGTAAAGTATCCCAAGCATCTTTTGCAGTGGGACTATTTTGAATGAGCTTGAACATATGCATGTCAACCCATTCATAGATGACATTCAGTGCCTTTTCATTGAAACTAGCAAGATAATTCTCTTCAATTGTCCACTCGAATTCAGGTTTGAATTGAATGTCACCATCGTCATCCGGAGGAAGCATTGGAACAGAATAACCATTTAAAATAGATCGCCAAGCTCGAAGATCAATTGATTTGATATGCGAGCGTAGGCGAATCTTCCAATAAGCATAATTTGATCCATCTAAAACCGGTAATCTTTTTTAATTAGGGTTTGCAGGATCATAAGCCATGACAAAAGGATCTAAACACTTAGTATATCAAGTGCTAGGCTCTGATACCAATTGAAATTGTCTATGGCTTAGAACAAGTGAGGCGAAACTCTGTAGCGTTGTGAGAAGAATTTTATCTTTTTGAGTCGCCACCTATATTATTCGTTTGAAAACATAGAAAAACCATTTTGAAAGAGATTTGGGTTCGGGACTTAGGTTATGAAATGGGTAGGTCAAGGAGCATCCATTTCACCCAATCCGGAGATCAGTCTTGCTAAAGAAAAGAGAGGTTTTCAAAAGAAGGGAAAAGAGGATTTTAAATATTACAAATAAAGATCCATTTAACGGGGTTAAACGGAATGTAGGATCGATTGCTTCGAGACCGTCTCCATGATTTGGAGAGGCTCTAGGCCGATCCTAGATTCTATGGACTTATACCACTCTAACAATCAATTAGAAAGGGATTTAGAGGTTACCTTGCGTGAGGTGATTTGGGCAGAGTTTCGATTCAAGTTTAGAATCGACTCTCGATATGGACAGAGCTTCGCCTCGGTCCTTGACTTTGATCTTGATGTTTGTTTATCAACAAGGTTGACAAACAAACTTTGAGGTGATTTTTAGGGTGATTTTGTAGGATTCTTTCAGGGAAAGAAGCCAACAAAATGTGTGTGAATTGTGGAATTTCGGACCTCTTGAGCCTTGGAAGTCACCAAGTATTTATAGGGGTTGGATATGAAGAAGTGGAGAAGTAAAACCCTATCAGAAGGTTCTAGACTCCAAATCCCATTGGTTGGCCGGATGGATAAAGTTTTATCCTGAAAAGAGGTTGAAATCGACGAGGAAACTGTCGTCTGCATGCTGTAGAGGGAGGATATCTCGTGCGAGACACACAATCTCGCGGCGAGATATTGCTCCTATGGACATTCTTGTCCTTTACTCGTTATCTCGTATGCAGTTTAGTCTCAAACTAACGATAGTTAGTCAAAACTTAACGAAACATGACGAAATGGTGGATTTCTACTTCTTGACTCAAAGCGAGACTTAGAGTGGTATAAATATGACCCGATGTGTTCAGAATGGGGTGTCTACAGAGCCCCTCGTCGACAAGTCTTATGGAAGAAGTCATGTCGACGATAGAAAAGACATCATTCTGAACATCGGGATGGTCGGACCGCACGACTTCCTACGTATCTCTATCGGAGAATCAGACCATGACGTAGTTCGACTCCAAAACACGAAAAGGCTACTTTAGGTATTTTGAAAATCATTTTTGAAAATTGAGGAGATTTTGTTTTGAAAGATAAATTCATACTGAGGAATCAAATCAAGACCCAATTCTGAATATACCTGTCTGTTTGAAGATTCGCCTGTCTGGGCTTCGAACCTGCGGGAAATATGTTAGAAAACAAAGGCTCACCTGTTCGGTCCTTTGAGTCCTGTCGGTTTTGTAACGATTCGCCTTTCTGGGCTTCGAATCGGGCTTTGTTGTTGAGGATGACGATTCACCTGTTTGGGCATTGAATCGGGCTTTTGGTTTGACGATCCACCTGTCTGGGCGTTGGACCGGGCTTTTCTGATGACGATCCACCTGTTTGGGCATTGGACCGAGCTTTTTTATGATGACGATCCACCTGTTTGGGCGTTGGACCGGGCTTTTATGATAACGATCCACCTGTTTGGGCGTTGGACCGGGCTTTTATGATGACGATCCACCTGTTTGGGCATTGGACCGAGCTTTTTATGATGACGATCCACCTGTTTGGGCGTTGGACCGGGCTTTTTATTTGATGATTCACCTTTCTGGGCACTGAATCATGTGGATTGAGTTGATCTTTGGACCACTTGGTTTTTGGGCGACTGGTGCCGTACCGGGCGATCGTGCGGGCGTCACGTTCAGCTCGTTCCGTGACTTGCGGTGCCGGTTTTTCCACGTTTCCCTGCTAGTTTATCATTTCCAAGGGTAAATGTGTCAAAATTTTGAATTTTGACGTTGCGTAGACGCTTATTGTCGAGGACAATTTTGTCAATTTCCAGAAGGTATATCTCGCGGCGAGATAAGGTATACCGCGCGAGATTTGTACTGTCGGGGCATATAAATCAGCAGCTCTTGCTTATTTTGAAAACACCCTTTTCAAAATTCCCTCCCTAGCTCGAGCCAAGGTCGTTTTCCTTGCAATTTTTCGTGGATTTGTTTGGTGATTCTCCTCCTAATCCATTCTCAATCCCTCCTCCCTCCATAATCAATGGCTCAAGAACAAAGGAATCCGATTTTGGGGAGCTATTTGCTAGGGAAGGATTATCCTCGCGATGATCTCACCTTCGATAGGCACACGCATATCTCCACCGCTGTTCGGGAGGGCTTGGTAAGAACTTCTTCTTCACCTCTTGTTTCTCATATTGCATTGAGTTTGAATCCCCTCTCTCTTGAATTCAAAATTCCATCAATAGCTTTTGTTCTTGTTCATGCCTAGAACTAGGTTCCTCTTGCATGCGTTGATTTTGTGCATTTCTTTGGGTGATTGTCGTTGCATTGTGTGCGTACGAGCCTCCTACACATCATGGATTGTAGGAGAGGTTGATTCGGATCACGAATGACATTCTTGGGCAAGCTTTTCTTGTACGCACGCCAAGTGTTTGATGAAATGCCCCAATGAAAATTTTCTTCTATTTCATTGATTTCTTGAATTCAAAATTTTCTTCTATTTCATTGATCGGTTTCTCCCCTAACAAGGTCAAGGGGTTTGCTGCTGAGTTGACACCCCTCCGACGTCAAATTGAGGAGTATGCGGAGAAGCCGAATGCAGTCACTGATCGACTGGTGAGGGGTGGCCTCTGGTACATCCTTTCCGAGACAATCTTCGCGAACCACTCCTCTACGGCTCGTCTTTCTCTGTTGGGTTTATTGGTGAATTTGGATGAGGTGAGCGGATATGATTGGGGCTCAGCGGGGCTGGCCTTCTGCTACCACGCCATGGACGAGGCGTGCAGGAACACCAAGGATTCCCTGTCAGGGTATTCTTATGCCTGGGAGGTATGCCTTTTGATTCTGTTTCTGTTCTCTGTCTGTATGCTCTGTCTGTATCCCCTACTGAATCTGTTTTGTTTTCTTCTGCAGATATGGGGCTACACTATCCTTGGGCTGTACAGGTTCGAGTTGGAGAGCCGGACCCCTATGTTCCCGAATATCAGGAGGTGGAGCAACCCCAACCGGAGCGTTGATGAGGAGGAGGATCAGGATTGGACCTTGACGGTCGCGGAGGCGCGGGCCATGCTGGACGCTTTTGAGTATAAGAGGCTGGGCCTATATCCCTGGACTTTGTTGGAGCGGGAGGTGCATCGTGCTTGGGATGCTACCGGGATGCAGAGGATGCTGGCATCTTTGGAGGTAGATACCATGTATCTTGGTGAGCGGGTGTTCCCACAGCATGGCCGGGGTAGCCTGCCATATAGCGTGCCGCAGATCCGCCGAGGGCGATGTATCCCACCCACTCTATTCCGGAGGATGATTATGCTAGTCTTCTGGTAGGGGATGTAGCGACGGCTTGTGTCATCCCCGGGGCCTCTTATGCGGAGTTTCTGCCTCGGATGATGGGTCCCCTCCTAGTGGGGGATAGGCGATCACATGCTCGTGGCTCCGCCTCTGCTTCGCTTCTCAGTTCCTCACCCCTAGCACTTCTTCCCGCCCGCCGGTTCTCTGCCATTCGCCCCAAACTTCGGCCCTTTGAGCTATACTTACATGATGGGGAGCATGCCAATGGTGGGGCACATCCCGACTCTGGATCATATTCCTGAGGGTTACCGCCTTCCGCCGGATGTCTCCTCGGTATGTTTCTGTTTGTATTATCTCTCGTATTCGTCCATATAAGTGTATATGTCCGACTTCTTCTGAGCATTTCTTTTCTTTTGTTGTTAGGTTACTCTGTCCGCGGCCGATTACAACCGTGGAGCGACCAAGATGGCGGGACTGATGACTTTGGTGTCGGACCTGTCCGAGAGGCTGTTCCACAAGGCTTCTTTGGCGGCCTCGACAGTGGCCTCGGCGGTGACCCCTACTTGCGGAGCCAAGAGATCGAGGAGGGATGGTAGCCCCCATGGTGGAGATGGCGGAGGTGCCGGCGGCTCGAGCGACTTGATGGCGTGATCCCCTCCCTTTCTCTTTATCTGATTTTCTGGTGATTTGTATATATTGGCCGTGTGGGCCCAGACAATTTTTCTTTTTCTTTGGTACCTGTTAGGAACAAGTAGGTAGCACAAAATAATGGTTTTTCTTAACCCCTAATCCTAGGTCTAAGTAGTTAATTAATTAACTTTCTCGACTTTCCATGTTTTTGGAAATGGAATGGAATGGCCGTTAGGCCACAATTTTGAGCTTGAATCTTGGTGTTTTACTGCATGTTATGAACTGTACACGCAGGTTTATTCGAGACTTGCTTCGTCAAGTCGGGGCTAGATGGCTGTTTGAACAGAAACATTGTTGTCTTGCCGTAGCAATATCTCGCGCGAGATAAGGTGTCTCGCACGAGACACGCTAGTCAGGCAGAGATCTCTTATTTTCCGAATAGGATTTTGTCAGTTTTCCCTATAAAATCGCCCTGTAGTCCGGCCAGATACCTCATTCTAGCCTTACAAACTCTGGAGATATCTTGTTAGGGCGAGACTCTTATCTTTTTCTTCAACCCTACGATCCATGGCTTCCAAGGAGATTGCCCCAACGTCCATGATTGTCGATGTCTTTTCTCTGCCGTCTGAAGCGATTGAATCTTTCAAGCAAGCATCAAGAGATTTTATGAGGTCGTTTCGCAATCGATCTCGCAACAAGTTTATTGCAGAATTCGGATTCAGAATCCTTTTTACCTTGAAGAACCTCCAACCGGATTGGAATCTCTTGCAGGGTGCTGCTCGATTTTGGGATCCCTCTATTCATCTTTTCAATTTTTCTTTGAATGAGATGGTGCCTACTGTGGAGAAATTTGCCATTATCTTGGATATGCCTTTGATCGGTGAGATTGCTGTTCCTAAGTACCATAGGAATCATTCGGATGCTTTGAATGAATTGCTAGGGATCCCCCTTGATACTTGCTATGAGTTGGTGCACCGCAAGTGGGTTGATTGCTCTTCTTTTCCAGAATGCTTTAGCGGTGATTCGGATGATGATGCTTTTCATGTCTACAAGCGGAATTTTCTGGCCCTTTCTCTTTTCGGAGATATTCTGTTTACATGCAGGAATGGCTTGGTTGACTCCCAGCTGGTGGAAATTGTTCTGCAGGCTAGAAAACGTTCTAGGAACATTATCCCGCTAGTCTTGGGTGAGACCTGCATGGTCTTGATGAGGCTGCATGGGGCCAGGTGCCATGACTCAAGGGAGTCCTCTTACATTGACTATTTGGCTTAGGGAGCATCTCAAGTTGGTAGGCCCCCATTGGAATATTCCCCTTTCACATATCATACGCGAAAGTTATTGATCAAGGATCTTTCGGCGGATGAATGGGCGGTGCGAAGGCGAAACGGCGACGTTCTTTGGTGTCCGCCTTATTGGAGGTTGAATAAGTACATTGCCAATACCAAGGGCTTTGACAGGGTTGTTCTTCCGAGTTTGCGCGATTCCTCCTTTTATTTTCCCAAGCGGGTGCTCCGTCAGTTTGGTCAGTCGCAAGACACTTATCTTTTCGAAAGAGCTTCTCGTGGAGTGTCTTATATTGGTGTAGAGTTTGCGCAGGCGCTAGCTCAAGCATGGGGTGAAGGAACCGGTCGGGACCGCTGGTCGAACCTTCGAACTTTTAATGCAAGCATCTTCTTATCCGATAAGTATTTGGATTGGTTTCTTCACACCGGTCACCCTAGTGCAGAGAAGATTGATGATCTGCGGCTTTCACTGCTAGGGGATTCTTTTGTAGCTAGCAGTATTTTGCGAAGGAACGAGGCTCAGTCTGACCCTGCTAATGTACGGACGGATCCAACCCAGGATTTTCTTGATGGGGATTGGTACGAGAGGC
The DNA here is from genome assembly GCA_022495995.1 of Adenophora triphylla var. japonica. NCBI lineage: Eukaryota > Viridiplantae > Streptophyta > Magnoliopsida > Asterales > Campanulaceae > Adenophora > Adenophora triphylla. The sequence goes on along the minus strand of JAFEMH010000240.1, from coordinate 783,207 downwards.
AAGGCAAAGGGATGCCTGGAAAGACGCAAGCTTTAGATAGGCCCAATGTCTTCAAAAGGCTTTCGGAGTCTGTCTTTGATCGCCTCGAGGGATGTACTGCTTTGAGGGGCTCAAAGCGCAAGAAGGATCGCGAAGACGGTGGAGATCATGTCCGCCGGCCTACCAAGTCAATGAAAGGCTAGATCTTTTAGGAGTACCAAGAGATTGCTTTTGATAGATCGATAGTTTTCATTTTATTAGTATTTTTTTCAAAGTTGTTAGCTTAGCAAATTAGTCGTTGTGGTTAGGATTTCCCTTTTGTCATTAATAAAATGCATTCGATTAATAAAAGGACAAAAGTATATTTATTTATTTGATTAGACCGAACCCGAAGGCTGCCTACGTTCCTCTTTTATGGCAATTAAATAAGAGGCTCAGGTCTAACGTAGTTCATTTTTGAGAGAAAAAAGGATAGAATATGGCTTCCTGCCGAAGGGTAATCTCGCGCGAGATAAGCCTCCCTCTTTTTTTTTTTTTTTTTTTTATGCACACCCTTTCTTTTGCCTAGGCCGCCCCTTCGGGTTTTCAATCTAGCGGGCTTCTTTTCTTGTGCGACCTCTGATTTTTTACCTAGACCGTCCTTTTCGGGATTTTCAACCTAGCGAGCGATTTCTTTTTAGGAGGCCAAGTCACGCGAAGTACTTCTTGAGCTTGTCCATGTTGACCGGCTTCGGTAGTTGATCTCCGTCTAAATCCACTATCTGAAGGGCTCCCCCAGAGAATATCTTCTTCACGATGTAGGGTCCTATCCATCTTGGTCCCCATTTGCCTAACGGGTTGAAAGGTCCGGGACGGTGCTCACAGAGAACCAGGTCACCTACTCTGATGTTCCTTGTCTTGACCTGTTTGTTGAAACCCCTTGTCATTCTTCTTTGGTAAGCTTGAATGTGTTCGGTTGCTTTCAACCTTCTTTCGTCCAGCAGGGCCAACTCTTCGTATCTGCTTCCTAGCCAGTCGACTTCGTTTACTTGGTTTTCTAGGAGAACCCGTAGTGATGGTATTTCCAATTCTATTGGTAAGACAGCTTCCATTCTGAATGTGAGGGTGTAGGGAGTCTCTCCTGTAGCTGTTCGGACTGAAGTGCGGTATCCCCATAGCGCGAAGGGTAACTTGTCGGGCCAGTCTTTCCCAGTGACTGCCATTTTTCTGATGATGGTTTCGATTGTCTTGTTTGCGGCTTCAACTGCTCCGTTTGTTTGAGGCCTATAAGGAGATGACTTATGCCTTGTGACTTTGTACTCGGTTAGGAGACGGTCGGTTTCCTTCTCGAAGTGTGACCCATTGTCAGATATCATCTCTTGCGGAACCCCGTATCGGCAGATGATGTTGTGCTTGATGAATTCTGTGACCTTTCTGGCATTCAAAACCTTGTAGGAGGCGGCCTCAACCCATTTAGTGAAATAGTCGATGGCTACTAGGACGAAGCAATGTTCGTTAGCTCCTACGGGTGTGACCTTTCCAATCACATCTATTCCCCATGTGGAGAACGGCCAAGGGGAAGTCATAGGGTACGGTAAGGAAGGCGGTGCATCGAAGGTTGGCATGTATCTGACACTTGTGGCACTTTTTGACCATCCTGGTACAGTCGGCTTCCATGGTTAGCCAAAAGTACCCTTGTCTGATGATCTTTTTGGCGAGCATGTTTCTGCTCATGTGGGTTCCGCATACGCCTTGATGAACATGGTCCATTATTTCTCGGGCCTCTTCCTCGGTGGCACAAAGAAGGTTTCCTTGTGAATGCTTCTTGAATAGACGGCCAGCAGTAATGATGTAATTAGCAGCCAATCTCTTAAGGGCGATCTGAGTCTTTTGGTCTGTCTCAGGTGGGATGGTTCCATCTAGGATGAAATGCCAAATGTCATGGTACCATGGTTTCTCTTCGGAGTTCTCGACAATGGTACATTCGGATAACCATTTGTCTTTGCAGTCATGGAGATCGATAACGGCGCAGTAGGCCGGAGTTGCACGCCGTGTTATTTTGAAGGGTTTGACTGTTTTTCCTTTAGGGATTTCGACCAAAGAAGCAAGTGTGGCCAATGCGTCAGCAAAACGATTTTTGTCTCTAGGGAGGTAATGGAATGAGACATCCTGGAACTGTTGCGCCAACTCTTGGAGGTGGGCACTGTATCTTTGAAGGGTTGGATCTTGGACCCTCCACTTCTTCAATGTCTTATTGATGATTAATTGGGAATCCCCAAATACCTCGAGTTCAGTCACGTTGCGTTCTAGGGCTGCCTCAAGCCCTGCTATGCAAGCTTCGTATTCTGCGGTGTTGTTGGTGGCGTCAAATTCAAGACGTATTGCCAGTGGAGTATAGATGTCGTTAGGATCTACCAACAACATTCCAATGCCGAATCCTCTCTTGTTGGCTGCGCCATCGAAAAATAATTGCCACTTATTTTCTTCTTCCATACTCATGATGTCCTCATCAGGGAATCGCGGGTCTTCCCCCTTCACTTCGTCGCAAGGAAATTCGGCCAATTGATGCTGAATACACTCCACGACGGATTTCGAGTGACGTAAGTGATATCATACCCGCGAGCATGAAGTACCATTTGGCCGATCTCGAAGACAAATTTGATTTGTCTAGGATATATTTCGGTGGATCCATCTTTGCAATGAGACGAGGCGGGAAGGCTTCCATATAGTGCTTTAGCCTTTGTGATACCCAAACAAGAAGCGGCGCGGGATTTGTCGAGTGGAGAGTAATTGATTTATTGCCTTGGAATCTGCGGTGACAAAATAGATGGCATTCTCTCGTGTGCGAGGCAGTCGTTCTTGAGCGAGCATAGCCCCTAATGCATTATGCAGAACCGTGAGGTATAATTTCAATGGCTTCTCCTTGTGAGGTGGAACCAGGATGGGTGGGGAAGTTAAGTAGTGCTTAACTTCCTCGAATGCTTCTTGACATTCTTTGGTCCACTCTTGAGGTGCATTTTTCTTAAGTAGTTTGAAGATGGGGTCACACATTGTAGTCAGTTGATTGATGAATCGACTGATATATTGAAGTCTACCCATGAATCCTTTTACTTCTTTACGTGTTGCAGGTGGAGGCATGTCGATGATAGCCCTTATCTTGGCGGGGTGCTTCTATGCCACGCTCTGTGACCATGTACCCTAAGACTTTCCCTTTGACCACTCCGAATGAGCATTTGGTGGGGTTGAGCCTCATCTTATGCTGTCTCAGTCGATTGAAGAATTTCCTGAGATCTCTGAAGTGCTGACAATCTGTCCCTTTTGAGTGAACAATCATGTCGTCCACGTATACCTCTATTTCTTTGTGGATCATGTCGTGGAATAGTGTCGTAACTGCCCTTTGATAAGTAGCCCCAGCGTTCTTGAGACCAAACGGCATGACCGTGTAGCAAAACGTACCCCAAGGTGTGGTGAATGCTGTTTTGTGTTGATCCTCCTCTGCCATGAGGATTTGGTTATACCCTGCGAAACCGTCGACGAATGAGCGGACTTCGTATGCGGCTGTGGCATCGACCAACATGTCTATGTTTGGTAGCGGGAAGTCATCTTTAGGGGATGCCTTGTTCAAGTCTCTGAAATCGACACAGACTCGTATTTTCCCATTTGATTTGGCTACTTGTACCGTGTTTGCAAGCCATTCCGGATACTCGATCACTTTGATAAACCCTACATTCAAGAGCTTCATGATTTCCTCTTTTACTTGCATTGACCATTCCGGCTTGATTCTGCGTAGTTTCTGTTTGACTGGCTTGGCGTTGGGTAGCAGCGGTATCTTGTGTTCTACAACCGATCGATTCAACCTGGCATATCTTTGTAGGACCAAGCAAAGATGTCGACATATTCTTCCGAGGAGCGGCGTCAAGGTTTCTCTGTCTTCCCCTTTGAAGAAGCTGCCGATCTTTATTTCTCTAGGGTCTTCTGTTGTCCCAAGATTAACCGTTTGCATTTCCTCGTCGTCAACAGGGCCATTCTTTCCACAACGACCTACTTGCTTAGCTAATTCTTTTAAGATTTGTTCGTTTTCTTGATCTATCTCATCGTATGATTCATCATTAACGTGTTCGTTATATTGATTATTATTAGTTAATTCATCATTCACGATGTTAGCAATCTCAGGGTACTCGGAAAGATCAAAGCTTTCATTAAGGAAGTAAGGGAATACATGTTCGGCCACCGCCTCGATTTCCTCTTGAGTGAGTTCATCGGAGGTGGAGCCTGCTTCTAATGTGAAAGTTACAGGGCCTATCTTCCTGCGGGGATGGGGAGTGCAACCAAGCTCTTTGATCATGAAGTCTTCATCAACAACTGGTCCTCCGGTGATGTGCCAGTTTAGAATTGGCTCATCACATTTCTGTATTAGTCTTGTGTAATCAACCGTTGGAGCGTCCCCGCCCTGGAGATTGCGTGGATCCGTCAGTCTTCTAACCTAAGGTCTTGAACTGTCGCAAAGATGTCTTCTCCCAACACAAAATCCCATTCACTCGTCATTTACGCCTTCGTGCCCCACAAATCATTAGGGATTAGTGTGACGGGTTGTTTCATCCGGAGAAGCATCGCGCCGCCGAAGATTTCAAAGCCCGGTTGGCGTTTTCCTTTATCATCAGTCCATGGTTCTGAAAAGATAAAGTAGGGAATATTTTCCCCTTCTCGAACGAAGTAGCCATTGAGTGTCTTTCGATATGGCTGGAGGTCGCAATCTTTGGCCTTTGGGTCTTTGTGGCCTTCGTATGTGGTTCCTTCCCACTCGATTTGAGTGAAGCTCCACTCTTCTTCGTCATCCTCATCGTGGATGGAGATGACGTATTCTAGTCCATGCTTTGTGTGGAGTGGGGGAACCGGTGGTGGTTCCGTTATTCCTTGTAAGTGCTTTCCAAGCCCCAATCCAGGAAAGTATCCTTGTGCTAGCATCATTCTCCAGACAGGAAGGCTTCCAGAAAACCAAAGTGCTTTGGAGTAGTCATTCTCGTTGCAAGTTTCTATGACATTCACGGTGCTTTCTTTCTCGAACTCAAAGAAGTAATCAGAATTGAAAAGGGAAATACTGACTAACTATTATTGAAAAGCAAACTTGATACTCTTGCCCACAAATGAAGTTTTTAGGCAAGTAGTACCCGACTAAGCTAAACTAGACTACTAACCGTTTCTTTTGCAAGTAAATAACTGAAATGAAAAGAGACTCCTCATTTGTTTGAACTCATCCAAACTATTCCACCACTTGGGCAAATTCTGATGGCGTCGGCTGTCAATCAAGTCTTGACCGCATTCTTGAGTTGAAGCAATCATTGGTGTGATGGCCATTGCATTGATGGTAGTAGCAATAGAGGTGTGGAGATCGACCTTCCCTCTTAGGTTGGTAGCCTTCTATCGGTTTCAGCTTTCCTTCCTTGTGAAGACTTCTGAAGAGATGACCAAGAGTGATGTTTCCGATGTCGGAGAAAACCCTCCCCTTCCTTCGCTTAGCCATTTGATTATGGAGGTCTCGGATATGATTCTCATAGCGTTGCACAAAGACGAGGTGGCGAGCCTGATATTCTTCCTCCATTTGTTCTTTGAGGTCACGGTAGAGAGTATTGAGGAAAAACTTGACCCTCTCATCAATGTCATCTTCAATGTGGGCTTCAAGGTTGATGCACTTTTGGGTCATAGTTTCGAGTTCGCTCTTGACTTCCTCGAGCTCTTCAATTAACATCTTTGTCTTTTCAGCTTGGATGGATTCTTCCATGTGATGCCACGAGTCATTGTCGTTAATTTACTGCAGGGCTTTGGCAATTTGAGTTTTGATGTCACTTAGCTCCTCTTGCACGGATGATCGCCCACTGTCGGAATCACTTTCCATCTTCCGGAAATCCCTAGCAATGCGAGTGGCGGGCAAATCAAAGGCTTCTCTCCAACCTTCCACATGTTCCATTTCAGCGACAAGAGACTTGGTCAAATCTTGGAGAGTGTGTTGCTCAAGGTCTTCCTTGGCGATGACATGCTTCTTGGTAGACATTGTGTTGGGAGTCTTGAGGTTGAGTAGCTTCGGAAAACTGACAGAAGAGATGTAGATATCAGGATCTAGCCCCAACGAGTCGGAAGCAGGCTTAAACGACTCAGGCTTAGTTTCAGCAAACAGAAGCATTATCCCGCGCGAGATAGGTAATACCGCGCGAGATAATCACACGGAAAGTCAATTTTTATTTAGACCTAAATTTTGGTCGGAACGGAAAATCCGTTTTGAGGGGTTTCTAAGGCCTTTATCAGAACCTAACGACTAAGCGATCAATCCGATTTTTTGTAAAACAAAGCCATGTAAGATCGTTTTTCGAAGGATTATACATATATGTATTTTTTCAAAGGGACATCCGAAAGGGTCATCCGAAAGGGTCATTCCGAAGGGAATTTTTCCGAAGGGACTTTTTCCGAAGGGACTTTTCCGAGTCCTTCTTTATTGTCAATTTTACATGGCTTTGTTTTGATCAAAAACAAGAAAGGATCACCGAGTCAAAATCGACCGGTCACGGAGTGATCCTAAAAGGACAATCTACATGAGTATGTGGCGATGTAGGGCTGGAAGGCTAGGCTCCCCGCGATATGACAATCTAAGTGGATTGAATACGCGGAGTGGGATGGTCCAACTTTAGAGAGACCGGCGACTAGGTGGTTACCGTCATCCGTCCTTAGTGTGGGTCCCGGGTTTAGAGAGGGTATGCAGTGCAATAACAGTTATATCATGAGTGCGCGTGTATGAGAGTCAATCTAGGTGATAGAGTAAAATAGAGATTTTTTTTTTTGAAAAAAAACAAAAGAAAAACAGATAGTGGCCGCACCAAGTGGTTGCCTACGTTTCTCCCAAATAAGGAAGACTCAGGCCGTCGTAGTTCCACATAAAGAGAGATAAAGAGAGATAAATAGATTAATTTACAACTCCCGAATCCCCAATGGACCGGACTTTAATTAAATAAAACCCAATCGCACGCAGTTCATAAATAATAATCAATTATTTAAATGAAATAAAGATTTGAGTTCTACACCTTAAGGGAGGCCTTAAGATGTGGGAACTCTGCAGATAATGAATTCTGGGATCCCCCTTGCGTGTTCGGCTCTCGTCTTGGATTATGAGATGAACGGGAGAAACCAGAAAATAACCAGATTGCCGAGGCGATATCTCGCGCGAGATATGATATCCCGTGCGAGATATGCCTCGTCTGAGAGCAGAAAATTGAATTTACAATTTTTTTTGAAAACCTCTCTTTTAATTTTGACGCAAGTTTAAGCCTCTTAATTTTAAGTCCCCAGCGGAGTCGACACTGTAGCGTTGTGAGAAAAATTTTATCTTTTTGAGTCGCCACCTATATTATTCGTTTGGAAACATAGAAAAACCATTTTGAAAGAGATTTGGGTTCGGGGCTTAGGTTATGAAATGGGTAGGTCAAGGAGCATCCATTTCACCCAATCCGGAGATCAGTCTTGCTAAAGAAAAGAGAGGTTTTCAAAAGAAGGGAAAAGACAATTTTAAATATTACAAATAAAGATCCATTTAACGGGGTTAAACGGAATGTAGGATCGATTGCTTCGAGACCGTCTCCATGATTTGGAGAGGCTCTAGGCCGATCCTAGATTCTATGGACTTATACCACTCTAACAATTAATTAGAAAGGGATTTAGAGGTTACCTTGCGTGAGGTGATTTAGGCAGAGTTTCGATTCAAGTTTAGAATCGACTCTCGATATGGACAGAGCTTCGCCTTGGTCCTTGACTTGGATCTTGATGTTTGTTTATCAACAAGGTTGACAAACAAACTTTGAGGTGATTTTTAGGGTGATTTTGTAGGATTCTTTCAGGGAAAGAAGCCAACAAAATGTGTGTGAATTGTGGAATTTCGGACCTCTTGAGCCTTGGAAGTCACCAAGTATTTATAGGGGTTGGATATGAAGAAGTGGAGAAGTAAAACCCTATCAGAAGGTTCTAGACTCCAAATCCCATTGGTTGGCCGGATGGATAAAGTTTTATCCTGAAAAGAGGTTGAAATCGACGAGGAAACTGTCGTCTACATGCTGCAGAGGAAGGATATCTCGCGCGAGACACGCCATCTCGCGGCGAGATATTGCTCCTGTGGACAGTCTTGTCCTTTCCTCGTTATCTCGTATGCAGTTTAGTCTCAAACTAACGATAGTTAGTCAAAACTTAACGAAACATGACGAAATGGTGGATTTCTACTTCTTGACTCAAAGCGAGACTTAGAGTGGTATAAATATGACCCGATGTGTTCAGAATGGGGTGTCTACAAACTCACAAGGTGAGATGAACTCACAAGTGTTGTCCTTAGTGTTAGCTACACTAATAACAACACATACACCAATTCAAGAAAAATATAAATAAATAGAAATAAATTTAATTTGCAGCGGAAGAATTAAAACAATACACAAGAATATAATTTTTATCAAGTTATATAAATATATAACTTGATGGGTGCCAGGAGGGCAAGACATTTCTATTAATAATATGAATTCAATACAAGGTCGAAGAAGTTCCTTAATGATAAACAATCATTAACATAAGGAACAACATATAAAAGAACTCTCTCTGAAAATGAACAGTCAAAACCTCACAAAAATATAAAAATTTATATGAAATTCTCGAGTGTCGGACTGAGTGTTGCCAACACTTGAATGGCAACACTTGAGAGCAGAATTCTATTTCTTGTGCAGATTTGCGTTTTCTGAATTGGATGATCTTCAATGAAGATCCACTGCACTATTTATAGGCCACAAAGTCTTGGAGCCTACTCAAAATGATCAGCAACAGCCTTGGAGTTTGTTTCCTCCAAATTAGCCTTCTCGCCTCATTTGTAGGAGACTATGTCTTCTCTTGCTTGTACCTCTCAGCTCTAGATGTCTTGTACTCTGACTTGTTCTCCCCCTGAATAGCTGAATAAAATCTCTTTTTGCTTGGTCATTAATTAAACAAATAAACACATGTTTATTTGTTATTTTTTCTCCTCTTCTTCGTGAATCACGCCTGGACAGTTTCTGTTGATCTTTTCCAGCTCATTTTAAGCAGACTAACTACTGTTATTTAAACATTAATTTCCACATTTTTATTTGTGAAAAATACAGTAACTATTTCAGTGTTGCCAAATTCAAATGGCAACACTTGTGGCAACACCAGTGGCAACACCAGTGGCAACACTGGTTTGCAACACTTGGGACAACATTCATGGCAACACATGATCTAACATTAACAAATCTTTACTATTCCATCGATTCATTCTCTCTCATACTTTACTTTTACACTCACAACACCAATCAACTTACTATTTCTCTTACTCATTCTCTCTCATATTTAATTTTTCATACTCACAAATACCTCCTTTCACTATTTATCTGTTTTACTTTTTTTTAATTTGTGCGTCAAAAATTTTGATCCACACTCACCTGAAACGGAGGGAGTATACTACTTTAGTGAGTTTGATATCGTTCATTATTTCAATATGAACAAAGCACATAAAAAAATATTAGTGAAAATATTTTAGCATTATATTCCCTCGTACGATCATTAAACAAATGGTCGTCTTCAAATTAATCATCCCCGCATAAAAGCAGGGGTCAGATTTTTGCTTTGGGGCAGGTAAGATCCCTGTCTGAATGTGTCAAAAAGACTCCACTTTCAAATGTACCTTTGACCCCAATTTCAAGGTTCTAAGATTTAGGTATTTAAATTATTCAACAATTATAGTGCTTGAGCTCCTCTAATATATGTAGACTCAACTAGCCGTTTGACATTTTTAATTATCTAATTATAACTTGCTAATGAAGTTTTGGACTTTTGTGAAACAATCTTAGGGATTTTACCTTTAAGGCCAACACTTTGGAGATTGTCTAGATTACCACTCCAAGAATGGGCAAGTTTAATTTCTGTCCACAAACTGATAAAACGTCAATGCCTAGTTCCCTAGCCTTTTATGATTCTTCGTTATCCCTATTTTGTCCTTCCTCGTTTCAATTTTGGTTTCAATTTTGATCCAGCCGTTTAAATGTCGAGCTTACCAGCGGCCCGAACTCATTCTCGTCATTCTCTCTCTTTGTACAGTAGTAATCATTTTAATTGAATTTGAATATTATTCAAAACAAAATTATCTCGTCAGCTCGTCAGCCAGCCGAGAACAAAAAATAGAGAGCAATTGCTCGCAGAAATAGTGTCAAAGTCTTAAAATTTGCAACCTAACTCGAGGGGACATTCAATATTCCTTTCTATACGGCTGGTTAAACAGATTATTTTGCAATTTTCTACCCTTGGGTTTATACCATTGTCACACCTTTGCCATATTGAGTCATTCTCAAAAGTCATAACTACTGTAGAAATATTTTACACTATGAGAGATTTCCAATTGAAACATAAGAAAAACCAACAAACAAATAAATCAAAAACAACAAACAACCCCCCTAAACTACTCTCTTTCTTCCTTAACTTCCCTGCCACCATCACCCACCACCACTGCCGATCAACCAACGTTAACTTAACGTTAACTTATCGTTAACACCATCACCCACTTCAACTGATCAACGTTAACCCCTTCACCCAAAGTTAACGCCATTTTTACAATGGTTCCGTTTGGGTAACGACGATTGGGCTCCGAACAGTATGTTTTCCATCCATCCAAGAAACCGACCCAAAAACTGCACCGGAGTCGCCCAACTCAAGATTCTTACTATCTATAGTAACACTAACAAAGTAACTAATCTCCTTCACCTTCTCCGTGAAAACGAGCTTCCCCGGCTTCACTACCACCGTCACTCCCTTCGGAGCCTCCACCTTCACTTGATAAATTGCATTCGCCTCACCCACATTCTTCAATCTCCTAATCACTGTCTTGCTCGTGGACCCCTTCGATCCAATCGAAAACATCACTGCAATTGACGGGTAATTCAAATTCTCCGGCAATGCCTTCTTCAAAGGACATTTCACAGGTGATCGAGTGATCACCTGAATTGTTTTGGGACCGTATCCGATTGCGCACATGAAATTGATGTAATCCGTGTTTGAGATATCGTAAACAAGACCAGGGTCCATTGCAAGATCAAGATTCAAATGGCCGGAGCCGTAATCGTAAGGCGTGGTGGATTTTCCGGTGGACTCGTCGGTCATAGTTTGAAGGCGGTTGTCGACGGTTTTCGCGGTTGTCATCATAGCTGATCGGATTGCCGCCGGACTCCAGTCTGGATGAGCTGATTTCAGTAAGGCTGCTGCGCCACTCACATGTGGACAAGACATGGAAGTGCCGGAAAGAATGTTGAATTCAGTCTTCCGGGTATCGGAATCTAATCCGGTTGGTCCGACCGCATCTGTCCAAGCAGCTAAAATGTTAACTCCGGGAGCAATCAAATCCGGTTTCAAAATCTCAGGGTTCATTCCATTTGGACCACGGCCGGAGAAGGAAGCTACCACTGGAGCTGGTCTTATCCCAATTACAGTGCCTTGGAAATTGATCGTAGCAGTGGCCAGGGGTGTGGCGGCGGCATAGGCTTTAATGGCGTCCCCTTCATCTGAGCCAACAGCACAAGCTGGAATCAAATGAGCATCACCGACAAGGCCTTCGCCGTTTGAAATTCCGTTTGCTAATATCATTCCGACACCGCCAGCTTTCTTCACAACCAATCCCTTAGCTACCCTAGGGCTACTTCCACGATCACAAATAACAATTTTCCCCTTAACAAGATTAGGATCAAGCGAATTTTCCATACACAATGAAGCAGATAGTAATCCGGATTTACCTGGATAAATTAAAGGATATTTCTTACCACTAATTGGTAGTCCAGCGTATAACGATACTCCGGCAAGCTTCTTACCGTTCCCTAGGAGTACCTCGGCAGGGAAATTCCTATCAATTGTTCCTGCTCCGACTGTTGTCACCCAAGGCGCAAGGTTAGTAACCGACATTCCGTTAGGGCCGTCATTTCCGGCCGACGACGACACAAACACACCTCTCGCTGCCGCGCCGTAGGCTCCAATTGCAATTGGATCGAGATAATAAGGTGATGAAATGCCGTCGCCGCCGCCAATTGAAATTGAAATTACGTCGACGCCGTCTGTGACTGCAATATCAAACGCAGCAAGAATGTCCGAATCAAAGCAGCCGGAGTTTTTCCAACAGACTTTGTAGACGGCCAATCGCGCTTTCGGAGCAACGCCTTTAGCAATACCGGAAGCATAACCGGACATACTAGCTTTAAAAGTGTACCTTCCGGCTGCCGTCGACGCCGTATGCGTTCCATGACCGTCAGCATCTCTGGCCGACCGAAACTCAACCGTATCATTAATTACACCGCCGAGTCCACCGCCCATTCCTCCCGCCGCTTCATGACCTTTGGAGAAATACCTCGCTCCAACGATTTTCCGGTTACAGTTACTAGCAGTAAACTTAACACCAGTTTGGCAAACGCCCTTCCACCGCTTGGGAACCGGACCTAGATTCAGATCGGAAAAACTCCGTCGTTCTGGCCAAATTCCAGTATCGAAAACTCCAACAATAACATCCGAACCATAATCAGACTCCGACCAGAGACCGCGCTGATTGCGGAGCCCTAGAAACTGCGGGGACCTCGTGGTATGCAACTGCCTCCGTCGGTCCTCGAATGAAGCGAGAACGGAAGGATGATTAAGAACAGTAGCGGCTTGAGACGGAGTGAGGGAAGCCGAGAAGCCGCGGAAGACGGTGTCGTACACATGGAGGATGGAGACAGGATCGGTGAATTCGGAAGTGTACCAATGGTAATGAGTGGGGAAAATTGAGGGCTTTGATTCGCCATCGACACGAAAGATGTAGGTTTTGAGGGATTTATCGGAAGGAACCGCTAGGGTTCCGACAACGGCCAGGGAAAAGAGGAGCGAGAGAAGCAGGGAAGCCATGGGAGAGAGTAATGTGAGGGAGTGAGTGTGTGGAGTGAGTTTTTATGGTTATCTACAAGGAGGGAATTTCAGAGGAAGAATTTCTGTTTCCATATTTTTTTGTTTTAATTAATTTAAAAGTTTGATTATTAATCACTTAATTAGTTAAATTTTATTTTTTATTTTTAATTTATTTATTTATTTATTTTTAAATTAATGTGGGTGGGATATGTGGGGTGCATGATTTTGTCGTTTTAAAGTAGGGTTATTTGATGATTCATGCCAGATAAAAAGAGTGTTAGTATTTAATAGTTCATTTTAAGTTTATTTTTACTCGAATTAAACTTATTAAATTAAAACTGATTATAGTTTCACTTCTGAAAAGATTTAATAAAACTGAAAATTAAGATATGAAAAATTATTAAAACTAAAAAAATTATAGTTAAATTCATAAATTGTTGAATTATAAGAATTTAAGTTTCTTTAATAATAACAACCACGTACTCCCTCCGTCCCGCTACAAATGAGACACTTACTGTTTACGCGTGGAGTAAGAAAAAAAATAATGATATAAATGTTGTGAGTGTAAAAGTAAAATAGGAGAAAGGATGAGTCGAGGGAATAGTAAATTATAATGGTGTTGTGAGTATTAAAATAATGTAGGAGAGAGAATGAGTGGAGAGAATAGTAAAGATTCTTTGTCATTTTAGAAAGTGTGTGATTTGTAGCGGGACGCTCAATGAGAAAAGTGTGTAATTGTAGCGGGACGGAGAGAGTATATCTGAATTTAATCAATATTTCAACTAACACTTAAAATTCATGTTTAAATCATTTTATTATCTCTTATATTGTTTGATATATTCTCAAATAAGTAAGTTTATTTCTTAAAAATAACAAAAATCATATGTAAAAAATAGAAAATAAATATCGTGTGTTAAATTATCAGACTAATTTATTTAGAACAACAAAATTAAACGGAATAAAAGTGATGGGTCAGACCCAACGTGCAAAGCCCTAATATTATGATCATTACCAAGGCACAACTAATGAATGGATCAACCCTGTTATTACAACTCTCTAGACCCAACGGTATATATTAGTCGACTAATCTCATTGTCCGACCTCCCTTGTTCCCGACCTATATTCGTACGACATACGATCACCGTTTCAACAATCTCTTCCCAAAGAAAGACACGAAGTTAGGTTGACCTTGAATACTTAGAAAGGTAATGTCATATTCAACTATTTGAAATTTAAGTCGTTCAATACAGCTTTATTACGAAATTAACATCAGTATCTCATCATCACGTTTGAGGGTATTAGCTGGAGACAATCCTTTCTAGTCGTTTGTTCGTCGTTTCAGGTCATAATTGCTGGATTATACCCTATTGCTGGACTAAGGCTGATCCGAACCGTTTCTTACATCATCATTTTGGTTCCATTGTCGGGAAACGATAACACCAGACCTTGAAACCTTACGAAAACACTAAACATGGTATCTGAAAGATATACTGCCACTTCCTCAAGTAAGCCAGTTAATGAAAATGATGGGAGAAACAACCCAGACACGGATGCAGATGCGGGGAACCGCACTGCCAACTTACATCCTCCTCCACCTGGGCACCCCACTAGGAGAGGGCCACTGCTCGCTCAACAAGGTATGGTCACAACGTGGGATGGGGTTGCAAGATAGAAGAAGGGAGAAGAGGCTCGTGCCTAACCAAGGAGTGAGCCAGCAAGCTAAGAGGATCCAAACGGGTCGAACAACTACATGCGACATTCCAGGTCCCTCAGTTTCTCACCTTGGTAGGAAGGAGATATTGCTAGAGCAAGCTAGATTGTTGTAGTGTTTGCTCGAAGTGCAAAATGAGTTGCTCGAGCTACCAGAGTCTCCTAAAAAGGACGACAGAAGATCACAAAAGGTCGATCCTTCTCTTACCTCTCAGAGACGTGCCAACGGGGGGCCTAGAGAAGGCGCCGAGGCCGACAGGCTCAACGTAGGTCGCCTCCTGCGGAGATCGATCGCTTTCACATGAGAGATAGAAGAGAAAGAACTACCCAAGGAATGAGAGACAGAGAACCCATTATGAGTGGGAGCACCATCGGGAGGAAAGACATAAGTTCAACTTTATCTCCCATCAAAGAGGCGACTTGGATGTTAGTGGGAGCTTCTCAATACGAAAAGGAGGTTGGGACATGTAAGCAGATCGAAAGGCAACTGATGCCAAGGTCGAACGAAATGATTGTACTCTTCGAACCTTGACTAAAGACATGCTTAACAAATGTCCACCTGCAGGGTTCAAGTTGCCTGTGCAAGTAAAATATTCAGGCACAACCAATGCCTTGAATCACATGCAACACTTTGAGGCAACCATGCTGTTTGGTCTCCACTAAGGATGATGTGATATGCAGCATTAACTGAAAGACCTTCACAAAGTAACACTGACTTGTTCCGCAGATTATCAACCGGCCGCATCACTTCATGGAATTATATGATGAAGAGTTCTTAAAAGATTCTCCACAAAGCGGGGCTCGTAAGAAGACGATCACCGACCTAAACAACATGACTCGTGGTAAGCCGTAAAGTACCATGAGTTACTTCACAAGGTTTAAGTAGTTGGTCGACCAAATAGAAGAGGACCTTACAGATAGGGAGGTCATTAACTGCTTAATAAATGGGGTGTCCTCCAATGGATCCAAGATTGGGCCTTGCCTCTCGGCTATCATCTCCGGAGAGCTCAAAGAAGTCATGTAGAATTTTGATGCGGAGTTAGCATTCTTCCTCCTATGGCTAGGCCGGGGCCATATACCCTCTTTCGTTGCGACTGGAACCACGGTCGAGCAAAATTTGTTTATAATATTCCCAGTAGTGAGCTCGACGACGTGGAGGTCGAAGGTCAGCTGAGCCGCCATATCTACGTAATACACGTAAACATGTGGGAATCAGACCTAGTTGAAGTATGTTCCGAACTATCTAAGGGCGACCTAGATTCCCCTGAAAAGGCTAATCTCTATCTAGGAAAAGGGGGGTTTGTTGGAATTAATGTAAAAGATGATAAGATGGTCTATCAGATTGTTGAAGAGCCGAAAGCGAATAATCCGTGTATCATCCGGCTCCAAGTCCCCCATACTCTCAACTGCGGGAAACCCTAGTTCGTCATAAAATAAACTCCACCTATTCAAGATAGTGATAAACTCATCTCTGGTCAACTCTCTCCATGGTCCCTCTAATCATTTGTAAATCCTGAGGTTAATAAAGTTATATCCATACATAGCCCATAGCTCGAAGCCGAAGGTTCTAGCCATGACAAAATAACAGAGAAAACTCAAAATTAAACCTAAGAGAAAGAAATTGAAGGGTACCTTGTTGATTGGGGAAAAGATGGAGTTCAACGACGGTACGGGAAACTTGATTGCACCGAAAATACGAATTCTTTGTTGTTTTTTGCTGGGTATTTGAATGTTTAGGATTGTAAAGTTTGGATATGAAAAGAGTCCTTCCTTTTATACTATTCCTTTTCCTTGCCTGAATTGGAAAGGTTGGGAGACACAACCGTTCCATTGTTAGAATAAAGGCTCAACGAAGGTTCCCAAATGCAGTTGTCCAATCGCCAGAACTGTCCCATTAAGGCGGAAATTACGACGCATTAAACAGTGTATCCAACTGTCAGAAGTCAATCGTCGAGTGCGACCTACATCTACCAAGTCGAACCTCCACTAGTGAACTACGCAAGTCATCACAAATTTTTTTCATTAACTTTCTAGTCGACAAAGTTAACTTAGAAAGTTGGGGGTCACTGAACTGAATAAAAGTGATGGGTCAGGCCCAACGTGCAAAGCCCAAATATTCTGGCTATTACCAAGGCACAACTATTGAATGGATCAACCCATCTATTACAACTCTCTGGGCCCAATGGTATAGATAAGTCGAACAAGCTTATTATCCGACCTTCCTAGGTCCCGACCTACATTCGTCCGACATATAATCTCTTTCTTGAACAATGTCTGCTCAGGCACGAAGTTAGGTCGACTTCTAATACTTAGGCGACCTCGACCTAACTACACGTGCATTTATACACGATTCTATTTGTAACCGTCTTATACAATCACGAATATCATTAAGTCAGCATTATCTCCGCGATCCAAGGGATTCACATCAATCATGTGGCACCACTATATATATCATAATACATAAAACATAAAAATGTAATGTTATATTCAATATTTGAGATTTAAGTCGTTCAATATAAATTATTACGAATTTAACACTGCATGTTATTATCACCTCGGAGGGTATTACACGTTAGACAATCCCGGACAGCCCTAATAATAATGGCCTTGTCAAACTTTTCTAGGTGATCCAATTTGAATAAATGTAGGAAAACAGCTGTCAAAGGAGAAGGGAAAAAAGGATGGTAATGAGAGGGAATATTTTGATTTTTTTTTTTTTATCAAAGAATATGTTAAATGAAGAGTTTGATAAAAGAAAAAGATATAAAGTGTGTGTGCACTGTGCACATGAGATTAAATGATGGCTGTTTATTTAGCTGCATGACTGGTCGGATCAAATATTATTCATATTTTTTTTTTTTAATTTTTATTAAAATTATTAAATTTTTATTTTTTTATTTTTTTATTAAATTTAAATCAATCATATCAATCTAAATAGGGTGATTATTAGTTTCAAAATGATAAGAATATTACTTCATGGAAAATATTTTGCCTAATATAAAAAGGCAAATGACAATTTAGGGCCTGAAGTATTCGAACGGTATTACATTGGGGCTTGGAGTCTTAAAACTGTCAATTTAGGGCCCAAAGTTACTATTTTGATCAATTTAGGGCTTTTTGACATTTTTCGTAAAAAGACCGTTAAATGACCATGTGCTATTCACGTGAGATTCAGTGAGGACATTTTGGTCATTTCATAGACTTCAGACCCTAAATTGGCAGTTGCCCAATTTAAACCTTCTTCCTCCCTCTTCAACCAAAATTGATCCCCACCCGCCACCTCTTCCACCAGCTCTCCACCATCTGCCGCCACCCACCATCCCTGCAATCTTTTGCCGCCTACTTCAAGACTTAACACCGGCGCCACTCCTCCATTATTTTCGGTGACTGAAATAACCAAACAACAGCAAACCCACCACCACACCCAACCCCATTCATGTTCCCATCACAGACCCCCCAAATCTTACCCAGGTTTAACCCCCCTTATTCCAACCTTCGCTCCTCCCTATTCCAACATTTGTTGTCCCTTCGCCATCATCGACAATAATAAACTCCATCAAAACTATCACCAACCATTTGAAATCAAATCAAATCAAATCAAAATAGAACACCCAAAATCAAATAATGAGCAAGCAACTCGACAACAGTGAAGGGTTCTGCAATTGAAGTGACTTTTGGAATAATAAGGGGTGAAGGTCTAGAAATGGGGGTGTTCAATTTGAGGGAATGGTGAGGAGAGATGAATTGATGAGCTTTCTAAAGAGAGAAATGGCGGTTGTTGATGGTGCAATTTTGTTGTTCATCATTGGGCTTTCATCATTGTGTGTGTGTGTGTCGTGGTTATGTATGCGACGTTGTTCTCTTGTTGAATTTGGGTTGAGAAATGGATGAGTAGCGATCAGATTTGTAAGGAAGGAAAGGGTGATTACAGTGACGGTTGCGGTGCGGCCGGAGAAAGTCACTGGAAAAAGGAAGAAAGAAGGATGAAGATGGAGATGAAAAAATATTTTTATTTTATAATTTTCTTATTCATTATATAATTATTTATTTCTAAATTTGCTAAAATCTTTGAGAGAGAGAGAGAGAGAGAGAGATAGAGAGAGAGAAAAGGTGGTGAATTGCCAATTTAGGATCTGAAGTCTATGAAATGACCAAAACGCCCTCACTGAATCTCACGTTAATAGCACATGATCACTTAACGGTCTTTTTTTTTACGAAAAACGTCAAAAAGCCCTAAATTGATCAAAATAGTAACTTTGGGCCCTAAATTGAAAGTTTAAGACTTCAGGCCCCAATGTGGTACCACCCGTATACTTCAGGCCCTAAATTGTCATTTGCCCATATAAAAACTGGATCGAAAAAAAATTACGTTTCACTCTTTCATCCAACGTGTTTTTACTCTTAATTAAAAATAAAAATTTATTTTATAGCAAAACTAATATGTATTTATTTTAGAGCAATACTAATAAAAATAAATTAGCTTACAATAAATATAGGGAGGGGCTATTGCCAATACACAAAATTTGCTTTTCTACTACAATTTTTATAAATAGACATAAATATCCTTTCATAATTTGAGAAGTTAATTAATGAAATAATTAGGTTTAAAAGTATTTATATTCGTCAACACTTTCATATTATAATTTATTGTAATCATTTGTTATTTTAGCATATTTAAAATGAATTATTTTGGAGATTGAGAAAAATAACAATAAAATATATAACTTTAATGAATAATAATAAATGTAGTGGATAAACAAATTTTGTAGTGTAAGTGACCTCTTTTTAAGGGTAATTATGTCATTAATTTACCAAAAATAATCATGATCTACTGGATAAGCATTTTTTGTAGTGATAATATTCTCTCCCTAAAATATAACTTATTTATTACTGTCTTTTTTTCTCGTAAAGATAATCTTATTTGCCATTTTATCTTGTTTCTTCGAAAAGAGTCACATTTTTATAAACAAAGACAAGAATGTTAGTACAAAAGGAAAAGCAATAAATAAATAAAAGAAGCATAATATATTTTTATATACTGTATGTTATATTTATATATTTAAAATTGTGATCCGAATATATATGCGATTGAATTGTTTAACAATTTTATTTTTATTAATTTTATTCGTTTGCTCTAATAGCAGGAGCAGATCTACAGTAGTGTTTGGTGTTGTTCAGGCAACCAAATTTTTTTTATTTTTTTTTCAAAACAATGTCGTTTTGACCTGTTTTAAAGAATATGCAACACCAAATGTTTCGCGCCTAATAAAGCCTATTATATGTAGGGAAAATATAGGGTCTTGATCTTGATACTGAGGCCGGATATGTGATTGAATCGTGTATAATCCACTTTCCGAATAAAGTATTTCGACCCTTAATGTCTGGGTTACACAAAATCTTTATTGGGATAAGACAATCACGCAATTTGTTTTCTAGGCAAAGAGAACAAATCAAAAACTTGAGAATTGTTTTGCTTTCGTTATATTGTTGTATCACTCTTGTGTTTTTCATGTATTTACAACTGAGATCAATCTCTGTATATATACAGATAGAGAGGTATCAGTAAAAGGGTACATTCAAAAGACATGACTTTAGCCAAGCAATGTGTCTTTTCACTTTGAAAAGGACCTGTTCAGGAACTGCTCGGCCGAGTCAAGGGACTCGCTCGGCCGAGCACATATGTCTAGTGAAATTACGCAGGCGCGGTAGTGTCTTATGAGGCACGGCGGCCAGTGTTGTTTATCTTGCTCGGCCGAGCAAGGCACAAGCCTCGGCCGAGCAAGACACTCCAAAACTTGGCCAATCGCTGCTCTGCTCGGCAGAGTCAAGGACTCGCTTTCGGTCGAGCACGGCTCGGCCAAAATGTGCTACCACTTTAACTTTTACTTATGTATCGAGGTTGACTTCGTTTTAGCTCAAACGAGTGTGTACTCCACACTTTCCCTTACTCGTATTCGAGTCTAAGACGAATCACATTGATCTCTTAGTAAATCACCATTACAATAAAATAAGTTGATGATACTAAAATCACCAACAAATCCCCTCCACCTTAGTGTAATCATTTGATTTACTAAACTTTATAAATAACGAAGCAAACGAATGCATAAATGAAAATGTCTTGCGATTGAATTTTCATCTTAGTATAATACACATTTCAAATACTCGAGAATTGGGGTGTCTAACGATTGAACGTCAACTCATATGAATACCTGAAGATACTATACCACGCTAAGTTCGGTACAATTCTCTTTGTTTAACCTTGACACTATTACAAGCCATTGTGTCCATATCGATAGTGAACATATAGGAAGCGAAGTCCTATCTTCTTGAAGCGGCAAAACTTCATGTCGCATAGGTAGTTCCTTTAATCTTGCACTGCATTTGCAATTTTTCAAAGGAACTATTAAGAAGATATTCTTCAACCTAACCTTTACTTGCGGAGTGCGAACACATTACCTTGGGAAAGATAATAACATGTGTTCCAATCTCCATTGCGAGCTTTCCACATTGAATTCAAGCTTCTAACGTTGTATTAGAAGGGGATTGGGTATCTCACAATTAGAGGATTAAATGGACTTTAATCCCATTCCCATTCTGAGACTTATTTACGAGTCTCGGCTAACCCCTTCGTCAGTGGTCGGCCAAATTTTGTTCGACCGAACAAACTCGAGCGATATCACACCATTCATGATTAACTCCCGAATCATACTATGTCGACACCCAAGTGTCTAGACTTGCCATTATAAATCGACTATAGGCCCTAGCGAGGTGGCGACTATCATGATGGATAGGCATTGGTGATATCGATTTTGGCCATAATGGAATCTCATATATCAAGTTAGAAGCCACTCAGCTTCTTTTCAGCTAGCGAACGTCTTCTGAGCTTCGAGATTCCATTGTAGAATGTGTAATACATGTCCGCTTTTTAGAAGCCCAAGAAACGGCACCTCCTCCAAGCAAGAACACCCAACCACTAGTAGAAGATGAATCTTCTTGGTTGATCCGGCTAGCATACGTGTAACCTTCTAATATAGAAGGATGTCCACTATAACACAAACCATAGTTCATAGTACCTTTTAAGTACTTGAACACCCTTGTTATAGCATGCCAATGCTTTGCTACTAGGATTACTAGTAAACTGCTCAATCGTCCAGCCGCATAAGCAATATCAGTCGAGTGCCGTCATAGCATACATCAAGCGCCATGGCTTTTGAGTATTCGAGTGTGACACAAGTTTACCGGTGTTTGATACAAATTTCTCGGTAGGATCCATGGGAGTACTAACTTTAGAACAATTATCACAATTAAACCTCTTGAGAATTTTCTCAATATAATGAGATTGTGAAATTGCAATTCCACTTTGTTCATCAGTTTAATCTTTATACCAAGAATTACGTCGGCTTCTCCATGTCCTTCATAGAAAACTTTGATGACAAAAACTTCTTAGTTTCTCAACTACATTTTGGTCGTACCAAAAATCAACATGTCAATCAACATATAGGCGGATGATTACACCTTTACCGGATTCAATCAAATCTGCTATATACACATTTGTCGGGCCGATTTAATACAAAACCATTCGACAAAACAACCTCATCAAACTTTTGATGCCCTTTGTTTAGGTGCTTGCTTCGGCCCATACAATGACTTAATTAACTTACATACCTTATGCTCATTACGGCATAACAAATCCTTGAGGTTGTTTCATATACACTTCTTCTTCCAAATCACCATTTAAAAATCTTTGTTTGACATCCATTTGATGGATCGATAGATTACGAATAGTTTGCCCGAAAGTTATTAGTAATCTAATAGTAGTGATATGAGCAAGGTGCATAGTATCAAATGTCGATCCCTTCCTTTGTCTAAAGCCTTGGATTACCAATCGAGCTTTAAACTTGTCAATTGTTCCATCGAATTTCATCTTCTTTTTGAAGATCCATTTGCACCCAAGGTTTACGGCTGGTGGTAAATCGAACAAGACCCATGTATTATTTTCCACATAGAACCAATCTCATCATCGATGGCTTCTTTCCAAAAACCGGCGTCTCGAGATTTTATTGCTTCATCATAGGTTCTTGGATCCTCCTCATACTATAATAGTAAGAGTATTGAGATTCAATTTGATCTCTTGATCCCATAACTAAATATAGTTGAAAATCGAACCATATGATTTAGCTTTCCCTTACTCTTTTGCTTTTACGAGGTTCGGGTATCTCATTTGGTGTCTCATTTGAATGATCATCCATTTGAGATTCAGTAAACATTGGTATAATGTCCTTGGAGTCACAGGTATTGAAGAGAAACGATTCTCATCAAAGATTGCATATCTTGATTCTATAATTGTGTTAATAGAAATGAATTCATTAGGTTCTATAACATAAAACCTATATGCCTCTGGAATGCTCGGCATATCCAACAAAGATGCAATCAATACCTTTTTCTCCCAACTTTTCCTTTTAGGATCCAGGAGCCTAACCACGGCCTCTGACAACCCCAAACTTCGCAAAAATGTCAAGTTTGGTCGTTTCTTATACCAAAGCTTTCATATGGGGTAATTTTGTTCCTTTTATTAGGAACTCTATTCAATAGATGACAAGCCGTTAACATGGCTTTACCCCAAAACCCGTCACTCGAAGCCCGAGTAAAGACAACATGGCATTAACCATTTTTGAAGAGTTCTATTCTTCCTTTCGGCCACACCATTTTGTTGTGGTACGTAAGAGCAGTAGTCTCATGAATTATCCCTACGGATTGAAAATATTTAGGATCATAATATTCACCACCTCTATCCGTACGTAAGGTTTTAATCGAAGCCATTTAGTTGAAGTTGACTTCGGTTTTATAAATTTTAAATTTATCTAGGGCTTCACTCTTTTGCATGCGGCAAGTAAATATAGCAAAACCTAGAAGCATCATCTATAAAAGTGACAATATACTTTTTATTGCCTAAAGATGGAGTTGCATGAAAATGCACATAAATCACTATGAATCAATTCAAGTTTCTACGGAATTTCTTGTAACACTTTTAAAAAGGTTTTCTAGTGATTTTTATCAACATGCAAGTATTACACTTTTCCGTATTATTATCTATAACGGAATCAAACCATCTTTGGACATTTCAAGCATTCTTTTATAGTGCACATGTCCTAACCGAGCATGCCATAATGAGGAATTGATAACAACGAGAGGAAGTCATAAAAACAGAGACTAGAGTTAACATAAATTTTATTTAAATTGACATGAACATTCCATTTATTATAATAACCAAATCCTACAAATACACTCCGACTTTGATAAGATATACTTATCGGATTCATAAACTTGTTTATAACCACACTTGTTCAAGACGGGACCGAAATTAAATTCTTACGAAGTTTAGGTACATATCTGACATTAAACGAAAGAAATAGTTTTTCCCGAACCGAATTCCAACACCACAGCTTCCTCTTCCTTGAATAGGAGGCGGAATGAGTCAATCACCCGTGTAAAGGACAGATCCAGTCTTCCATTGGTTCATATGTCTTAAACCAACAACGATCACTTACAAAGCATGAGTTGTGGCACCGAAATCAATCCACCACGCAATAGCATCATCCCGCACATAAAATGCCTCGAAATTAGTGAAAACGAATTTTTAATAAATGTTCCAACTATGTATTAAAATCGACCTTGGTTTTGAGAATGGTCCTTAGACCCCTTTCCCGAACCACTTGTGCTTGCGCCTTTCTTGTTGTTTCCAACACGACAATCCTTCTTAAAGTGACCCAGTTGCACACTTTCGACATGCCAATTTAGGCTTCTTTGTTGAAACGGAGAGCCACGTGTCATTGAAACTACGTTTCTTTTCTTTGTTTTTATTGTTTCCACCCTCATCAATCATATTGACCGAGGTCCGGCAACTTCCTTTCCTTTGCCTTTGTCATCCTCTTGCGCCACTAAGAGATTCCTGCATGCGCGAGTGACTAGAAGTTGAACGAAAGACGGATCGTCTTTACCATGTTTCAAAGTGTGTTTGAAATCCTTCCCGGAGGGAGGCAACTTATCAAACACACTTGAAGCCGATATTGACTCATCCATCTTCAACCCATATGTGTATATTGTCCAAGGATTCTAAGGAGTTCATTGAGCTTGTTCCATGACAGGTCTTGAATCGACCATCTTGTAATTATTAAAATTACTCACAAGAAACTTCTTACTAGAAGCATCCTCTCATGTACTTGGATTCAAGAGAATCCCATAACTCTTTAAAGGCATTCCTCATTTTGATAGATGTCAAATAGAGAATCGGACATACCGAGTTTAAAATGTGTCCTCTGCGAGATGTAGTCATCGTTCTCCCACTTTGATCTACGATCGGTGCTTCCAAGTTGTCATCTTCAAGCAATTGAATAGGGGTAGATAGAACATACACCACTTTTAACGTTGTTAAAAGGAAGTGCATCTTCTTACTTGGCCTTTGAAGTCTTGTCCTTCAGAATTTGTCTAGCTTTCAAAGGCTTTGTCGTCGTCTCCTTGAAAGTACTTTCACCGTAGGTATCACAAATACTTTATTCGTTTGTAGGGGAAATATAGGGTCTTGATCTTGATGCGAGGCGGATATGTGATTGAATCGTGTATAATCCACTTTTCGAATAAAATATTTCGACCCTTAATGCACAGGTTACACAAAAATCTTTATTGGGATAAAACATAAATCCACGCGATTTATTTTCTAGGCAAAGAGAACAAATCAAAAACTTTGAGAATTGTTTTGCTTTCGTTATATTGTTGTATCAACTCTTGTGTTTTCATGTATTTACAATGAGATCAATCTATGTATATATACGAGATGGAGAGGTATCGGTAAAAGGGTGCATTCAAAAGACATGACTTTAGCAACAATGTGTCTTTTCACTTTGAAAAGGCACTGTTCAGAAGGAGCTGCTCGTAGAGTCGAGGACTCGCTCGGCAGGAGCACATATGTCTAGTGAAATTGCGCAAGGCTTTGGTGCCGTGTGCTTATGGCCGCACGGCCAGTGTTGTTCATCTTACCGCCGCCGAGCAAGGCCAGTGCCTCGGCGAGCAAGGCACTCCAAAACTTGCCAATCTGGCTAAGCTCGCTCGGCCGAGTCAAGGACTCTGCTCGGCCGAGCACATCAAAGAAAATGTGCTACCCTTTAACTTTTACTTCTTTATCGAGGTTGACTTCGTTTTAGCTCAAACGAGTGTGTACTCCACACTTTTCCTTACTCGTATTCGAGTCTAATGCGAATCACATTGATCTCTTAGTAAATCACCATTACAATAAAATAAGTTGATGATACTAAAATCACCAACATTATATTTATCTATGTAAAGTGGTATCTAGTGAAACATATTATCTCTTATATACATAAATATTTTAAATTTTAATAAAAAATATGCAACACAAAAACATTTGATTTGAATGCAGATACGCCACTCTTAAACTGTTTAATAGTAGTAGTGGGAATGAATGATTGCTAATAGCCAAGGAAAAGCTAGAAATAAAACTGACTTGACCACAAAACAAACGTGAGCCGTCGGGACCCGATTTCAATCTGCATGTAAACAGACAGACGAAGTCTTGTCATAATCATGACTTCAATAAATATGAAGAATGCCTTTCGATCCAACGGCTCTCATTTCGTTGCAACAATACTAGGTTCAGGTGCTCAGTAATTGACGGCGAAGATTACTCATGGACTGTAGTGAAATACACTCGTGGCAGACACGTGGTCATTTCATGTTCTTAGGATCAAATTTCAGCTGTCTTCAGTAAAGTAGGCCCAAACAAATGCCTTCCACGCAAAGCATGGTGGTGCAGGCCCACCTAATCTTTTTTTTACTATCGACATAAATAAATACTCCCTCCGTCCCATCAACATTGATACCAAATTTTTAGGTACGGAAATTAAGAAAAAGTAAGTGAGAGAAAAAGTAAAAGAAAATGTTGTGAGTATGAAAAATTAAATAAGAGAGAGAATGAGTGGGAGGAATAGTTAGGAGAGAGAATGTTGTGAGTGTAAAAGTAAAATAGGAGAGAAAATGAGTGGAGTAAATAGTGAAGATTCCTTTACCATTTTGAGCAGTATCAGTTTTGGTGGGACGGACCAAAAAAAAAAAAGTAGTATCAGTTTTGATGGGACGGAGGGAGTACGTTGAACTTTCAATTTTAATTTTAACTATTTTTGTTATTTTTTAACAATTTTAACCCTTATACTAGTATATACACTCACTCAATTTTTTCAGAGTAATGAAAATTAAGACATTTTTTTAGCAATTTTAATCATCATATTTTAGGCTTTTGAGAGAAAATGGGTGCTTATCTAAATTAAAATGGTTTAAACTGCTAAAAATAAACAATGATAGTTGAAACCGAAGTTTAAGCAAAGGACGAAATTTCAAAATGTCGATTGAGCACATTTTTTTTGTTAATTTTCTAAAATTATTCTAAAACTTTTAATTTTTGAAGGTTCTTAATTCTTTAACTTTTGCCCTATAATTTCACTATCTCTATCAAAAAATAATTATTTTTATATATTTTGTTATCTAACTTTTGTAAATTTTTGTAACTTTAATATTTCTCTCAAGTCTTAAAATGTTTATCCCATTCGATTTTTTTTGTTGAAGCTTTGACTACAAATATATGACAATTTAATTATGTTCATGAAATTCTAAAAATTCCTATTGATTCACCATTAATAATATTATCAACAACAACTTTTAAAATTTCATGAACATAATTAATCTCTCATAAATTTGTGGTCAAAGTTCAATAAAAAAGTCAAATGAGACAAACATTTTAAAACGGAGGGAATATTTCTTTTAAAAGGCACGTCTCATTTCGGGATAGAGAGTTGATCTCTTTTTTAGGGCTGGCAAATGGTACTCTTCCGTACCAACCAATCCATATACCAACCGTACCAATTGTAATCGGTACAGTGAAATCGGTGAAGCAGATTATCCAGAACTTTCGGTACGGTAGTACCGTACCAATTAGTGAAAATGGTTGGTACGTGGTATATAGAAGTGAAATCGGTTGGTATACCGAAATACCGACTTATTTGTTTAAAAAAATATAAAATATATATTATTATATACATATAAAAAAAATTAAAAAAAATCTAACCCTAATTCCCAATCACATTTCCGGATCTCACACACTCATCGCGATCTTCCTTACATCCTCACATGATGCGCGGTCGATTTGATGGCGAACTCGATATCGGCCGTAATTGCCGGAGACGTGGATTCGAAAACCAGTTGCTACGGGTCTTAGATATCAAATTGATCGGTAAATCTTAGGAACGGTGCACCGTGTTTTGCTCTCCGATGCTTGTTTCTCGGCCTGTGATGCTCGCGACTCGGCTCGATGGCCAGAGTCGAGACGGGACAAGTTCGTAAAGGTTACGTGGTTCACCATCGATTACACTTGCAGACCAGTTCAAAATCGAAAGTATGTTTCCCATCTTCTTCCCCTATTTTTGCCTTCTTATCGATTTTGTACTTTTTAATTTGTACTATTTGAATCCATGTTACTATTGATTTTATATAAGCATTTCAATGCCATTGTGCTTGCGGTTTTGTTTCTCGAAAATTTAGGGAGTAACCTTCTAGGCATATTTACTAGCAAATGCATCTGAATGGGGGTTCAGTACCACATTTAAACATTGTTCATGATGTTGGCAAAGGTGAATGAAGTAAATTTTATTGAAAAATGGACACTGGGTTTGGGATGGAGAGGCTAGCTTCTACTAATGGTTTAGATGTCTGTATATATTTGGTATATGTCTAATACCAACCGTACCATAAACTTGGTATACCGACTTTTGTGGTTGGTACTGGTACAGATTTTCTTATATCAAATCATACTTGGTTGGTACATGGTATAAGCAAAATAAAGCCGGTATACTAACCGAACCACCCCTACTCTTTTTATAATCTTTATGTTCAAAATAACAACACTATGATTTCCCCTTTTTCAAAGTCTCCCCCGATTTAAATATAAATGTTCAAAGTATTTTAAAATTTGCTTTCAATTAAGAATAAATTTTTAATTTTCTTAAACATTCATTTTTTGGATTTAGGGAATACAACATATTATCGATAAATATAGTGACTATCTCTATCAAAATTTATTATTCAAAACGACATTTATTTTTATTTTGAATCAGAGAAAGTAACTTTTTTCGATACGGACAAAAATGATAATTGTTTTTTTTTTTTTTTTTTTGGGAATGAGAATCAATTATGCGTTAATGAGGACTTAAAGATATTTAAATTCTTGATAGTTACGGCTCAAATGATTATGATAATGAAATCTAATAGTATTTCAAAAGAATAATTAATCAGAAAATTCAATATAAAACAAAAAATGATACTCCCTTCGTTTTAAAATGTTTGTTCCATTTTACTTTTTTGTTGAACTTTGACCACAAATTTACGAGAGATTAATCATGTTCATGAAATTCTAAAAGTTGTTGTTGATAATATTATTAATGGTGAATCAATAGAAATTTTTAGAATTTCATGAACATAATTAAATTGTCATATATTTATGGTCAAAGTTCAATAAAAAAGTTAAATGGGACAAACATTTTGGGACGGAGGGAGTAAAATAATATCTTAGCCTGATATTTTGCATGATTGGTAACTACCGACAATTTGCGACGAGAGGGAAAGGCAAATTGCATGCACAGTTGGTAGTTGGGCAACATGTTCTTTATTGCAATTTTATTTTTGAAGCTAATTAATTAATTTTATAAAATATACTTCCTCCGTCCCCAATTTATATGCTCGGTTTGACTTTTCACGTAAATTAAGAAGAGAGTATTATATTGAAAGTGTTGTGAGTGTGAAAATAAAATAGGAGAGAGAATGAGTGGAGGAAATAGTAAAGATTCATTTTCATTTTAGAAAATGTGCACGTAGATTTGAAACGCCCAAAATGGAAAGTGTGCACTTAGGTTGGGAACGGAGGGAGTATTATTTAATCAATTTCAAATTTTAAAATTGGTAAATCTTTCAAAAAAAAAAAAAAAAAAAATTGGTAAAAATATCTAAAGCCCATTTCCTAGGTTGGTAGTTGAAGAAACTAGTAAATGATAAAGCCCATATTTAAAGTGAGTAGTGGTACAATGAAGAAAAAGCCCATATAAGTACGTAGCCCAATATGACCAGACATTGCATTGCCCAAACATTTATTAATGGTCAAAACAGATTATAAAGTTTAGGATTATTGACATGTTTAATCTCATGTTTTAATTTCGTCAATTAATGTTGCAAATTGCATCAATTGAGATTTTTGACTAAATGTTAGAAAACCTAGTTGACCAAGCTAAAATTGTAGGATATGATTTACTTGCAAACGGGAAGGATATCTGGAACAAACAATAGAGAGTCTGCAAAATAGACATCGTTAGGGCGTGTGATCCAAACCTATACACAACACAAATAGGAAAACACTCTTAGAGAACAAGACGAAGTTGATTTCAGTACCTTCGGGTGTGAGAGTAAAATCAATGAGAAGTATGAACTGAGAATAAGGCTTGAAATGCCTTAGTGTGTGTGTGTGTTTAGGGTTAGACAATGTGACATACCTTCCCCAATGAGGCAATGGTAAGTATTTATAGTGTAGAGAAAGATCCCTGATGAGAGATCTCCCTGGCGGTATTTGTCTTACTCCTGACAAGTGGCGGGCTGTGATAGAAGCGTACGGATAAAGGACATTGCTACTGTAGATAATTTCGTTGAAAGGACAAATGTCAGAGTAAAGAAAGACAAGCTTGGTCCGACGCCCATAACGTGTTTGATGGACGCCTGGAGTTTCATTTAATACGATGAGGACAGGTCGGTCAGAGCTGTCAATATAGAACAATTTGTCAATGGTAATGACGGAGACGAGAGTGTTCAGGCAGACCAGTCATTTGTTCGATAGTTAGGACGTAAAGAATTCGAAATGAGGTGGGTATGAGCTGGTGACTTCATGAGGTAGCTTAGCCTGCTCCCCGGGTAAAGTCAAGAATTAAACCGGTTCATTAATACAACAGAGTCAGATCGGATGTAACGATATTGGGCCCGATTTGAAGGATTCGGGTTCATCTGTGGCCAGTGGCCCCTTGATCCAAGCGCTAGAGTATTTATGATCTAGGCGAGGAGCTACCAGGGGCTGATGCTTTGCAAGGAAGTTCTGACTTCAGAGAGAATGGCTCGGGGCTACCAATCATCAAGGAGAGGTACCTGGGGACACGTGCCTTTTCCGTGCCAAGTGTTGATGGAAGTTGGTAGATTTAGAGGAAGCTTCTTGGATAAGATTCAGGGGAGTCCCAAAGCACAGTGGAACCGTCAGGCAGTGTCAAGTACATAAGAGACGTGTGGCAATTATTAAGGGATGCCATAAATGCTAACCACCATAAATTCAAAATTTAAAACTGAACCGTTGTTGCTTTGCCATGAGTTGCTTGAGAGAGAATTTTTTTGAGTTTTTCAAATCTTTCTAAGTCTTCCATCTTTCCTTCTTTTCTCCTCAATTTCAATTTCAATTTCAATTTCAATTTCAATTTCAATTTCAATTTCAATTTCAATTTCAATTTCAATTTCAATTTCAATTTCAATTTCAAGAACAAGTAATTGATTTTAACAACAATTTAACTCTTCTCCTTCTTCTTTAATATTATGTTTGTGTTCCCATATAACCATTTTCTTCTACTGGACACGTACGATTGTTGTACACACTCCGGTGGGATTTATAAGAAAATGGTCAGATTCTGGATGAACGTCCTGTTGTACAACCTTAAAATTATTGCCATGATATATGACTTAAGATCTTGGACCCTACCCCGGTTGTGGGAGTCCGGACCACGAGTTCACTGTATGATTGGCCCCAATAGGATTATAAGAGATGCATCTAGGGTAGCTGACTTTATTAAGTCTATTTTAACTAGAGCCGTCAATTTGGGTTGAGCCCGTCGGGCCAGCCCGCCGCGCCATGCAATAGGGGTGGGTTGGCTTGACGTATTTCCATCCCGCCGGGAATTTGGGCCAGCCAGCCCCGCCCCTCTTAGTGGCGGGTTTTGGCGAATTGGGGGGCGCCTTTTCACACCCGCCGTATTCACTGACTCTAACTTTAATAAGTATGATATGCCCTGTATCTTGCTATTTGTTACATAATGAATTAAGGGGCTCTTTTCATTGTCATCCTCGTCGTAATACAAAGTTTATCTGACAATGAGTTACTTAAACTCGATAATTTAGATCTATTTACACATTCCTATATAAATGATTCTTGATTTTGTCAGTCATCTCAAAAGTCATCTTTTCCATTATCCAAATCCAATGTTAGCTGCCTGTGCTTCTCCTGACCTGGACATCTAAATAACTAACTAGTTTCCATCCGGCTGATTTTTTTTTTTTTGAGCTTGTGGTGACTGAACCAGCATAAGAGCCTCAATTATATATGGATACAAAATGAGAAAACTGCACCAACATAGAGAATAAAAAGAGCAACTTGGCATTACAGACCACTTTAACATTGGGGGCAATTATCAAATAGTCCCTCATTCTAATGAAAACAACCAATAAGGACACACATTTTGAAGAAATTCCACCAGGTCTACGATTTATAATGACACCCCGTTTTTTATAAAGGCACCCATGCAACATAAAAGGGACAGCTGTCGCTGTCCCTTTCTCCCCCTCTATTTTCGTTTTTTTTCTACTCCCAAAACTTTAAAATTAAATATCTTAAGATCTAGAACTCAAAAAAAAAAAAAAATCGAGACCATTGTATTATTCATATCGTCAAAACGAATCAAAATAGCAGCATCAACATATATTTTAGAGCAATATGAGATTATTTGATATATTTGTTAAGTTCACAATTGTTCTAGTTAAGTTCACAGTTATTAAGTTCACAGTTGTTAAGTTCACATTTGTTAATTCACAGTCATTTTTTTATCTTTTATGACTCTCATTTTGCAATTTATGAGATTATTTGACATATTTGTTAAGTTCACAGTTGTTTTTAATTAAGTTCACAGTTGTTTTAGTTAAGTTCACAGTTGTTTTTAGAATTTTATAGCCTTTATTTTTGCAATTTTATGAGATTCTTTGACCTATTTGTTAAGTTCATTGTTGTTGTTTTTAAGTTCACAGTTGTGTTAGTCCTTTATGACCTCTATTTTTGCAATTTTATGAGATTAATTGACATTTTTGTTAAGTTCACATTTGTTTTTAATTAAGTTCACAGCTGTTTTAGTTAAGTTCACATTTGTTTTTAAAATTTTATAGCCTTTATTTTTGCAATTTTATGAGATTATTTGACCTATTTGTTAAGTTCACTGTTGTTTTTTGTTAAATTCATAGTTGTTTTAGTCCTTTATGACTCTATTTTTGCAATTTTATGAAATTATTTGACATATTTGTTATGTTCACAGTTGTTTTTACTTAAGTTCACTGTTGTTTTTTTGTTAAGTTCACAATTGTTTTAATCCTTTTTTTATGACCTCTATTTTTACAATTTTATGAGATTATTTGGTATATCAGCAATAGTCTCCAATTCCTTCATTGCCGATTCCTTCGTGACCTTCATGACTTCACTGGAATATGCTTTTCTCTAAGAAAGTAACACATCAAAATTAATGTTATTGCTCCAAATGAACCACTCATTCATTAATAAATAAATCCATCAATTTAATAAGACTCCCAGCTTTTTTTCAATTTGGCTTAAACAAGTGAAAAACATGTTCTTCATCTTCACTCTCCACAATCTTAACAATCCCTCCCCACTCACTTTTCTTCAATAATTCATAGTAATTCCAAAGCAAATGTTAGGAGGAGGTGGCTGAACCATCCAGTATTGTGTAAGATATATCCTTGGCTGAACGTCAATTTAAAGTTGGTCCCAAAGAAATCCGACAACCACCACCAAAATCTGAAAAAAGATTCAAATAGTTTGTTCCCGAATCACCAACAAATCACAGATCAAAATCCTTTCTCCCCAAAATCAAAGATTTTAAAAAATAAATAATCAAAATAACAGATCTAAGTAGATCTTGTCGGAGCAGGAGAAAACCCGAATTCAAACGACTTTGTAGGGGGATGGATGCGGCAGTAGATGTATGGGCAAATCCAAGCCAAATGAAAAAGTTGTTGAAGAGGAGGGGCGGACATGGGGAGCGGAAGAGAGTTGCCGGAGATAGGGATGGTCACCGGAGGGGGAGGAGATGGTCACCGAAGGTGGGAGGGGAGAGGTAGCCGGAGGTGGGTAAGGTAGAGAGAGAAAGTAGGTGGCTGCAGATTTTCAAAATGAGTTTTTGTTTGTGTATTTATCAAGTACTAAATGATTGTTGGATCTCATGATAATATTGATTTAGGAGATTGGACTAGCTGGTTGATTTCCATAATGTGTGTCCTTATTTATCATTTGACTTGATTTTGAAGGATCCATTGGTAATTCTCCCTTAACATTTGAAGGAAGTTGAGAGAGAGTATAAACCTTAAACCAGACACAGTAGGTCTTTGCCTCAATAAGCCCAACTCACTTGCTGTCAGAGAAGTAGGTCTTTTCTCATGGACCAACATTCCAGGTCTTTGCCTCAATAAGCCCAACTCACTTGCTGTCAGAGAAGTAGGTCTTTTCTCTTGGACCAACATTCCATTTCGTAAGAATCAGCCTTGATTAATGACTACAAGAAAAATACTATCCTAGTTCATGATAAAATTTTATTTATTGGCTTGGTCTGCATTGGCCCACCAACCCAAGATGGGTTGGGTTGACATATTTCCAGCTCGCCAGGAATTTTGTTCGCCCCACCCTGCCCTGTTTAGTGGCGGGTTTTGGCAGATTGGGCCCGTCCCGTCCCGCCAGCCCGTATTGACAGCTCTAATTTTAACTCGATTCCCTGATTCAGTAGATATGGTGCGCAACGCTAAGAAATTGGTCAACGTGGGAGGTCGCCCTCTTAGGGAGACTTATGGCCCTACAGACCGGATGAATGTGCCCTTTGACGATGTCCTAGAGGAGGAAAAATTAAGAGATCCTAGGCCCAAACCAGGTAGCCTTAAGTAGTGATTTCTCTACTCACTTCGATGACCAAGAGACCATACAGACTAGGATGGACCGCGCTACGGGCAAAAAAACGGTGGAAATAGTGGACTTTTTTCCAGAGGGCCATACTGGGTTGGCTCTGTGTCCCGTGCTCAATCTGGAGCTTCCTCCTTGAACAAAACTAAGGTCACCATTGCTCCGATTTTCGGGGATGACCCGCTACACCATTGACCCCAATTTCTACCATATTACCCACATGACTGAGCCTGTTCTAGCGGACGATTCTAACGAGGAGGAGACCCCTTTCACTATGCACTCAAGGATATGGGCTGCATTTTCTATCCCCAACAATTTGAAAGCGGGCTGAGGCTTCCTCTTGACCCCTTCATTGTCTTCTTCATTGACCACAACCGATGCCTGCCTTGTGACCTGCCTGACTGCCCCCAAACTCTGTGAGAGATTTGGTTTCTTTTGATGTGGTATACAGGATGTTGGGGTATGGACCTTGATTGGAGGTCTTTTACCTCTGTTTTTTTACTCAGTTATTGAGAGGTAATTTGAGTATCAAATCTAGGCCCTCCATTCTGAAGATGTTCACGGAGGCGATCAATAAGTTTAACAACCGGCAACGGTCTCCTCTCTTGATTGAGAGTTGTACGGGTTGGCCCTCCATTATTTAAAAACATAAAAGAGAGTAAATCATTCACCACATTCTTACTTTTGAAAAAAGACCATTATTATGATGATAAACATGAAATCCATTAGTACACTAACATCCAAGATTTGACACCAATACAACCTTTTCCCTCCAAAGATAATAGAGGGGAACAACACAATGGTGATTTGTAATTAAATTAGTTGATTAAAGTAAGAAAGATTAAGGAAAAGCAAGTGGCAATTAACAACAAGAAGAAAAACCTCAATTGGAGTCATTACTCATTATTAATTAAAAAGATAAAGCAAAAGCAAGGGAGATGCCAAAAGATGATGAACTGGTTATGTCAAAGTGACCATCTTCTTCTAATAATGTTTATTTGGCTCTGTCCAAAATGACATCAAAGCCCATCTCAGTTGGATCTGTGGCTTGAAGTTCATAGTGAATCCCTTCTAACACTCTTCTCAATCCTTGCTTTGATGTTGCATACAACATCTTTGCCCTTATTCTTGATGCACTTGGTGCCCTGCAAAATTATAACTAATTACTCATTGCTTCCATCTAATTACAAGAGGTTTAAAGTTAATCCCGAATAGTTGACCTCAGTGGCGGATCTACACCAAATATTTTGGTGTTGCAAGTTCTTTACTAAAAAAAAAAAAATTGGCGCGAAATTAAAATTCAAAATGTTTACATACATACATAAGAGATAATAGGCTTTACTAGGCACCACTTTACATACATAAATATAATAGGTTTCACTAGGCGCGAAACATTTGGTGTTGTCTGTTCTTTAAAACATGTCAAAACGACGTCATTTTGCAAAAAAAAAAAAAATTTTTTGATTGTCTGGCAACACCAGGAACTAATGTAGATCCGCCGCTGATTGACCTAGTCAACAAGTAGATATTGAATGCAGCAACGATACGATGATTTTATGTCACTCATATTACGATTATATCATATCGCATTCAACCATATCAGTAAATAAGTTGATTTTTGTTAACAAGTACTCCCTCCGTCCCAGTAGAAATTGCACAGTTACTGTTTGCGCGGGAATTAAGGAAAAAAATAATGATATAAATGTTGTGAGTGTAAAAGTAAAATAGGAGAGAGAATGAGTGGAGGAAATAGTAAATTATAATGGTGTTGTGAGTATTAAAATAATGTAGGAGAGAGAATGAGTGGAGGGAATAGTAAAGATTATTTACCATTTTAGGAAGTGTGCAGTTTGTAGCGGGACGCTCAATGAGGAAAGTGTGCAGTTTGTAGCAGGACGGAGGGAGTATGCAAGATAATTGAATGGCAATAAATATGACGTTATTAATACTGTTTCAGTAAAATTCCATTTTAATGAGCAATTTGGCTCGATGATCAAGTAACTTTAAATTTAATTTTGATGTAAGAAATTACTAGGTATAATTTTTGTTGGGGTTTCATAATTTTGTATTGAATACTCCCTCCGTCCCAATAAAAGCTTCACCAATTACCCAAAAGGGCGTCCCGTTAGAAGTTTCACCTTTCCTTTTTTGGACATAAAATATTATTATTTCCTCAACTCATTCTCTCTCCTACATTATTTTAATACTCACAACACCATTATAATTTATTATTCCCTCCACTAATTCTCTCTCCTATTTTTAAATTACACTCACAACATTTTTTTTCCCTCCCATTACCATAATTCCCGTGCCCAAGGAAAATGGTGAAGCAATTGGTGGGACGGAGGGAGTATACTATAGATTAAGCTCCCAAAAAAAAAATTGCACTTATGGTAAATAATGCCAAACTTGATAAGGACCTAAAAAAAAAAAAAAGGAGATTCGTGACTGTGACATTTTAATTGCTAATTATTGATACAATTATACATACCTATCCAGGAGCGGACTCAAGGTCACCCAAATGGGTGGCTGTGAAACCCCCAAAATTAATGTTGAAATGTAAAAAAAATAAATATTACTAAGTGCATTCTCACTTATCAGCTCAATTATTTTTTTAAAATTTTTGAATAATGTAATTTGTAAACTCCTCATTTTTAACCTGAAACTGCCCCTATTCCTATCCCTTACACAACCTACCTGCTCTTATCTAGCTACTTAATCAAATAATTTTGCAATAATTCCAAGTCACATTCATACCTAAGTTAGGTACCTCTAATACAATTACTTTACAATTTCATTTTTCTAACAATATTTGTCACAATTTACTATTTTGTCTATCCTAAATGATGCCGAGGGAGCATCCCTTTTTCTTTTAAATAAATATCATATTTTTATCCATTTCAAAATAAATTATACTCCCTCCGTCCTAGCCGATTTAGGACTTTTTGCCATTTTGGGCGTTCCACCCGACTTAGGACGGCCCAAAATGAAAACCTTAAATCACTATTCTCTCTCCTACATTATTTTAATACTCACAACACCATTATAATTTACTATTCACTCCACTCATTCTCTCTCCTATTTTACTATTACACTCACAACATTTACCTTTTCCTTAATCCCCGTGCCATTTCAAAAAATCCTAAGTCGGCCGGGACGGAGGGAGTATATTTTTAAATAAAAAATAATTCCAATTAGTTTTATGGGAGAGTGATCGGAAAGTTCTAAAAAAGTATCATAATGCCCGAAAAGTTTCATCACCATGTTGTATTATAGATGCAATATTATATTCACATGTGAGTGAATATAATAATATTGCATGCAGTATTATACACAAAATCTGGGGAGAAACGCGTTTCTCCGTCGCTTCTGGAGAAACGGGGCTTGTTTTGTCGCGCGACATACTTAGCCACCACAACTGGATATCCTTTCCAAAGCTTCTGGATATCCAGAAGCTTTGGAAAGGATATCCAGAAACCAAATATTTTTTCTGGCTATCCTTTCCAAAGCTTCTGGATATCCATATTCAATGTTACGGATATCAGGAAGCTTTGGAAAGGATATCCAGGAAAAAAAATATTTGGTTTTACGGATATCCTTTCCAGTTTCTGATATCACTTCCAAAGCTTCGGATATCCGAAGGCGATGAAAGTATATCCGAAAGCGGCTTATTATGTCGCGCGACAAAACAAGCCGTTTCTCCAGCACCCGAGAAACGCGTTTCTCCTCGGGAGCCAATTTCGGTATTATATATTACTGCATAAGAACTTTCAGGTCATTTTGATTTAATGAGGAACTTGAGGGGAAGTGATTTATTCCAAAAGAAACTTCCGGATCAAATTCTCTAGTTTTATCATTGTATAAATGATAAACAAACAAATAAAACATACTCCCTCCGTCCCGCTAATATTAGCACACTTTCCTTTTTGGGCGTCCCGCTAATATCCGCACACTCCCAAAAAGGAAACTTTATATTAATAAAATATTCACCCAACCCCACTCATTCTCTTTCCTACATTATTTTAATACTCACAACACCATTATAATTTATTACACCCTCCACTCATTCTCTCTCCACTCATTCTTTTACACTCACAACATTTTATTAAAATATTATATTTCTTAATTCTCGCGCAAACAGTGTTTGTGCTAATACTAATGGGACGGAGGGAGTATTTCTTAAAAAAAAATCATGTTAATGACAACACTTATTATAGTACGGGAAATGGTAGAAATTTACTCCCTCCGTCCCAAAATGTATGTTCCATTTGACTTTTTTTTTGAACTTTGACCACAAATTTATGAGAGATTAATCATGTTCATGAAATTCTAAAAGTTGTTGTTGATAATATTATTAATGGTTAATCAATAGGAATTTTTAGAATTTCATGAACATAATTAAATTGTCATATATTTGTGGTCAAAGTTCAACAAAAAAGTCAAATGAGACAAATATTTTGGGACGGAGGGAGTATATGGATTTGAGTCACGTACAATTGGATTACCAATCCATTTTCCTTAAAATCTCGATAGTGTGACATCTATTAAGGTATTAAGGAATGTATGATAAACAAACAAATAAAACATATTTCTAAAAAAAATATCATGTTAATGACAACCCTTATTATAGTACGGGAAATGGTAGAAATTTATATGGATTTGAGTCATGTACAATTGGATTACCAATCCATTTTCCTTAAAATCTCGATCGTTTGACATCTATTAAGGAATGTATGATAAACGAACAAATAAAACATACGTAGTATTTCTAAAAAAATCGACATGTTAATGAGAATATTAATTATAACACGGGAAGTGGTAGAAATTTATATGGATTTGGAGATTATTTGTATAATTATATTACACAACAGTCAGTTTTTCTTAAAATCTCGATCGTTTGATCATTTAAATGTACATCTTTAACTCCGCTCCTAACTATAAAAGTTGAAAGATTTAATTTAAATTCAATTCATATGGGCGGGATGGAGTATGAGTAAAGCTGGCCTAACTTGTTCCAAAATGATTAGAATTTGGTCACATTTTGCACTCTGTTGAAAGTTAAGAACTTTACATAAAGAGTCAAAAAAGTGTCACCTCATAAAAACACACACAAAATTCGAATACGATTCTCATTTTCTCATATTTATCTCATAAATTAAATGACAATTAAATAATCAGTATTAATGAATTAATGAAACAGAATTAGGAGAAAATGATTGGAAAAAAAATTAAATTAAGGGAAGAGGAATAGGGACGGACCATGCAATGAAGAAGATCTTGCTTTTCCGGCAGTTATCGACGGTGACAAAGTCGAAATCGAAGACGGCATAGCGGCAGTCATCGTCCGGTAGGGATGCCTCGAGATCGCCGTACCCTTCACCGGCCGCACCTACCTTGTCCACCGTGACCAATTTTGACTTCTCATCAATCTTATATACTATGTACCGGTACTCTTTCTTCCATTTCATCTCCATGAATGAGCTCTTACATTCATCGGCCACCCACATCCCCGTCGTCGCCTGATCAGAAAACAAAATTTGATCACCACCACGATCACGATTTGGGAAAAAACTAAATATACCCATTTGGGAAAATTATGTTTTTTTTGAAAATAAAGTTAAGAGATTGTGGAGAATGTTACCATCTTGAAAGCCATAGCCATGGTGGTGGTGGTGGTGGTGGTTTGCTTGTTGCAGGTGGTGGTTCTGATTTTTTGCTTGTTCTTTTGTTGTTGTAATATGCTGGAGTGTGAAATAAGATTAAGGTCATGTGGGTTTATATATAGGTGTGGTGATGGGGTAATGCCACTAATTATTGAGTGAATTACAAGTTTGTCCATTTGAGTATGCTTACTCCGTAGTCCGTACCATAATCTATTATAAAATAAAGGACTGAAAAAACTGTCTCTTATCTTTACATAAAGAGGGATCAGGATTGAAAGCTGAAAATCTGATCCAACGGCCTAAAATCATTTACCTAACCCACGATCTCTTCTCTCCTCTCAGTTAAACGTTAAAATCCATAACTCTCCCAATGTCAGACGCTCCCCTTCCTCCTCTGCGACAATCCCTCCTTCGTCGAGCGCCAGCCACCGAATGTCGGTAGCTTTCGGCGTCAAGCGAAATCGAAGCCGTCGACTTCGCGAATCTCATCCTCCTTTTGACGACACCGGGGATGGCGACTGCGGTGATATCTAGGGCTTCAATTTTTCCTCCTCCTCCCAAGATTTAACTGCTCAGTGGTATTTAGATCCAACCCTTACAACTCCAATTGCCGATTTGTGCTATTTGATGTTTTGTTAATTTTGTTTTGTGATCCCTCGGAGAAGCCCTCATTTTGATTTTTTTAAGTTTACCATTTCTGAATTTTGATGGTTATGGTAGTTTACTTTGTTGTAAGGAGTGAAACAATTGCATTCTTTAGGTATGTTTTGGCAGTTCAATTCCCAAGCCTTGGATTTGAAATTTGAAGAACAAAATGAGTTGTGTTGAATTTGAATTGCTCTCTCAATTCCAATTTCACTGCTTGAAATAAAGTGCAGCATGAATTATAAAATACATAAATCTACATCAAAATTTTCATAAAAAAATATTGACTATGAAAGTCTTAATAAGTCTGTCTTTAGGGGAGAAGGGAGCATCAAATCAGTATTAGAGCAATGTTTCCCTTAATTTTGGTAACTTAAGAATGAGAATCTGATACGAAAGTGCATGCATTTTCAGTTATTTTAAAGATCGATAGCATGTTGTATTTTGTAAGTACTTTGATTTACCTGAGATTATTGTGTATAATATGCATATGATATGTACACGTAGATGTTTATATGGTGCTGTTTTAATGTTAAAATAATTCAATGTGATGACCGAACGAATAACATCGTTTGCATCAGAGTACTTTGATTTACCTGAGATTATTGTGTATAATATGCATATGATATGTACATGTAGATGTTTATATGGTGCTGTTTTAATGTTAAAATAATTCAATGTGATGACCGAACGAATAACATCGTTTGCAGATGACTCAACACAATGTTGGAGCGTTGGTGGTTGTGAGACCTGGGGAGCAAAAATCAATTGCTGGAATCATTACGGAAATAGGTGATTTTAGTTACCACTCAAGAATTGTTATTCGATTTTGTTAATACACTAGCTTTATCTTTTATACTTTTTCTTAAGTTTATTTTTTAACACAAAGAATATGAGATTAATAGTGTGTAAATTAGGGGACAAAGTCAACTCAAATCATATTATTCATTGGGCATTTAGTGTCACATACGTGTGAACTATGTGTGATGAGGTAGGTGAATGCTATCTTTGACTTACCATTTACTTCGACAGTGAGTGTGTTTTGTAACAAGGTAAGCGAGTACGGAGTATATAATATGTACACCCTAAGATCAGCTGGGTCCTAGGCAAAATAATTTTGTTTTTGATGGTCATAATGTCATACAAACATTGTTTATACACTTCTCTTTTACTTTAATGGTCTAATGGAAATACTCCCTCCGTCCCAAAATGAATGTCCTTCGCAATTCTTTTATTCTTGATTGTTACTTGGGTTTTGGCCGTACATAAACAAAGTTTTTCCATGCATTGATGTTGTTTTGTTGTATCTTTCTCCGCCAGATTATCTCAGGAAAATCATAGTGCAGGGAAGATCATCCAAGTCAACCAAGGTTGGGGACATTATGACTGAAGAGGTATGAATTTACCAGCTTCACCTTAAAAACATGATTATGCTAGCTCTCTATTTGATTGTAGTCCCAGGTTTCTCATGAAGATGTCAGATTTAGAGTCTTAACATTCTGATGGCTCATGGAATTTTAATGCAGAACAAGCTTATCACAGTTACTCCCGACACCAAAGTTCTGAAAGCTATGCAACTAATGACAGGTATCACAAACTTCGACTATTATTATATCTCATAGTATCAACTAAATGGGGACCAATGAAAAGACATGTGAGGCCAAGCCTTGAAACATTATCTATCACATTTCTCCCCATTCAGGGAATCTCAATTATCCGCTCCGCACTGGAACCAAATATTTAACTGTTTGGTCTTCTACCATCATACTCTCTTCATTTCATAATAAATGTGCCACTTTTCTTTTTGGTTCGTCCCAAACTAAATGTCGCCTTTCTAATAAATAAGGAATAGTCTTAGTGCAATGTCACCATTGTACAAGCTATATGCACAAACATGTAAATCACATTCCCTTGAAACGTTGAAAAGTCAAATGTCACATTTTTTGGGGACAGAGAGTAGTTATCATCTTATTAATTGGTAAGTGGAAGATGCTCTTACAATTCTGAGCAGTAAAAAGTCAGTCAAGTAATTGGTCTTTTTTTCGTTGATGTGGATGAAAGGATATAGTTTTGAACTTATTATTTGGTGGCATGCAGATAAACGCATCAGGCACATTCCGGTGATCACCGACAAGGTAATGATAGGCATGGTGTCAATTGGAGATGTGGTTCGTGCTGTGGTGAGTGAGCATCGGGAAGAGCTGAACCGCCTGAATGCATTTATTCAGGGTGGTTACTAGATCATAAATGATCAGTCATTGAGGCGTGATCTACTAGATGATGATGACGACAATGAGTTTCTTATATGTTAATTCTCATGTATTTGGTTAGCCATGGAGAGATTTGTTTTTATTACCAATGATCCAAGATCATCTTAAAGGCTTAATGTACAGTGTCACTAACATCTCTGTTGAAACTAGAGTCCTCCTAGATCTTTGGTAATTCGTAAGGGGTAAAAGGAAAAGAAGATCTTTGGTAATTCGTAAGGGGTAAAAGGAAAAGAAGAAGAAAGAAACTGCCAAACTATTAAGGGTCTTTAATGGCGAGCCGATGGGGTGTATATATAAGTGACATAGGCTTTGTTGTTGAATAATTTTTTGTTCTGGATATTTGAGTACTTAATGGTCAAATGATCTTTAGCCTACCCAAATGAACCCCCCTCCCCTCGAGTCCCTATCAAGGTTGATGATGCTTTGAACCAGATATGAAAAAGCACGAGATTAGCATGAGAACCAAGGTCAGCAACTCACCTTCCCAAGCCTTTTAAGCACCTTATTGTTCATGTTTCATAATTATGTATATAATGTTACTTGGTTTACTACTGAATTTACTTGAGTTGTGTTTTGATTATTTAGGTGTTGTGACATTGACAATTACAATGAAACTTTAAATATGTGTTCACATAAGACCATGTGAATATGTTGCATTGTTTACCAAACTTATGTTCTTGAACAAATGAGCAAAGAGTCTGAAAATGGCTTAAAACATAATCCATTAAGAATATTAGAGTTATACCATATTAAACATAATAGATTCATAATTTTCTTAAACTGTGAATTTCAATCTCTCTGTATGAGTCGATCGATCTGTTCGTTAAGTGTGTTTTGATTTTTAATTTGTTTTGTAACGTTTTGAGTTCATGACCAGAATGTGACAAACTATTATTTTCATGCGTAAGAAAAAGTGTCTGGAAATGGGGAATTTGTATATACTTCATGTAGGATACTGATGTTTTTACTTTGGTGGAATGTGGTACAGGACATTACGTGGTTTTGGTTTGGCCGGAGCTTAGCAGTTGCAAACTTGGCCTATTTCTCCATCAATATGTTATGTTTTCTAATTCCGTGGTTTTTACTAAAAGCATTCGAGCGGTACTTCAAAGAGAGGGAGGAAATACATGCTAAGATGGCACAAGACAAGAATGCCAAGGCTGCAAATCAAACTCAACTCCCAGATAAGAAATCGGCGATAATTAAGTTGATGTTCTGTTTGTTTATTGTGTGAATTGTTCACTTCTCAATTGTTATTTGGTTTGTACTTCGTTAGATATGAATAGGAAGTTACTTTGTTTAGCACCATTTTAGGAGTAATTGACCAAGTTTGTAAATATTTTCCTCCGTCCCATACAACTATTTATAATTATGACACTTTCTTATTAAGGATAGATGGAGGGACGCGATGAAGAAATTTTGAATTGTAGGATGTTCTTTCCCCTTCCATACTGACCCGTGCCAATGGCACGGGCTTTTGAGTACTAGTC
Source organism: Adenophora triphylla var. japonica (assembly GCA_022495995.1). NCBI lineage: Eukaryota > Viridiplantae > Streptophyta > Magnoliopsida > Asterales > Campanulaceae > Adenophora > Adenophora triphylla. The sequence goes on along the minus strand of JAFEMH010000240.1, from coordinate 738,440 downwards.
TATATTACAATAGCAAAGGGTCATAACCGCCAAGACAAAGAACGTCTCAGATTCATTCTAACAAAATTGATCTAACAGCCTAAATTAAACCTAAACTACCCACTATCTCTTTCCTTTTACCACTCTCAGCAGTTTTGCAACCTCCGCTCTGTTCCAGGCCACACTACACACACACACTCACTCTCTCTCTCTCTCTCTAATTACTGCGGGAAGCAGAAGAATGTGGAGCCAAAATTGTTAATGGGCAAGAGATGTTCATTGGACAGGCATATGAACAGTACGAGAGATTTACAGGGTTGCCTGGTAAGAGCAACTTCTTTTCTTCACCCGCCCGCTCCATTAAGGCTGTTGGATCAATATGCAATCACTTCAGTATTGTATCAAAACAGTTTTCCTCCATTATGTTATTTCAGTGCCGAAGGAATTGTTTAAAGAAATTATGTCAAGATATTGATAAGTTTGTTTGACAATTACGTTGGGTACGTATAATCCTGACCTCCATCCTGCATAGCGTCTAAATTCTATTTTCTCATTTGGTATTTATGGGTTTGAGTTCTTTCCTCTTTCCCTACTGGATACCAGTTTTCTTGAGGGGAAAAAACAAGAACATTCATTTTCACCAATTTAAGATCTATATATACATCCAGCTAAACCTATTCTCTGCTTTGTCATCAGATAAGATTATTTTTCTTTATTTCTTCATTCATTTTTTTTTGGTGGGGCGAGGGGGGGGGAGGAACCAGATAGTACATATCAATTAGATTTTGATTAGTGCTAAAATGTACGGCCTAATTAATTAGAGACAGGAAGTGGTTATATATTTTGGTTATATATTTTGGTTCTCTCTCTCTCTTTTTCCCCTATTGCTACGCATCATTCAACTTTGTATCAGAGAAGTAGTATTCCATCTCCCATGGTTTATTTTCTTCCTTCTATCCGCGTCCACGTTTAACTCTTTTGTCCTGCAAAGATTTGATTTTAGGCACTTCGATTAACTGTTCTTAGTTGGGTTTTCTTGTGTACAATTACGCCACCATTTAGTCATACATTTGCTTCAATTCGCACCGATGAGTTTAACAGAAACACAATATATTTTTGATCTAAATTAGTTCTTCATTATGTCTAACAAGTATTGAGGTTGATGTTATTCAAATGTAGTGTTTAGAGACAAAATTATCATGATTAGTTAAACTAGAACTGCCATATTTACTGTATTGATATTTTTGGTCGTGTCATGTTTTTCTTTTCTCTCTCGCTCTGCAAAGATATAGGGGATTTTAAGTACCCAAGATTAGCCGACTTTGGAGCTGCAATTTCTGGTGCAAACAAAAATCAATGTCAGGAGGTTCTTGAAGAGTTGGATGTAAGTGGCATATGTTGTCTTAGATTCTAAATGAGTTGGTAATTGATAAAGCATTTTTCACATATTATTTATGTGTTGGATATCGTTCTCATGTTGTTTGGGTGGGCTGGTGACCACATGCTATTACTGATCCACATTCCAAAGGTAAGGTAGAGGGTCAGGCGAGAGCCTTGAGGGATCGGGAAGACTGTTTTTTTTTTAAAAAAAACTAGTTGATGGAGTCAGCAGAAGGAACATATTCTTAAATCCCGATAAGAGAGGAATTCTTTTTCAATCTGCTGCGAAGTTGACCTGTTTAGATTATAGGTGTACTATCTTTGCACATTGAAACTTATCATATTGTAACAATGTTGTCTTGATACCTTTCTCCCGAAGGATCTCCTTTGGGAAAAGCGTGTTCCTTTAGAAGTATGATTTTGCCATGATATTCGACTTTCTATGAATTATATTGACCGAAAGTGTTATTTTGTTACGGGAAGAAGGGAAACTCAAAAGTACGCCTTAAATATGAACAAAATACCATGAAGTCTGGATCTTCCCTCTCACCTTCATTTTCGATTAAATCTTCCAAAATAAGATTTTTATGATGTCACGTGATTCGATTTAACTTAGCTATGAAGGAAAGGTTTTATCAAATATTATAAGCCTCGATGGTTGATTTATTCTATTTGGATGTTCGCTTGATTGAAATGAACTTATGGATAACACCCGTGATGACGTAAAGTCCGGTGATATCTTCTTTGAAAGATTTAAAATGAGTTAATTGTTTGCTTAAATCGTGAAGGTTCTGTGAAGAGGTTTCATTTGCTTCAAATTTAGATTAGTTCTCTCGGGGTACATGGATAAGAGTGATTGAAAGCGATATGGGTCTCCTTGGAATCAACGAAAATATGTGTTGGAGAGGGCAGAGGGAGGGAAAAAATTCATGCTGATTATACAGAATGATAAATTTTTTTAAATACACACACACACATATACTCCCTCCGTCCCATTACAAAAGGTGCAGAAAAAATAATAAAAATGTAAAGTCGAGCAAGTGTTGTGAGTTTGAAAAGTGAGGTAGGAGAGAGAATGTGCGATAGGGAATAGTAAGTGGATAGATGATGTGAGTATGACAAGTGGGTCCCATGAAACAAAAATAATAGAAATGACCTAAACTGCGATGAACATGCAATTTGAAAGCACCAATAATGAAAATGTCCTGGTAGGGTACTCATCTACTAATTGGTTTGACAAAACATTAATAGGGGTGTGGTTTGTAATTATGCGAAATGAATTTCTGACACTGATGTAGCTAAATCCCTCTACCTTGAATAATTAAATGATTGGTAGTCTCAATTGTTTAAACTGGGATTGATGAATATGACTATTGATGAGAAAGCTTGCATGCTATGGTGAAAGGCCCTTTTTCTTACTTTTTCTTTGGAGACACCGACCACCTTTACGTTGCACTTTGTGGAAGTAGTGAGCTTTCAGCCAACACCTCATACTCCCTGGAAACCACAATAGGTTTTATGCTCTCCTATTAAGTTAATAACAATTGATTTTCCTCTTGCAAAAATCCAGAAAGTTGGTTAATCAGTAATGTTCCATGGAACTGTCATAGATTTCTACGTAAAGGGTAACCAAGGATGTAAGGCATAATTGATGTACATTGATAGTCAGGCATAAGACAACTCATGGAGAAGCTGTTTTATTTTACTTATCATTTTTTTCACTGCTTACCTTTTTGTACTGACCCGTGCCATTGGCACGGGCTTTTGAGTACTAGTAATCTACAATCAAAATAAGGACAAGGACTTTAAAGCCACGAGGCGAGGCTAGGCGAGATATCAATTTTATAAATATTCAAGCAATATGTAAAATTTTACATGAATTCACGCTCACATGTTATTCCTACTAGTCGTTCTTATACCCAAAGGTATAAAACTAAAATTACTCTTATAATTAGATGTAATAGTATTTTTTTTCTACAATTTTTATATTTTCTTAAAAATAACAAATAAAGAATCATACTTTATAAAAAAATCTTCTTTTATACCTTTCTATACATAAAGGTATAATACTATAATTACTCTTATAATTAGGCATAAAATTATTTTTTTTAAAATTTTCATATTTTCTTAAAAAATACTAGTAATAAAATCCAATCCTATAGCTAATGATATAAGACTAGAATTATTCTTATATATAATTATATAATAATAATTAGTTCAATTTAAATTGTGAAAAAAAATAACTCATAATCCCTCCGTCCCAATATTTAGTTCACCATTTTGGTTTGGGCATGCAAATTAAGGGTGAAAAAATGTTGTGAGTGTAATAGAAAAATAGGAGAGAGAATGAGTGGAGGAAATAGTAAATTTGAAAAGTTGTGAGTGTAATAGTGAAATAGGAAAGAGAATGAATGGAGGAAATAGTAAAAATTCTTTGTCAAAAAAGGAAAGGTGAAGCTTTAAATGAAACACCCAAAATGGCAAAAGGTGAAGTTATTAATGGGACGGAAAGAGTATACTTAATACTCCCTCCGTCCAAGTTAATACTTCACACTTACTGTTCACACAGTTTTTAAGGAAAAAAATAATGATATAATGTTGTGAGTGTAAAAGTAAAATAGGAGAGAGAATGAGTGGAGGGAATAGTAAATTATAATGGTGTTGTGAGTATTAAAATAATGTAGGAGACAAAGTGTGAAGTATATAATTGGACGCCCAAAATAAAAAGTGTGAAGTATATAACTGGACGGATGGAGTATATAAGAGTTCAAAGATCCTCATCACTACTCACTTAATACCTCATACAACACCAAGTCTCATCCAAGTAAGAGTTAAAAGATTCTCATCACTACACCATTAATACCTCATACAATACCAAGTCTCACTCAATATTTGCAGACCAACCAATATTCTCAAAATTGACTCAAAAATTTGTCTAAACCAACATAAAATTGTACCTCTTGATTTTGACTTTGGAAGATGGATTTAATCGAGTCTAGCAAATACTCCCTCTGTCCCACTTTTTGGGTGTGGGAATTAAGGAAAAGTGATGTAAGAAAGAGAAAAAGTTAAATGTTGTGAGTATTAAAAATTAAATAGGAGAGAGAATGAGTGGGAGGAATAGTGAGGAAAGAGAATGTTGTGAGTGTAAAAGTGAAGTAGGAGAGAGAATGAGTGGGTGGAATAGTGAATATTTTTTGCCATTTTGAAAAGTTTGCATTCACATGGGACGGACCAAAATAGAAATAAGTTTGCATACACGTGGGACGAAGGGAGTATGATGTAGTAATGAGCCGAAATTTGGAAAAAACCATTGCACCTAGTCTCAAATTGAAATCGACGAATTATAAGAAAACACATGGCCGGAGGATGGTCATAAATGCAGAAGGGAGCAGTCGTCCGGACTGCTCTCATTAATTACTGTTAGCATATTGAGAGATATTTTCACGAAAAAAAGTATTTAGTTATATAAGTTGATATTGAGCCAACTTAAAAAAGTTACCTTATTTAGCAGTATTTTCAACTATAATTATAATTACTAGTAGAATAAGAATATTGTAAAATCCTAATATACTTAGAACTCATATGTTTTGTATATAAATATAAGTCATCTAGCTTATATAGACTTGACAAAAATTTGGGTGAGACTGTCCCACCTCGGGCTGCCCCACTCACCTATCCTCCCATGTGCGCCCCGCCCAAGCCTTGACCCGCGCGCCCGGTATCCTCCACCTGTCCCTTTTAAAAAAAACTTCAGCAACTTTAAAATGAAATAAATTGAGATTTTGAAGTCAATTTTTTTTTTCGAAAACAGTGACGAATCAAAGTAGCAGCGTCGTAATATGATTTTTAATTATTTTTGTATTATCATATTTGGTAACAAATAAAAATGTTCAGTTGTTCGTAACCTGAAATATAACACTTACTATGAAAAATGTTACATATGAAATTCTGAAATGTAACAGTTTTTATTATAAAATGTAATTGTAGTTTTGCAGACAATTATAAATAGTTTGATTGTATTTTTTAGAGAATGTAACAATTGAAATGTAACAGACTACATATATGAGTATAATTTGTTTTACAATTAAATATAACAATTTTTTAACGTTAAATGTTACCTTTTTTCTTTAAAAAAAAAGCAAGAATTTTTCACAAATCAATGTAACAGTTTTTATTATAAAATGTAACAATAGTTTTGCAGAAAAATTAAAATAGTTTGATTATTATTTTTTTAGAGAAAATAACAATTAAAATGTAACATATTATATACACGAGTATAATTTTTTATAAAAATGAATGTAACAATTTTTTTGAGAAAATGTTATATTTCAATTTTATGTTAACCTTAATCATTTTCTGCAAAATTGTAGTTACATTTCAGTATAAAAAAATGTTACATTTCAGAAAAGAAAATGTTGCATTTCAGAAAAGAAAATGTTGCATTTCAGAAAAGAAAATGTTACATTCCTTTATAGAAGTGTTACATTTGTTGACGAGAAAAAAATGGCGAGCAAAAAAAAACAGAAGGGTTGGACGGGGTACCTGTCTTACAACGTTGAGACCGTCACACATGAGACCGTCTCTATAAATTTTGAGGTAAAAATAATAAATAATATATATTTTGAGTCTCCATATTTTTATTTTATTAATTTATGTGTTCTTTCATTTTACATATTATTGTGGAACGAAGAAAAAATCTCAAAGGAGAGTATTGGATGATTGAAATGACTAGATTGCCATTAACATGGTGGAAGATCTAATCTTGGGACTTGGGAGGTGTTGCCTTCCTGAAATGGTTTGCGAGGGGACAAACAAGATAACTATAATATTGGTATTCTATTGATTTCGTATTAGGATAATATTGGCTTATCTTTTCATTTAATATTCTTTCCCTTTATAATTCTCTATAACTTGTGATCACATACAAGCAAAACTAGGGTTTATCTAACAAGTCAATCCAAAATTTCATCAATTACCTAGCTCACTTTTCTTAACATTTTGGTTTAGGCTAAGTTCATTGTAAGACAAACTAAATCAATGGTTGGGGATAATTAATGCATTTATATAATTAAATAATTGATTTTGTGAAAAATTCATTTTTTTTTTATACTCAGGTTCCAGCTTTGTTGGACTAAGTCCAAGACAAAATCCGTTTTTCCTAGTTAATAGAAAAAACGGATTTTAGAGGGAACCGCTCGACTCCTTCCTCTCTGAAGGATAAGAGATACTGCAAAGAAGACAGTTCATCGCCCTTGCCTTCAGACATTTCCTGATCTTCAAATTTTACCAAATCATGAAGCCACTCATTCACTTCTACTCTCACCGACAATCCATCAAACAAACTAAATCACCTGAATTTCAAAAAGGCAAATTGTAATTCGATTATTTATGTTTGCATCAGTTTTGCAATTTGGTTATTAACATTGAAAAAATTGCAATTCGATTCCTAAAATTGACATTTTGTTGCAAATTGGTGTAACAACTAACAAATTGTTAGTTTTTTAGCAGAATTAAAGTCATGTGCCATGTAAATAACTTTTTAAGGGGCATGCTAATCATTTCGCAAGGGAAAAATGAATTAATTGCGCTTTAACATCAAAATGATATAGTTGTATAGCTCTTGGTTAATGAAAAAAAATGATTCCAAAATATAAATTAATTTAAAAAATACGTAAATTAGTGAGTGTGGGGCTAATAGTGGTGGTGTTCTGTGGTATTGAGGTTGAATGAATATAAAATGATCATTATGATTTTTAAAAATTCAGTGCATGGCGCATGACTTGGATTTCGTAAAAAAAAACATTTCGTTAGTTTTCACACCAATTAGCAACAAAATGTCAATGTTAAAAATTGAATTGCAACTTTTTCAATATTGGGAAACAAATTGCAAAATTAACACAAACATACGTAATTAAATTGCAATTTGCCCTTTTCAATACCTCCGGTTTAGTCATATTCATTCAATTTAAGTACCACCAAAGTTAATTGAGATCAATCAAACAACCAACTAGAAAAACCAAAGCAACTTTCAAAATTGAACTGTGGCTGCGCAATCAATCTGAGCTTTAACGAAAACCACCGGCAAACGATTTACAAGATCTCCTTTGATTTTCTTATTTATTTTAAGAGTGACAATGTTTTGTGTTAATTTTACAAATTGTCAGTTACACTAACACCGACACTTTTTAATATTAATATCGACAATCTTTGAATCTAGTACTGACACTCTTTAACGATAGTACTGACACTTTTAAATACTAGCACTGACACTATTGAATGTAGACACTTTTGAACACAACCATTGATACTCTCTTAAACAGTAGCAGTAGCACTGACATTCTTAAATACTAGCATCAACACTTTATAACACAAGCCAGGACTCTTGAAAAGTTGAATTGGTACTCTTGAATACCAGCACCGACACTTTTGAATATAAGCACGGGGACTTTTGTAAACACAAGTACGGGCACGCTTCAACACAAGCGGTGAGACTTTTAAACAGTAACAATGACACTTTTAAATACTAGCACCACCGACACTTTTGAACACAAGCTATGGGACTCTTGAGCAGTACCGCCGGCACTTTTGAATACAAGCAATTGGACTTTTAAACATTAGCATCGACACTTATTAACACAAGCACCGACACTTTTAAACAAAAGCACCTATATTTTTGAATAAAAACACTGACATTTTAAACACACAAACAAACATTATTTGACAATACGAAATGATTTTTCAGCCCCGACATGATGCCAAAAATGATTAACGGAGGGTAGGAAGAGGGTCCGGAAAACAAATGGAAGAGGTGCGATCCACAGCCGACACAAAAAGTGAAAGCCAGTAAGTCAAAGAGCATAATTTCCCGTAGTTAGTGCTCTTGAAAATAAAATGATGCTGAAATCCAAAGCTAAGAACAACGGAAGCGGACCTCCCGCGACTCCTTACGTTTGGATATTAGGCATCCCGTCGATCGCAGTATCCGGTTTTCTCTTTTCAGTAAAACCGGTTTTTTCTAATTTCTAATTGTTCACAAAAAACTAATTTTTTTTAGAGTAACTCTTGTGAAAAATTAGTTTTTTTTTTCAAAATGTTATAAAAAAATTAGTTTTTAGAACCGTTCATCACTCTTATTAGTTAGACTTAGTGCTTTAAAACTAGTTTTTTTCTTATGTTACAAAAAAACTAGTTTTTTGCAAGATTTTGATTTTTTTTTTTTTTAAAGATTGACTTTCGTAAATATGTATGTATATATATATATAAATTCTATAATTATAAAAATGAATGGGTTAAAGTAAATTTAATGTTGGTGATTTTGTAATCATCAACTTATTTTATTGTAATGGTGATTTACTAAGAGATCAATGTGATTCGTATTAGACTCGGATACGAGTAAGGGAAAGTGTGGAGTACACACTCGTTTGAGCTAAAACGTAGTCAACCTCGATAAAGAAGTAAAAGTTAAAGGGTAGCACATTTTGCTGATGTGCTCGGTCGGCATGAAGTCACTTGACTGGCGAGAAGCTATATGCAATTGTCAAGTTTACGGGCGGCCTTGCTCGGCGAGGCATATGCCTGCTCGGCCGGCGGTATAACTGGCACGTCCCGTGCGGTTCAAATGACACGGCCGTGCTGGGCAAATTGTCATGGGACATCTTTGCTCGGCGAGCGAGTCCCTTGACTCGGCGGCGGTTCCTGAGCAGTGCCAGTTCAAACTGAAAAGACACATCACTTGGCTAAAGTCATGTCTTTTGGTTATACCCTTTAACTAATACCTCTCCATCTGTATATATACAGGGATTGATCTCAGTTGTACATATATGAAAAACACAAGTGATACAACAATAACAAAAGCAACACAATTCTCAAGTTTTGATTTGTTCTCTTTGCCTAGAAAATAAATTGCGTGATTGTCTTATCCCAATAAAGATTTTGTGTAACTTGAGGCATTAAGGGTGAAATACTTTATTCGGAAAGTGGATTATACACGATTCAATCACATATCCGGCCTCAGTATCAAGATCAAGACCCTATATTTCCCCTACAAACGAATAAAGTATTTGGTGATACTCATGGCTGGTGGAAGTACTTTGAAGGAGATGACGAACAAGTTTGGAAAGCTAGACAAATTTGAAGGACAAGACTTCAGGCGTTGGCAAAAGAAGATGCACTTCCTTTTAACTACATTAAAGGTGGTGTATGTTATTTCTACCCCTATTCCGGAATTGCTTGAAGATGACAACTTGGAGGCAATCAGACGTAGATCAAAGTGGGAAAACGACGACTACATCTGCAGAGGACACATATTAAACGGTATGTCTGATTCTCTCTTTGACATCTATCAAAATGAGGAATCTGCAAAAGAGTTATGGGATTCTCTTGAATCCAAGTACATGGCAGAGGATGCTTCTAGTAAGAAGTTCCTTGTGAGTAATTTTAATAATTACAAGATGGTCGATTCAAGACCTGTCATGGAACAGTTCAATGAACTTCTTAGAATCCTTGGACAATATACACAACACGGGTTGAAGATGGATGAGTCAATATCGGTTTCAAGTGTGATTGATAAGTTGCCTCCCTCCTGAAAGGATTTCAAACACACTTTGAAACATGGTAAAGACGATTTATCTTTGGTTCAACTTGGTAGTCACTTGCGCATAGAGGAATCTCTTAGGGCGCAAGAGGATGACAAAGGCAAAGGAAAGGAAGTTGATGGGCCCTCGATCAATATGATTGATGAGGATGGAAACAATAAAAACAAAGGGAAGAAACATAGTTTTCATGACAATGGTTCTGGTTTCAGCAAGAAGCCTAAATTGGCATGTTGGAAGTGTGACAAATCTGGTCACTTTAAGAAGGATTGTCGTGTTGAAAACAACAAGAATGGCGCAAGCACAAGTGGTTCGGGAAAGGGGTCTAAGGACCATTCTGAAGACCAAGGATGATGCTATTGCGTGGTGGATTGATTCCGGTGCCACAACTCATGTTTGTAAAGATCGTTATTGGTTTAAGACATATGAACCAATGGAAGACGGATCTGTCCTTTACATGGGTGATGACCACTCCGCTCCTATTCAAGGAAGAGGAAGTGTGGTGTTGGAATTTAGTTCGGGAAAAACTGTTTCTTTGTTTAATGTTTTGTATGTACCTAAACTTCGTAAGAATTTAATTTCTGGTCCTGTCTTGAACAAATGTGGATATAAACAAGTGTATGAATCCGATAAGTATATCTTATCGAAGTCTGGTGTATTTGTAGGATTTGATTATTATAATAATGGGATGTTTATGTTGAATTTAAATAAAATTCCTACTTCTGTTTATATGACTTCTGTTGTTATCAATTCTTCATAATGGCATGCTCGATGGAAAATGTAATATTTCGAAAGGCTTTCAATTCTTAATGTAAGATTATCCCATTTTGAACATAGCCACCATCATTAGATGTGTTGTGAGTTTGTTCAAATGCATAGCCACGCATTTAATAATGTGTTGTGAGTATGCGGATCTACTTGCTTTGGTTGAATATTAATTCACCATTAAGTTAAGAATTGATAAGTATTTCGGATGAATTTCAAATGAATGATCATTTGATTGAGGTAGGGATCAAGAGATCAAATTGAATCTCAATACTCTTACTGTTATAGTATAGAGGAGGATCCAAGAACCTATGATGAAGCAATAAAATCTCGAGACGCTGGTTTTTGGAAAGAAGCCATCGATGATGAGATTGGTTCTATTGTGGAAAATAATACATGGGTCTTGTGCGATTTACCACATTTGTAAACCTTTGGGGTGCAAATGGATCTTCAAAAAGAAGATGAAAGTCGATGGAACTATCGACAAGTTTAAAGCTCGATTGGTAATCCAAGGCTTTAGACAAAAGGAAGGGATCGATTACTTCGATACCTATGCACCGGTTGCTCGTATCACTACTATTAGATTTCTGATAGCTTTGGCAGCTATTCAGAATCTATTGATCCATCAAATGGATGTCAAAACGGCATTTCTAAAGGGTGAGTTAGAAGAAGAAGTGTATATGAAACAACCAGAAGGTTTTGTTATGCCAGGTAATGAGCATAAGGTATGTAAGTTAATTAAGTCTTTGTATGGGCTGAAGCAAGCACCTAAGCAGTGGCATCAAAAGTTTGATGAGGTTGTTTTGTCGAATGGTTTTGTATTAAATCCGTCCGACAAATGTGTATATAGCAGATTTTATGAATCCGGTAAAGGTGTAATCATCTGTCTATATGTAGATGACATGTTGATTTTTGGCACGACCAAAATGTAGTTGATAAAACGAAGAAGTTTTTGTCATCAAAGTTTTCGATGAAGGACATGGGAGAAGCCGATGTAATTCTTGGTATAAAGATTAAACGGATGAACAAGGGAATTGCAATATCACAATCTCATTATATTGAGAAAATTCTCAAGAGGTTTAATTGTGATAATTGTTCCAAAGTTAGTACTCCATGGATCCTACCGAGAAACTTGTATCAAATCTTGGTAAACCCGTGTCACGGCTCGAATACTCAAAAGCCATTGGCGGTTTGATGTATGCTATGACGGGCACTCGACCCGATATTGCTTATGCAATTGAAAGATTGAGCTTGAGTTCACTAGTAATCCTAGTAGACAGCATTGACATGCTATAACAAGGGTGTTCAAGTACTTAAAAGGTACTATGGACTATGGTTTATGTTATAGTGGACATCCTTCTATATTAGAAGGTTATACCGATGCTAGTTGGATCAACCAAGAAGATTCAATCTTCTACTAGTGGTTGGGTGTTCTTGCTTGGAGGAGGTGCCATTTCTTGGGCTTCCAAAAAGCATACATGTATTACTCATTCTGATGGAATGCGAGTTTGTAGCATTGGCTGGCTCTTTGGAAAAGAAGCGGAGTGGCTTCGGAACTTGATATATGAGATTCCATTATGGCTAAAACCGATATCACCAATGTCCATCCATTGTGATAGTCTTTGCCACCTTGGCTAGGGCCTATAGTCGGATTTATAATGGCAAGTCTAGACACTTGGGTGTCGACATAGTATGATTCGGGAGTTAATCATGAATGGTGTGATATCAGCTGAATTTGTTCGGTCGCATGACAAAAATTTGGGTGACCACCAGCGAAGGGTTAGCCAGAGACTTGGTAAATAAGTCTCGCAATGGGAATGGGATTAAAGTCCATTTAATCCTCTAATTGTGAGATACCCAATTCCCTTCTAATACAACGTTAGAAGCTTGAATTCAATGTGGAAAGCTCGCAGTTGGAGATTGGAACACATGTTATTATCTTTCCCAAGGTATGTGTTCGCACTGCAAGTAAAGGTTAGGTTGAAGAATATCTTCTTAATAGTTCCTTTGAAAATTGCAAATGCAGTGCAAGATTAAAAGGAACTACCTATGTGGACATGAAGTTTTGCCGCTTCAAGAAGCTAGGACTTGGCTTCCTATATGTTCACTATTGGATATGGACACATGGCTTGTAATAGTGTCAAGATTAAACAAAGAGAATTGTACTGAACTTATGTGTATAGTATCTTCAGTATTCATATGAGTTGACGGGTTCAATCGTTACGACACCCCAGATTCTCGAGTATTTGAAATGTGTATTATACTAAGATGAAAATTCAATCGCAAGACATTTTCATTTACGCATTCGTTTGTTTCGTTATTTATAAAGTTTAGTAAATCAAAGGATTACACTAAAATGGAGGGGATTTGTTGATGATTTTGTAATCATCAACTTATTTTATTGTAATGGTGATTTACTAAGAGATCAATGTGATTCGTATTAGACTCGGATACGAGTAAGGGAAAGTGTGGAGTACACACTCGTTTGAGCTAAAACGTAGTCAACCTCGATAAAGAAGTAAAAGTTAAAGGGTAGCACATTTTGCTGATGTGCTCGGCCGAGCAGAGTCCTTGACTCGGCCGAGCAGAGCATAGCAGATTGTCCAAGTTTACGGACGGCCTTGCTCGGCCGAGGCATATGCCTTGCTCGGCCGAGCAAGATGAACAAAGACGGCCGTGCAGCAGCTCAAATGACACGGCCGTGCAGTGGGCAAATTGTCATGGGGACATATTTGCTCGGCCGAAGCGAGAATCCCTTGACTCGGCGCGGCGGTTCTGAAGCAGTGCCGGTTGGCCCGAAAAAACACATCACTTGGCTAAAGTCATGTCTTTTGGTTATACCATTTAACTAATACCTCTCCATCTGTATATATACAGGGATTGATCTCAGTTGTACATATATGAAAAACACAAGTGATACAACAATAACAAAAGCAACACAATTTTCAAGTTTTGATTTGTTCTCTTTGCCTAGAAAACAAATTGCGTGATTGTCTTATCCCAATAAAGATTTTGTGTAACCCAGGCATTAAGAGTCGAAATACTTTATTCGAAAAGTGGATTATACACGATTCAATCACATATCCGGCCTCAGTATCAAGATCAAGACCCTATATTTCCCCTACAATTAATAAACACATTAATTGTCTTATTTTTAAAAAGTTCAACATACGCCCATAAGATACACATTAGAAAATCGTATAAAATAACATTATGAGCGTAAAAATTGAAATATGGAGTGCATTTAATATAGCCGGAATTTAAAAAAGAGTCGGTCTGGGGAGAAACGCGTTTCTCCGTGCTTCTGGAAAAACGGGGCTTGTTTTGTCGCGCGACATAATAAGCCAGTTTCTGGATATACTTTCATCAGCTTCTGGATATCCAGAAGCTTTGGAAAGGATATCCAGAAGCTTTGGAAAGGATATCCAGAAACCAAATATTTTTTCTGGATATCCTTTCCAAAGCTTCTGGATATCTAGAACATTGAATATGGATATCCAGAAGCTTTGGAAAGGATAGCCAGAAAAAATATTTGGTTTCTGGATATCCTTTCCAAAGCTTCTGGATATCCTTTCCAAAGCTTCTGGATATCCAGAAGCTAGCTTCTGGATATCCAGAAGCTTTGGAAAGGATATCCAGTTGTGGTGGCTAAGTATGTCGCGCGACAAAACAAGCCCCGTTTCTCCAGAAGCGACGGAGAGACGCATTTCTCCCCAGATTTTGTGTTTAAAAAATATACTTCCTCCGTCCCACGCAACTTATTACAATTTGTCATATTTGGCATTAGGATTAGGATGTCCCCAAATGACAAATTTATATTATTTTCATATTTAATAAGATTTGCTTGTTATATTAATAACTACAATTCCCTTACTATTACTATTAATATTACTCTCACTAATTTTTTTTCATATTTTACTTTTCATACTTATAATACATTCTGCACTCATATTCTCACCTATTATTATATCACTTCCCCCGTCCAAAAATGTTTGTCCCATTTCACTTTTTTTGTTGAACTTTGACCACAAATTTATGAGAGATTAATCATGTTCATGAAATTCTAAAAGTTGTTGTTGATAATATTATTAATGGTGAATCAATAGGAATTTTTAGAATTTCATGAACATAATTAAATTGTCATATATTTGTGGTCAAAGTTCAACAAAAAAAGTCAAATGAGACAAACATTTTGAGACGGAGGGAGTATTATTTTTTAATTCTCGTATTGCAAGAGAAAATCTTAAATGAACTGAACGGAGGGAGTATATATTAATATTGAGATTATATTGATTTCATATTCGTGTAATATAGGCCTAGCTTTTCATTTTCTATTCTTTCCCTTTATGATTCTCTAAAACTTGTGACCACATACGAGCAAACCGATGGTTATCAAATAAGTCAATCCACGAATTTATTTATGGCATATACTCCCTTCATTTCATTAGAAAAACACCAAAATTGGTTTCCGCAGAAATTAAATAGAGTATAAAATGTGTTGTAAATATGAAAATTGAGGTAAGAGAGAAAGTGGGGTAGATAATACTAGTACGTAGATAGTTATTGTAATTTTGATAATTGGGTCATATAAATAAAAAAATATTAATATGTTTTCATTTTTTGAGTGTGTTTTTTTAATTAGACATTCAAAATGAAAATTTGTTTCTTTTCAAATGGAGCGTAGGACCTAGGAAGTATAGCTTGCTTTTCGTTATGCTAAGTTCAGTGTAAGACAAATCAAATCAATGACTAGTTAAACATATTTAAAAAATGTAATTTAGTTGTTTGTATAAGGGTGATATTACACTATAACTAGTTCCTTATTTAAACATGTAATTTAGTTGTTTGTATAAGGGTGATATTACACTAACTATAATCTTAGTCCCAAACAACACCAACCAATTATACGTGGTGCTTTTGATCCTAGGTCCTTCGGCCAAATCAATAATTTTATCGGATGTCCCCGAAGGGACATCCGATAAGAACACCGGATTTTCAGTATTCCAAATAACCCTTTCGTCCTCTTATACCTTATGTATAAGAGTAGTTCGCCTCTTATATCAAAGGCATAAAAGTCATTTTTTTCAATTTTTTCACCTTTTTCCTCCGTTTTTAAGGAAAAAAAAAACTATGATGTTTTATTAAAATTGACTCTTATATTTTAAGTATAAGACTAAATAAAATCTTATACAAAAAATAAAAGAGTCATTTTTTCACTTTTCTCTCAGTTTTGAAGAGAATAAATAAAATTATTTAAATATAAGACTAAATTAATCTTATACATAAATTATAAGACTAAAATTAGTCTTATACATAAAATATATGACCTAATTTTGAACAAAAAAATAACATAATTTTCAATTAAAAATTAACAATCTCATGCAACAAATATATAAACACGCAAACACATGAACACATCCAGTTTACAAATTTCATACATTAGAACAAAAAAAATAACCATAAATGTTCACAGTTAACTATACAACCATATTAACTTATTTATCTAAAAATGACAAACTACAAACACAAATTACACAAAAAAAGAAGTTTTTTTTTCCAATTCAAATTACAAAATCTTGAATGTATCAGACTAGATTTATTGAATCTGGTTGAAATCAATGACTAAATGCCAGAATTTTGACCACATATGTGCAGATCTAGACTTTCGGTAGTCAGATCTAGTCGGAGATGGTCAAAAGTAGAAATTGAGAGTGACGAAGGACGGAGATGGAGAAGGTGAGGCGCTGGGAAGGCCACCCGTGCCGAAGATGGAGAAGTTGAGCCGGCTGGAATCTCGTTGGGGTTATCACCTGAGAAGAGAAAGATAGAGAAAAAAAAAGGAGAGAGAGAGAGAGTGGGAAAGCGGAGGTTGAAAATGTGTGGCGACTGGAGTCTCGATGGAGTTTTCAACAGAGAAGGTGGAGAGAGAGAAAGAGAGGAAGGGAGAGATTGATTTATTTGAAATTTTGATTTGAATAAATCATTTATATGAGATACGTAATGTCTGATATCCTTACGTGACTTATTGATTCGTTAAAAGGCTCTTTTGAAATTAATCCTTGTATGTGGCATGTGGGGTAATATATATCCACATGAAAAATTGTTCATCCCCATCAACATCCTATTTCTATGCAACTAAGGTCCCTTGGTCCCATATACACATCATTTTTTGTGTGTAAACTCGAAACAAAATAGTTTTTGCGTGAAAGCAAGGTGGAAATTTTATTTTACCTCCTTAAAGTCTATCCCTCTCGACCCCCCAAAAGATTGTATACAAGCTACACTCATTACTATGGCAAATTCAGAATTTTGGAACCGCGTGGATTTATTGTCGGTGACTTAGATAAAAAAAAAAAGTTTTTTGAAAATTCTGAAGTTTGCCCACCTCAAATAAGCCTAGATCCGCCCCTGTCTACTACATCCTCCCCTAATGGGTGGGCTCCAGCTCACCTCAAATAAGCCTAGATCCGCCCCTGTCTACTACATCCTCCCCTAATGATTACTACATGTACAAGACCTTGCAAACAATATCTGAGATCCCAAGCTCGAGTTTTTTCATAAAGGTATGTAGTAGATACACCAACAATTTCCTAATTTTCATCCCCATGACATAAACTCGTGTGTGTGTGTGTGTGTGTGAGAGAGAGAGAGAGAGAGAGAGAGAGAGAGAGAGAGAGAGAAGATGGGGGGAGACCTAACAAGCACTAAAATCTAACAATGGCCACCTGCCTCAAGTCGCCCGGGCCCACCAAGTCCACCGGGCCCACCAAGTCCACGAGCCTATCACACCATAGCCAGCCCATCCTTGACATCTTTCCCATGGAAGTACTCGAGCCCGGTGGTTCGGTTTGACCCTCCAGCTAGAATTAGTCTGTAGAGCCACCTGAACCGGGCCCAAGTGTCCAACCCGACTCAAAGTATGCGACTCAAGTATACATATGTACAGATCACTCTAAGTCAACTCTGAAAAATACCCATTCGCCAGGTCAACATCCCGGTCCCACAAAATATGCGACTCAAGAACACAACAATATCTCAAAAACATTCCATTATTGAGTCAAAACCCCAGTTGTTCAGAACAAAATAAACCAAAATGACCAAGAGAAGGAAAATTTACAGGTAAAATACAACATGGGAAATTTATTTTTTAACCAATAATTATACATTAAGAGGAGTTCTAGGAATAGTAGGTGCTCTATTATGGTTCCTACTGATTGGGAGGTGAACATAGACTTCGTGAACATCCTGTTTACATACCTCTCCATTGTCCCTGTCAATTGCGTAGCAAATGTATACTGTGTCAACGACATTGTCCAGCACATGGATGAAGAAACTGAGCACCACTAGTAGTAGGACCCACGCTATTACAGCTACCAAGTATGAGTCCACACCGAGATCAGTTGCAGCATTTAGTATTGCACAAACCTGCATGTAAATGGCATGGAACGTAATCAAGAACATGTTGTCAAATTAATTGATTCAAATTTAGTTATAACTCAAATCATCACTGCTGAAACTTAAGAATATTTTTTATGATGTGAGGGCCTCGGAAAATTTTGATTTTCTAATAGAATTTTTTGTGCAAACGGACTGATCGAGCCAAATTTCCATTTTTTTGGGGTCGTTCACTTGAGAGAGTTGTTACAAACTACTCCCTCCGTCCCAAAATGTTTGTCCCATTTGACTTTTTTGTTGAACTTTGACCACAAATTTATGAGGGATTAATCATGTTCATGAAATTCTAAAAGTTGCTGTTGATAATATTATTAATGGTTAATCAATAGGAATTTTTAGAATTTCATGAACATAATTAAATTGTCATATATTTGTGGTCAAAGTTCAACAAAAAAGTCAAATGGGACAAACATTTTGGGACGGAGGGAGTAAGAAGTAAGTTAAACTAGTTTAATTGTCTTGATTTTCTCCTTCGGGCCTTGTTTATAAGCGGAAAAGTACAATGTTTTGCTGCCTTAAATATAAGCTATAATTACTAAGATATCTTCATGTTAAATGTCTAGGACATGTGCACTTATATTTGAAAAAGGAGAAATCATTAGGGGTATTTTGAAAAAATATATATTAAAAACAGTTGTATTTAATATTTTTTGCATATATTTAAGGAGCAAAACAATGTACATTTTTGCTTATAAACAAGGCCAGAGCAAGCAATCAATCAGTAAGAAATATTAAACTGATACACTACTTACCACAATTGCATATAGTGCTGAGAGAACAAAGACAATTCCAGCCAATAAGCGAGTGGAAACAACCTCCACAAGAACGGCTGAGAGAAGATTGCGTTTTAGAAGTTCATAGGTCATCTTAGCAGAAGTGCAGTAGGCTTCACCGGTTATCGCTGCAAAGTTAATGGTGAACTTGTTAAGAAAGTCAAAGGCCGTCAGAAGCACATTGACGCAGCCTCGCAGGACGAGGTTCACAAATCCGGTGGCATCTTCATTTGCTGCACTGTCAACTGCTGCACGAACCGCACGGACTATGGTAACTAACAACCCAGAGAGGCATACGGTGCCAAAGGAGGGGCCGAATGCATTTCTGAAGAGACACAGAACAGAACAGAATCAGAAGTTATAAGTTATTATTATAGAATTTTACGTCACATTGTAAACATTAATACGTACACAAAAAAATATTGACTGATGGATACCCCATGAAAACTAATGATGATAATGATACCATATTAACTATGAAGTAAAATTACAAAGCAATATGAAAAAGAAAATAAATAAATTTGCTACAACAACAACAACAAAGCCTTAGTCTCAAAATAATTTGGGGTCGGCTAACATGAATCCTCATATGTCATCGTGAAAGAAAAGATGTAAGAAAAAAAATAAGTTAAAAGAAGAAATAGGTGGGAATAAAATTAAGAAAATGAAAGAAGAGAAGGAGAAAAAAATAGTGACGATAAAAGAATAAATATATAATACAACAACAACAACAACAACAACAACAACAACAAAGCCTTAGTCCCAAAATAATTTGGGGTCGGCTAACATGAATCCTCATATGTTATCGTGAAAAATAAAATAAAATAAAATAAAATAAAATAAAAATAAAATAAAAATAAAAAATAAAAAAAATAATAATAATAATAATAAATAAAATAAAATAAATAAAACAAAATAAAATAAAATAAAACAAAATAAAATAAATAAAAAATAAAAAATAAAAAATTAAAAATTAAAAAATAAAAAATAAAAAATAAAAAATCAACCCCCCACTTGGATTTTTGTCCTCCACTCCGGCCTCTTCAACACCATACTTTCATCCACTTCAAGTAAATTCATATCATTTTCAATTACTCTAATCCAAGTTTGTTTGGGTCTTCCCCTACCCCTCGCCATTTTATCATTTCTCCACTGTTCCGGCCTCCTAACCGGTGCATCACTCGGTCTCCTTCTCACATGTCCAAACCACCGTAGACGATTTTCCCTCATTTTATCCTCAATGGGCGCAACTCCTACTTTACCTCTGATCACCTCATTCCCCAAAATATAAACATTACAGGAAAACATTAGATCCAAAGTAGGTTAACATGGGGTAAAGAATCTTTGGTAAAAGGCTCAAGGTTGTATATGAGGCAAAAGTTCTATGTTTGTGCTTGAATTTTATATAATAAGACTGGAATTTATTTCTAAAACAAAGGGAAGATATTGTGATAAACTGGTAATGGGGGAAGAAAATTCAGAGAGCAGCCCAGTAACAACTGCCAACTGGTATACCACAATGGTTTCCTACTCAACAGTGCCAACGCGAGAAAAAAAAAACAAGATGTAATGTCCGCTATGACTAGCTTAAAGTTGTCGGCAATTAGGGAGGAGATGAACCACATATTCTTTTCATTCATAAATTATTAAATCACTGAAAGTGGTATAGATTTGGGTTAGAAGATAAAACAACAAACAGATTAAGAAAAAACAAATAAGAACCGAAATTGGAAACCTAGGGTGTCAGTATCCTTAGATAACTTGCCATAAAGCTAGACAGACAAAGGCTCACTTCAAAATGGTTCACAAAGAAAAAAAGAGAGAAAGAAAGGCACATGGACTATATGAGCTAAGCCTAAGCAAGGATGTTACAATCCTGTCCTCATTCTGAACAAAAGAGAAGCAGAAGCCTATATCTCATTTCCTTATACGACTAAAAGAGAAATCCTGTCAGTTTCATCATGGACTAAAACAACTATCGGTAATCGGCTTATCTTGTGTGACAACAATGCGCAGCGAGCTTGAAACAGTTGAAGCATGTTTGTTGTCAGGAGAGACACCAAAGTAACTTCCTCAGCCTGAACTGGCTCATCAACCCTTCAATTTTAACTTGCCTCATGATTTCTCCACTGCATTTTATTTTTAAGGAAAATGACCTATCTTCATATCAAACTGCTCTTAGATTCCATATGCTACGACTGCAATAAGAGTCAATAACGTGCTTCCATACCAAGGGATGACCTGGGTGTATGTTAACTGCTAATACTGGTGACCCAGAGAACCATGCTTGAGTACCTACTCCTAGGCTAAATTTAATGCGGGAAAAGGGGAGACAGATCATATTTTGGTTCCAAGTTGAAGCAGAAGGTTGTTCCCGGCCACATCTGAGAGAGATGTTCCTGGTTCCCATGAGGGTATCTCTAAGCTGCCTGAATTCACTTCACACAAACAACTTCAAGTGTCCAA
The DNA here is from genome assembly GCA_022495995.1 of Adenophora triphylla var. japonica. NCBI lineage: Eukaryota > Viridiplantae > Streptophyta > Magnoliopsida > Asterales > Campanulaceae > Adenophora > Adenophora triphylla. Next base: position 717,028 of record JAFEMH010000240.1, on the reverse strand, counting down.
TACCAGTGTTGGTATCCTCGACAAGATCACACATCCTATACCACCACTGGCAATGTATCTCAACCGACCTAATAAATACTGAAATCGCATCATTTCAGAAAGGATTGATCATGTAAGGTGGCTGACATTTGCATTCTCTCTCTCTCTCTCTCTCACATCACTTCAAAAATTATGAATCATCCAAGATCATTAAACGTCGAACCCAATACACAAACTTTAGCACAAACATAAATGGTATATAGCGTCGCTTGATTTCTCAATAAACATGAACGCACAAACTCACAAACATGAATGCATTATGGGAATGAAGGACCTGGACGAACAGGGGTATTATGGGGGTATACTCTGCGAGATCATTATTACTAGTAAAAACACACAGGCACTTGTGTGCTTCTTAATTCAGCATTTTAATGTAATATATTTTAACCCCCCCCCCCTCCAAAAAAAAAAGTCTCTTTTGACCTGGCACATAGTTTTAGGTAGAACATTTGACTTTGTTATTATATGTAAAGGTCAAGGGAAAAAATGTGAACTTTCTTTGTGTAAAAGGTTGGGCCCAATATAGATGCGAGTGTCCACTAAAGGGTATATATGTAAAGTTTCTTTGTCGTAAATGGAAAGTTTTGAAAGGGGACACTTTTTTTGGGACATCCCAAAAGAAATAAGGGACTATTAATTTGGAACAATGGAGTACTACATATCAAGGGAGAGGGGTATAGTAGTCTCTTGGACTTTTTTAACCAGTCTCTCTATTTTACCCCTTAATAGTCATCATTTTATAACTTCTCTAGGTAATCTACGATACTTTTTTGCAAAAAAAATAAATATTCATAAGTGATATATTTAATTTAAAAAATAATTTAAATTATTTACTCTTAAGTTATTATGATTCCATCATTTCCGATAGAGCCAATGACTCACTAAATTGTATGCGCTTCTTTGATATGAAGCAGCAGTCAGTCGATTCAATTTTCATCATGGATAATCCGAAAACAGTCGCTATTTGCTTTAACTCAGGGGCAATGTTGCGTACATTTGACCCCCCTTACCCTACCGTAGGTGGGAACCATTGCGCCACTGGGGTAATGTTGTTGTTGTTGTACTCTTTAAGTTATTCTGACCGGACCTAATTCGGGCTTGGTTAGATTATATAATGACTGTTCACCCAACACAAACTTTAGACCTGCAACTTTTGTTCAAGCTCAGCATATATCATTCCCAACTAAAGTCGACCCTATAATTTGCGGGCTCCAGAAATAATCAGCCTTCTTAATCTTTTAAATCAGGTGCTATATCATATGTGGCAAGTTAATTATCCTTCTATAGAAGCTTTGTAATTTGTAATTAACTAATGCTCAAGTCATAATAATGAGTTCAACCGCATGCAATGCAACAACAACAACAACAACAACAAACAAAAACATAGTACATATATAGGGCTAGAAAATTTACACAATGAAGATACTAGAGTCCAAATTAGTCTGCCAAAATCCTTAGCCAATCAAATCTTCACAAATGCTTCAACTTCCCCTTACAGTATGTAGCAGGCATAGATCCTTCTTCCCTCTACCATTCCATGGTATTTGAGTTACATTCAAAATGACTTTTGAGTGTTGACCTCATCTCTATGCTTCAAGCCATAACATAAAGTAGGGAATACCTGTCCCCTCCCCTTACACACCCCTGACACCATCAATCATCCCAAAGGAAGCCCTAACTAATGGACTTTATCCTTACACTTGCTGAAGCATCCGCCTACTAGGCATCTACATGCATACCATATGGAATAATATTTCCCCCTGCCCCCCACTCCCTATACCACCGGCATTCCCACCACCCCAACCCCACCTCCCCCCCCCCTAGTATTTACCTCCCTTATCTATTCTTTGCCATTCCCTTCGTAAACAACATTACTTGCAATAATTAGGGAAAATATAGAAATATGCCCCCGTACTTATGTAAATGATGCAGATATGCCCTTATACAAGTTAATTGCTATATTAGCTCGCGTACTTAAGAAAAATGTGTGGAGATTAGGACATCGTCATCTTTCCGTCCAAATTATAACGGAATGGCTGACTAGGCATCTGAGTTGGAATTTATAACTGTCTACGTGGAAAAAAATTGTCCAAGTGGAATTCTCTGCGTATGAACGGATTAATACTATGTCGTTTTGACACTTATTTACATAAAAAAAATCAAAATACCAAGTCAAAGTTTTTAAGCCTTATTTTATGTTTTCTAAACTACCCCTCGTCTCCCAGCATATCAATTGACTTTAAAACCTAAAAACCGATGTTACAAAAAACCAAAACAAAAGCGGCACAACAAAAAGGGCGGAGATTCAGCGCATGTAGAACAATGATCAACCTAGATTTTGAATCCAATTAGTGAACGTTATCATCAATCACAATCGTAATTTCATCCATTGCAATTTTTGTCTAAATTTCACTATTATCCATCTTTGTCTCTCTTCTAAAGCTTTTACCAGTTTTCGTTTCTGTCATCCGCATGTGTCGTCTCTGATATGTTTGAACAGAAAACGGAAAGGTCAACAATGAACTTCTCCAACGTATACCCAAAGAAATTCGACCTAGATCTACTTAAAATATTGGGGGATCTAGAGTTTAATTAATCTCTTTGTTAGAAAACAAGAAAAACCGGTGGGTTTATGTTAATTTGAGGTGTTGCTGCCATAAGAGGTAGAGGAATCGGGGTTGCTCCGCTTTCGAAGGTGTTGGCGGGTTTAAACGATTTTAGTTTTGATATGGGATTTGGGATTTTCTAGATCTGTGCTAGCTTCTGATCTGTCTCAATCTGTCAATTTATTCAATTTTGTGTTGTGATTTTGATGGTGGTGTTGTTTTGGTAGTGATGGTGGTGTTGATTTTGATGGTGGGTGACTATAGTGATGGCTGGTGTTGGAGATGATGAGGATGATTAAAGCTTTTGATTTTGTTTATTTTTTTATGTAAATAAGTGCCAAAACAACGTAATTTTGATCCGTTCATACTCAGAATATTCCACTTGGACAATTTTTTTCCACGTAGAGAGTTATAAATTCCAACTCAGACGCCTAGTCAGCCATTCCGTTAGAATTTGGACGGAAAGATGATGGTGTCCTAATCTCCGCACATTTTTCTTAAGTACAATGGCTAATATAGCAATTAACTTGTATAATGACATATCTGCATCCTTGACTTAAGTACGAGGGCATATTTCTATATTTTCCCCAATAATTATGACCAAGATACGCATTCAATGGAAAGTTAGGCCAAGTATGGTAAAGATTAACAATAAATAGATTAACATGACAATGGACTCTATAGAACTCATAGAAACTTCATAAAAAATGAATATAGCACAATCAAAGAAAGAGAACTGTCATGAAAGTACCTAAGAGAGTTTCTTATACTCCGTTTCAAGCCGGACTCATCTTTGGCAAAGTACCACTGTGCAGTAGTCCCACTAATCACATAAACCTGTGCCTCCACCATTGCCGTTAAAGACCAAAACATTGTCAAAATAGCCAATGCATTATACCAAGGAACCCAACTATCCAACTTCCAAGCACAAAAATGCTCCCCATGCTTCTCCCTCGGAACAATTTCCCCATTCTGCCTTGCAAATATCAGAAATACGATAATTGGCACATAATACACAAACAACCCTAAAGTCAACAAAGGAAGAGCAACAAACAAGCCCAAGTTCCTCCACAACGCGTCTGATGCAACCCCAATTATCTCCACAGTCAACTCAATCCGATGCCAATTGACAACAAAGATCCAGACAATAACACCTACTATCAAAAGCCCGAAAACCATAACCAAAATTCGATAAACAAGCGGAAAATTAACACTACATGATGAATTAACAGTACAAGCAACGAACCAGTAAATGTCAAGGAAAATTGGTACAATAACGAAGAACGGTAAGGACATGTAGATAAGGTATTTGGTGTAATGCCTGAGTGAAAGAAGAAGACATAACGCAAAGGGTATACTCAAAACCAAGGTAATTACAAGTGTATATATCAAATCCGGCCAAAGATTGTCGGATGAAGAAGAAGAAAAGGATGTAAAGAAGTACAAATTGAGCGAGTATATTTGCGGGTTCTTTGTTAAATTGTAGATGGGTCCGGCACAAGAGGATGAATTGGGGTCGTAGGTGAAGGAGGAGATGTTGGAGTAGTTGGGATTATGGTGGACGGCGGCAAAGATGCCGAAGGCGAAGGTGGAGATGACTAGGAGGAAGAAGAGGACGAGAAAAGGAAGGTCTTTGACGGAGCGGGCATTGTTGGGAGTGAAGGAGATCTGAAGGTATTGAGATGGGTCGGAGTCAGAGGGAGGAGGAGAGTGGAATTGGGTGATGGGGTCGTCTAGGATGGGGAAAGGTTTGCTGCTGCCGGCGGCGGCGGCGGTGGTGGGTAAGGAGGAAATAAGGGGTTGTGTTGCGGTGGCGTCGTCTTCTTTGCCGCCCGTTGACATTTGGCAGCTGTGTAGTGAGTGCTGACTGTTGAGCTGAGACTGAAGATGTTGATAAAGATGATGGCTTTTTGAAAGTTTGGGAAGATTCTATAAAAGTTATTTTAAGCCCTTGAGGTTTTATATAAGTTCCATTTTTAGTTCTTAACTCCTTTTTAATTATGTTAAGGTCCCATCAATGCTTTTCGTAGAAAAACTTTTGCTATTATGATTAACGAAATTGTTAAATACTCAAAAATCGTACAAAAGGGTAATGAGTGGCATCATATATGATAAGTATTTTGATATCTAATCAATTATAGACTTTTGAGCTAGATCGAAATGAGAATGCCGACAAAATATCATGATGTTTTATCACTATTAATGATTAATCTGTCTCGAATTCTGTTAAGTGAGAGAAATTAACGAAAACGTTAACTCAAAAATCATGTGACGGAGATACGTGTGGCATCATATCCTTTAAGTCGTGTGGTATTTAATCGATTATATACTTTCTAGCTATATTGAAATGAAAATGCCGATAAAATATTTTGATGTGTAATCATTATTAATGATATACCAGCTTCAAACTCCGTTTAAGCCGAGATCAAATTACTTGGATTCAACTCAAATATGGATTTCTGTTAAGTTTGGCTTGCCTCTAGCTGCTTAAAAGTGAGCCGTAGATTTATTTTCCGTTAAGTTTGGCTTGCCTGAGAAGTAGGGTTCTTTTGGTCATTAAGACATAAATTATATGTTGGGTTCTCAACTTAGGTGAAAAATTGAAAAGATTATACAAACATATTCCTTCTGGATCAAGAACTACTGAATCCCAAAATGATTTTTTCAACTTTTTTTTTTTTTTGTCGTTAACGTGAAGATATTTTGATCAATAAAATTAGGTTAATTTAATTATCCTAATGAAAATTTAAAACTTGTTATTGATATACCATTATAAATACTATCAAAAACAATTATTAGATGTTCATTAAGATAATTAGATTAACCTATTCTCAAAGTAGCTTCGTGTTAACAGCAAAAAAAAAGTGGGAAGAACGTTTAGGGAGCTAGGGATTATAAGATATCAATCACTGTAATGTATGGACATGATGATACAGAGAATGTATAATCAACTATCTAAAATAACCACATTCATGTTGCAAAACTTTGCTATTCCTATTGCTAATGTTCATTGTCACGAAGGAATGGAAGCAGTTTTTAGTTCCTGGTCCCACTCGCTCTTAGGAATCTCTCCCGAGTCAGTGATGATTACCTTTTTCCTAGGTTTCCCGCTGTAGGTCCCGGCTCCACCCTCTATTGCGTATACTGTGTCCATCCCTTCTATGACTTTGCCAAACACGACGTGTTCCCCATCCAGCCTGAAATTCATCAAGAAATTAGAGACCATGATCAACTTAGGTATAATGCTTGAAGAAAAGTAAGGCTGAATAGTTTCCGTAATTTTAAATCAGTCACTGCACATTATTAATCTGAAATGACCACAGAGGAATAACTACATTTCTACGGATTTCTCAAGAACGAACATATGTGTGTGTGTTGGGGTTGGGGGGGGGGGGTAAGGAAATACTAACCCGTCTTCAAAAAAAGTCCCATTTGACAACTGTTTTTTTAAGGATGTGTTGCTTTACTTGCTTATACTTTCTAGAAATTGCACTAAAACTGTTACTCTCTCCGTCCCTAAATGAATGTCCAAATTTCATTTTAAGGGACAAACTGAAAATATGTGTTTTTTTTTATATATTTTAATGGCAAAGATGCATAAATATTCTTGTTATCCACTTTCTAAACATTTAGTTATACGATAATGAAATGAATAGCCAAAAAAAAAAGAAAGTAAAAAAGCATTTCGGGACAGTTTTTTACAAAAAAAAAATAAAAAATGACATTCATTTAGGAAGGGGAGTACCATTTGTAGTAATGGGACTATTTTTTTAGGGAGAGACCAAAATGGAGAGTATAGATTCTTCAAGGATAAGGGTTATGGTTGAGAGTATGACCGTAGTTCACTTGAGTCTTGTTCATTTATATCAACACAAAAGTTTACAAACTTCAACGAATTAGGGTTTCACATCGAGGTTTTAATGCGACAAAAGTTCATATAGATCTTGTTCATTTCTATCAGCACAAAACATACCAGCTGGCCTTGACAGTGGTGATAAAAAACTGTGAACCATTAGAATCCGGCCCTGAATTTGCCATGGACACCACACCTGCAACAAATTATACCTTCAGAAACCCAATACCAAGAAACTAATTGGACTATTGAAGCCTCAATGACTTCCAAGGGACCCAAAAAAGTTTATTGTGCAGCAAAGTAGATGATGAAACTAAAGGTAGTAAATCACTGGAAATGTTCAAGACCTGGGTGGGAGTGCTTTATCTTGAAATTTTCATCCCGAAAGGTACCACCATAAATAGACTTGTTCCCTCTTCCATTGCCATTAACAATATCTCCACCTTGTATCATGAAGCCAGGTATGATACGATGAAAAGGCGTTCCCTTATAGTGTAGAGATTTACCACTGGCACCGTTGCCCCTTTCCCCTAATAATACCAAAGACAGTTATTTGCTGAAGCTTGAAAATATCAGCTTCTATATTTAGCATGGACTACAACAAATAAAATGATATAATACCTGTACAAAGAGCACGGAAGTTCTCTACAAAGAAAGAAAGAGAGATTATCAGTCAAGTTAGTCAACTCCACAATCTAAGGTAACGGGGGCTCTAGGCCAAGGATTGTAGGGCCATGGCCCTACAAATTCCTAAAAATATTAGGTAGGGTCCTGTATATTGCGTACAAAATGTCATGATATAACGTATAACTTCATTTTTATATTAATTACATAACTACCTTGTTAGTATGATCCAATTGCAGATATGAGCACTAAATTTCTTAACACCAGCATTTAGAAAGCTACTGGTGCCACTTTGCAATATGAAATAACTTGTGCTCATAACAAAGTTATTTGAGTTCTGGTTAAGCATGGTGGAAGAAGGGAAATTAAGATAGGCTTACCAGTAGTTTTAGGAACCACTTCGCCATATAATCCAATAATAATTCTTCCTGCAAGAACTCCAAGAATAAGTTTGGGTCCAATATTCAACCAAGCAACGTGAAATTCATTTCATGCATCAGAGAGACATAAAAGTTCCCATCTTTCTCCATTTGGAAATAATACGCTTGTTTAATAACGTGTTATTTGGTAGTAAGTAAAACTCAAAGCTCAGATCAAACTAATTTTTTTTTCCTTTCTTTTTTCTTTTTTTTTCTTTTTTTGTTTTTTGATAAGAAAGATCAAACTATTCTATTGACACTATTATACGATAATCTTTACTCCAAATGCTGCGCCAGAAGCATGATCAAAAGATGAAGTTAAATGCAACCATTATTCGTAATAAAATTTAAATATTGGTAGAGAAGTGAAGGGTCGCACCTACACGTTGCTTATCAATATCAACATCAAGAAATACTCTATGTGTAACTTCATGCACCTCTTCCACCTTCAACTCCTCCTGAATTATAATATATATTTTCAGCATATCAGAAAGCAGTTGTGAGAAAGACTTTGTTGAGTTATGGGAGAGAGACACATAAAGCAGCTCTTTCAAGTGAATAATTGACATTATAACAAATGGTGCGTAATGCAAAAACTGTAACAAGCAAATCTGAGCTAGTTCAATATGAGCATTCCTCTGCTCAAAGCAGTGGCGAAGCCAGGAATTTTTGTAAAGGGGTCGAGATTGCTTTTGGGATAGTTGAAATATATGAGGTATACAATTTTAGGATACAAGGGGGTCAAAATATTACTGTAATTTAGTGCAAAATTCAAAATTAAGGGGGTCAAAATGTATAGATTCATCATTTTTAGTAGTAAAATTTCAATTTCTAAAAAGTTGATAGTGCTAAAATTGACACATTCCAAAATTGAAGGGAGACGAATGACCCCCATAGTATCAATGTGGCTTCGCCACTGGCTCAAAGACAATTCCCCTGAAATCCTTATGTTGGAGGAAACTGTAAAGTCAACTACTACGACAACGCCATGGAATGATCCGCTACACCTCTCCTCATAAATGAAAAAACTGCTCCATGGTAGAATTTGCTTCCAATTCGTCTTTCTTAAGTGCCCTATCCTCATACACAAGGTGAACTGTAGATCATAAAATAAGGGCACTGGGGTGATCGTATTTGTTCTTGGTTTCCATTCATATCACTTCTTAACCAAGAATGGTTGACAAAATTTGTGTTCTTAGACAAATGCAATTTTTTAACAAAAGAACTATTTTCTATGTTAGGCCAATAAAAAGAGGGTTATGGAAGGATAGTTTGACGAGGATGAGTTTTCAAGATCAAACAAACAACATGAAAGAAAATAAAGAAATGAAAGAGAGGGACCAAAATGCTAAAGCCCTCTTCCATATTGTCACCGTGGCTTGTCTTTCCAACACTGACACAACCAGTATCAGCCCAAACTCACAACTCATTTCCCTTTACTCTTCTTCTCATCATCATCATCTTCGGTCAAGCCAACAAAGATGACCAAATTGTGTTGACTAAAATGACTTGATGATGGCAAGTTAATGTATCCTCAAAGCCCACGTCAGAAATTAGTCTTGTGGGATCTCCCGGCATACTCCCTCCGTCCCGAAATGATATTCCCACTTTTTTGTTGTTATTAGGAAGGTACGTTGAGCAATAAATTTAGGTTGATTTAATTATCCTAATGAAAAAATAAAACTTGTTATAGATACAACATTAAAATACTATCAATCATAATTTCTAGATGGTCATTAGGATAATTAGTTTAACCTTTATTGTTCAAAGTACCTTTATAACAACAACAAAAAAGTAAGAAGATCATTTTGGGATGGAGTATAATTTAGAGATGAAGTCCCTCAGACACAAAAGAAAATGAAGAAGGATACTTCAGGAATACTAGCACACCACTGTAACTCCATCGAAGATATCTTTTTGGAGAATGTCATCATTCTACCTTAATGATCATGAAACTCCCAAATAGTCTCCAGAATATTCCAATCATGGCCCACGCTTCAATCCAGGCAGCAGCAGCAAATCACCCTCCTTTCATCATGGTAATCCAAGTTCTCCATTCAGCATATTTCCATCCTAAGATTTTTTTTCCTTAAGCTCTTTGCTATATTCAAGCTATCAACAGCTTACTGATTCCCACTCATGACACAGGGACGATCTTCAAGGAAATATTATGGTAGACAGTCCCCCTATGTAGTTATACACTATGAGATCGTACTACGCATGTTAGTTTGATGGGAAAACACGGGCTAATTACCACAATCATTGACCATTACATGCCTAATCAGTGAAAACAAGAGAGAAAGCTATTAATAACTACCATTCTTTCCACGTCCGTTAACAAACGAATGAAAAGCTACCCTAACTGCTGAAATGGCTTTGACTAGAGTCTCCAATGGGACTCATAAGAAAAATAGTTACACGTCAGCCTGAACCGGCTAACATGAATCATCATATGTCATCGTGAAAGAAAGGATTGTAAGAAAAAAAATAAGTTAAAAGAAGAAATAGGTGGGAATAAAATTTAGAAAATGAAAAGAAGAGAACAAAAAAATAGTGATAATAAAAAGAATAAATAGGGGAAATAAATAAAAAGGAAAGAAGAAAAAGAAAAAAAAAATCAACCCTCATCACCCACATGAATTTTTGCCCTCCACTACGCCTCTTCAACGCCATATTCTCATCCAATCCAAGTAAATGTACATCGTTTTCAATCACTTTTATCCAAGTTGGCTTGGGCCTTACCCTACCCCTCACTCGGTCTCTAACTCACATAACCAAATCATCTTAGACGATTCTCCCTCATTTTAAATGCTTAAAATTCACGGTAGCTCACTAGTTCACAAAGGGTTTTCTCTAGAAAATTTCAATGTAGCTCAATCGGCCTGATGGCTCGATCAAGCAAGTTAACAACTTCATCAATATCCATCCCAAGGGGAAGCTCCTGCATAAGGTTTGTGCAAAAATAACTATTTTGTTTTGAGGATTTATTTGCTGTTTCCATTAGTTCATTGTCGGGATGTACGATTTAAGTAATCCATGTATAAATCATCCATCAGAGTTAGCATTTTTTCTACAGGAAGAAAATTATGTAGATAGCACAAAAATGCGTAGAGGATAAGAAATGACCATTTTAAACACAGAAATCCAGCAATATACACACAAATCCTGAACAAAAAGTCACTAAAATATGGTAGGCAAAAAACCCCACAAGAACCTACATTGACACTTGTACGCAAATGACACAATGGATCCAACAACAAGACACTAAAAGACCAGAAAGAAGCAAAGTAGGCGTGTACTGACAATAATATAACGTGTCATACTCGTTGAACAATCTAATGGAAGTGATGTGATCTTTGTTGAAGAACTTGTAACTATCCACTTAGATCTTCAAGTTAATTGAGCAATTATCTATGTCAACGGGTAGCTCTAGTTTTTCTAGTTTAAAGGAAATGACGAAAGGGGGGAGGATATCATCAAATAGTGCATGGTAGAACAAAAATAGCAACTGCTGGCTGAGGATGATTATGGTAATGGGTTTGAGTTTAAAGCTCCTTTATTGCAGATAAGAAACTTAAATGAAAGAAAATAAACACTGAATTTTTATTTCATTTTGCAAAAACATAAGAATGAAGTTCTTTGTCTTATCTTGTTTAAAAGTAACAGCAGTATAGTTAATGTTTCTAATTTTCAGAGGGATAAATGTAACCAAGCACCATGCCAAAGCAAGAAGATAGAACGGCTTGGACACGTATCCTGGACCTAAAATTAATCTATGATCACTGATGATTGACTGATTGCATTCTAGAATCAAGCATTTCATTTAAGCAAATCTAAGAGTCCCAAGACCAATTTCTCCACGGAGTAACAGGCATAGCCATTGCTCACCCACATTGCCACTAGATTCATCATCACTGAATCACTACCTCCTCTAGCATAAAGAAACAAATTACCCCATACGCTAAAAGAAATGGAAACTCACCTTTAGTAAATGTATTACTCCCTCCGACCCAAAATGAATGTTCAAATTTACTCTTAAATCAAGAGCAAATTTGAAACATTTTTGGGCATTCATTTCGGGATGGAAAGGGTAACAAATTAAAAACTGTATGCCAAGTCCTAGGTAATGGTTGTATCCAACAAAGCATCAGAACAACATTTCAAACCCCCAAAGTAATTGCTACAAATGCCCAGTTAGAGTTTGGAGTATGCTTAATTCCCTCCCCAATCAACTTTAGAACAGCACCAATCCAACTCCATAAAAAAAGAGCTCATAAAGCATTGAACAAGAAAACTGAAAAACCCCACAAATCAAAGATCCAGAAATCAGAAGAAACCCATTAAACCAGATCGAAAACCCAATTCATTTCCAACAAATTAACAAAAACCCTCCACAAAATCATCAAAAATGAAGAATCTAAGCAAATTGCGAACAATACCTGTTGAGAGAAGGAGAAGGCGAGGAAGATGAGAACTGAGGCGACAAGGAAGACAAGAAGGTATTTGGGCTGACGTAAGATCGCGATCTCACGGCCCATCGCTGTTGACAAGTCTTCTTCTTCGTCGTCTTTTCTCATACATTCATTCCTTCCTTCGTCAATGTTTCAGGGATCATACAAAAGAGGAGTAAAATTACACGCAGTAGTGTGTGTGTGTCAGTGCAATTATCTGTTGAACAGAGGATGTGGAAGTGGGAATTGCTGTCTTTGGCCGGTTCAGGCGCTGATGATGGTGGTGCAATAATCTAGATTGAAGAAGAAAAAGGGGATTATGCGTGTGTGTGTGTGTGTTTTTTTTTTTTTTTTTTTTTTTTTTTAAGGTTGTTTAAGAAAATGGAGATTGTAATTACAGATGCAATCAAAGGGATTTGGGACTATTGCATAGTCACAAATAAATCGGGATGTATTTGTTGGAACTTTGGTTTTGAAAAAGTGAGATTTGATCGATTTTTGATCAAAAATTTTATAAAATTTTATTTTAGAAAAATGAAAATTGATTGCTTATTAATAATCTAGATTTTGAGTGGATTAATTTAATATATTTACTTTTTCAAAATCAATTTGTGGTGAATGAAAAATTAATGCTCAAAATATGCAAAATAAAATGAATTTATGAAGAGTTTGTGAATATAGAATGTCATATCTAACATTATCTACAAATCAAAAAGTAAGAGAGTTTTTAAATCCATCCACTTGAAGGAGGTAATAATTAAGTGGTATCCTCCTTATTATGTAACCTAGTGGAGCATTGGGTCAACCATGCAATAATTGACCCAATTATGCTAATTTTGGACTAGCGTTTTAGGACGCACTTTGCACTTCGCACCGCTAAGAGCTATTGAAACCTTAAACTTTTGACAAAGTTCAGCTCAGCACTCCATGGTTCGTGTGGGTTGATGGTTTTGTTTTGGCTAGGCTCGTTGGTTGGTCCAAGATTGTGGGCTTAGGCGCTTGGGCTAGGTCCGATTGGAATGGGCCGTCGCTAAGGGATGTGGCATTGGATCGGGTAATTGGGCCTAGGCCCGTAGACGCTGGAGACCGTTCGGCTTGGGTCGTGATGGTTCGAACAAGCTATTGATGGGTAAGGGCTGAGATTCACCCTTCATCCGCAAACTGATCCAAGGCCTGAGATTCACCTGGTGTAATTTGTGTCTATTCCCAAAAGGTACCCCAACTCTTCATTATCTATAAATAGTCCCACCAGATTGTCATTCCAATCATTCAGCAATAAAGCATTAGATATTCAGTTAAATCATCTAGTTGCATTCTCCTTCCTCAAAGTTCAGAAATTTCAAACACCGTTAGTTCGTAGGTTTCCTGATTTAAAGTGCTTCCATTAGGATTCGAAAAGTCGTTTCATCTAATGAGATAATTGCCGTTTCAACCGTTAGCACCAGTGTGGGACAAATTCTTCTTACGGAGATTGTTAGGGGTGTTCACGGTCCGAATTGGTCCGAATTTTATCAAAATTTCAAAAAAACAGGACCGGACCAATTGTTCGATTCTGCCTAAATTCAGGACCAGGACCAGACCATTACATTACAGGACCGGTCACATTGGTCCGGTTCCAATGGTTCGGTCCATGTCCGGTTCCATCGGTTCCACAAGTTACACTACTATATATTTTTTCTAAAGATAAAACATTCAACAACTATTTTTTTCATGAAACCAAAATATAGGACGATTACATAAACAAAGTTCAAATAAAAATATTCAGACATACAACAAATTAACTGAAATAGAGGAACAAAGTTCAAATAAAAAATATAGGACGATTACGTTACATAAACAAAGTTGAAAATCGAAAACTGAAAGTTCCATGCTTAATAACAATAAATTTGAAATTATGAATAAATAAATATATATATATATATATATATATATATATATATATATATATATATATATATATATATATATATATGTATATATATGTATATATATGTATATATATGTATATATATATGTACATACATATATGTATATATATGTATATATATGTATATATATGTATATATATGTATATATATGTATATATATGTATATATATGTATATATATGTATATATATGTATATATATATATATATATATATATATATATATATATATATATATATAGAGAGAGAGAGAGAGAGAGAACGGTTCCTATACGGATCAACTCGTATGCATTCTCTAAAATTTGTTGAGTCGGATTTTCTCTCTCTTGTGTAAACGTAATTCACAACCTTTCTCTTTCTCACACGTATATATATATATAAATATATATATATATATATATATATATATAAAGAGAGAGAGAGAGAGAGACGGTTCCTATACGGATCAACTCGTACGCATTCTCTAAAATTTGTTGAGTCGGATTTTCTCTCTCTTGTGTAAACGTAATTCACAACCTTTCTCTTTCTCACACGTCAATTAGTTTGTAGAGCGACGGAGTGTTTAGTTTGTAGAGCGACGGAGGAGTATATACTTTATGTTATATATATATATATATATATATATATATATATATATATATATATATATATATATATATATATATATATATATATATATATATATATATATATATATATATATACGCAGAATTGTGCTTATCGGTAATCCTCCACGTGGCGGGACTAATCACCTGGCTCCCGACCTGAAAACAAGAACCCACGACTAGCCGAAATGTGTCTCCGCTTAGACCCTCGAGCGTGAGAGTAAGATTACGCTTGAATATAGCTCAAAATGTATTGAATAAATGAATTCGTATAACAAAATGGCAGTTACCTCTGCACCGGTGATAGTGATGAAGTATTTATAGGTAAAGACAGTTGTATATTTGGTAGTGCTTTGCATGAGCTCAGAGATTTTAGGGACGATTACAAATAATGTGAACGTGTGCAGTAACGGCTCCACGATTTGTAGGGAACCTAGGTTATGGAAAGGTTTGACTCATATGCGTCCAATCTGTTAGGTCGACACTTGGTGATTAGGTCGAGGTCGCCATTTGTGGAATGGTCGACCGGCGGTGAGAGCATGATTCGTACCCGAAGGGTAGTATGGATAATCGTTCGGATCAAGCTAGGTCGGGACCTTGGAGGTCGGACAATGAGCTTAGATCGCCGAATCTTGTTGTTGGGCCTTGGGCCTTATGGTAGTGGGCCGGCTCACGAAGGATGTGGATGCCACGGCTGTCTGTGTTTGGGCTTTACTTGCTTGGTCCAGTTCGACACTTTTAGTATGTTCAGTGGCCCCCAACTTTCGAGTTGACTTTGTCGACTAGGAAGTTAAGGAGATCTTTGATGAGAATTGCTTTACTCGCAGGTCGCTACTAGTTCTGAGATTTAGTCGACCCAAGATGACGTGGCACAATCCTGGGTGTTGGCGATGAACGGCAGGAGATGAAGGAGCGCCATTTTTCTGTCATCATTATTGTTTTGACGCTTGGTGTTCTTTCTCGAAAACCGCTTCAGAGTTTAATTTTGGAAAATCAATTTTGAATTTCTTTTCCCCTTTCCAAATTTGGGAAAATATAAATACCCAAAATCCCCTTCTGATTCGAATTCTTACCGTCTTCAAACTCTTCTTCCTCGGCGATAATTGCGGAATTGCAGCAGGATTTAACCCAGGTTTTCGGCTTTGGCAACGGATTCCCCTTTTGCGATCAATCAAGGTATTTCCCTTGTACATTTGCTTTAGGGTTTGCGATTCATGCTCTGTTTTTGTTTTCGTCATGGCTAGAACCTTTCGTAGCGAACCAGGAGCTTGGTATGGGTATTGCACTGTTAACCGTAGGGTGTATAAGAACGTGAATGGTGAGTGGAGAGAGATGTCTTTGGATGAATGTGCTTCCATATTGACCAGCTGGGAATTGAATTTTAGTGAGATAGGTTTGCCCATTGTAGGGGACGTTGAAAGCCTAGTAGTCGATGATTCGAATATCGTCACTTTTCATCTATTTCACGAACTGCTCGACCATATCACCTTGTTTTATGTTAGGGATGTCCATAAAACTTCCTTCCTTAGAAATAGAATAGGTTTCCCGGGGGAGTCTAGGTCGCCCTTAGGTAGGTCGACTGAATGTGATCGTAGATGACTCCCTGCTTCCTCTTTTGTTTGTACGGATATGACGACTCAAGGTGGAGCTACGGCCTTCAACTTCTTCAAGTCCCGAATAGTGGATGCATTTGGCTCCTCCGTCGAGGGAAGAATGAGAGAGGATACGTACCCACTAGGCCTCTGCGAGGGAATAAAAATATGGAGTCCCGTTACTCCATGGTCTATGACTTTGCGGGGTAAATAGGGCGGATTATAGGGTAACTATCCTCAGTAGGGCAGATTTCATGGCTAAGTACCGTGCCACCTTCACCACTGATGCCACTAGGGTTGCCTTTTCTACGGTCGGTTTGAGGCGGGCTTGAGGTTGCCACTTAGATCCTTTTATTAATGAATTTACGGAGTGCATGGATGCTCTTCCCCTTGACTTAGGGCCAATACTTGCAGGGTACTAGTGTGCTTTGCCATGGTATGTAGATTTCTAGGCCATGAGCCTTGCATGAGAGTTTTCAAGGAATTTTTTGCTCCTAAGCTCGACAAGGCTGATTGGGGGATTAGTACTCCTTCTAAACCCAATTCTCCAAAATTTGTTTGCCGAGTCTTCCCAATAAACATAAGCATTGGAATTCATATGTGGTTTTTGTAGAGAGTAGGCTGGGATGGGAGTTTCCTTTGCCAAATAGTGAATCTGACGTGATTAGTGAGGAGAATTATTGGGAGCCTCCTTGGCATCAAACTTTGTATAGGAAGCTGTGTGCTTTGGTCAAGAACGGACCCATCAGTTGGGAGTCGTTAGGGACGACCAAATACAACTATATCCAAGCTGGGATGATGTCTGGAGATGGGGTAGTGGAGCCTCTTATCCCAGTAATGAGGGGTCAGGTATACCCTGATTGGGTTACTCACTCTTTGGGTAGACTAGAGGAGAATTGCCAATTTTGCCAGAAGAAAGCTGGCTATTGCAAAGATAATGGAGAACACATTGGTGGTAAAGGGTTTACTCGTCTTTATTCATTAGCTCGTCCACTGTTAACTTGCATAAGTGACTTATTATTGGCATAAAGGATTGCTTTGATCTGCATACATAACTCTTAGCTCGTCACTTGCCTGTTCGTATGTAGAACTATTTAGCTCGTACATAGAACTATCTTGAATTGCAACTCTGTACTCGTCAAATTGCTTGCTCGTATATAGAATCAGTTAATTCATACATAGAACTGCTTTGAATTGTATCAATTAGCTCGCCAATTGCTTGCTCGTATGTAGAACTATCTAGCTCGTACATAGAACTATTTTGAATTGCCGAGCTAACACTTGGTTACTTTGATGTCATGCAGTTTTGACTCCCGAACAAGAAGATGCCATGGTTCGAATAGTGGGAGTATCGGATAAGAAGAAAGCTAAGAAAGCCCATGGGGCGGTCAATGCTAGAGCGAGCCGGGAGAGAGAAGCCGCTGCTAGGAACAATTTGCTGCCCAAGGACGTTGTTGGGATGATCCACATGGAAGAGGTTGAGCTGGAAGATCCCTTGCTGAGTGGGACCCCATCTGCAAATGTGAATGAAGGGGGGAACGAGTCCAACAGGTCGGTTAGACCAAGCTTGAGTTCAGATCCAATTTCTGATGCTAATGCTGCGACCTCCGAGGCTGGGATGGTAGAGACTAGTACAATGAATGTCGTTGACATAGATGATGATGTCATGGAGGTGGATTCTGACGATCAACCTTTGAGTACGAAGAAAAGGTCTCGATCTGAGAAAGGAAAATCGATTCCTTCGAGCCATCTTCCTCCAACCATTTCTTCTCTTCCCAACAAAGAATCTCTTGAAGATCTGATGCAAAGATTAAGTGATGTTCCTCCGTTTAGCGAGGGTTAATGCTTGAGCCGCCGTTACCCCGATATGAGCCTGGGCCAGGTTATTGTTAGGAGGGCAATATATGTCGACCTCCTAGCTCATTTTGCTGATAAGGGGATCACCCCTGAGGAATTCTCAGCTCGCTCTGGGATGGCTCATTGTGAGGTAAATTTTCACTTTCCTTTTCAGTCTAGTCGCTTGTTCTTTTACTCGATCAACGTGACTTACGAGTTAACACTTCCCTGGTTTCCTTTAAATGTAGAATCTCACCATGATCGAGCAAGTCAAGAGCTCTTGGAGGGCCTCCATTGAGAGGGAGAGGCAGGCTCTTAGGGACTTATCCAAGAAGTCACAAGAGTGGCGAGCTAAAGAGAAGTATAACGATTTGGATAACTCGTTTGATGCCATGGAGATGGTGAAGAAGAAGGCCCTGGCCGACCTTGAAGCTGCAGAGTCCAAACTTAAGGAGGTGGAGGTGGAGAAGGACGCTGAGAAGAAGGAGTTGGAGAAAACTCAGACGGAGTGCAACGGTTTCGAGCTTACGAAGGAGAAGGACGCCTTCTTAGTCGAGTTGCATGAAGAACGTCGACTCGAACGGGTAAAATGGCAAGAAGACCTTCGGCGGCTGCACTTTAGCTGGCGCTAAGGATGCCGTTGAAAAGTTTAAGGACGGGGATGAGTACTATAATACCATCGTATCCAAAGCTCGGGACTTTTACGGAGGTGGGCAAGAGGCGTATGGCGCGCGGGCGTTGGTGGACCCAACATCTACTGCTACCCTCGAGCAATTAGCTCGTTGGTTCTCTGAGCCTCAGTATGACATGGTAGCTCGAGACGGTCATTCACTTGTGCCTTACCTTGAAAATGATCTAGCTTTTATTGCCCGGAAGATGCGAGAGGACAGTGTGAGAAATGGGAAGCTCCTCCCGATTGTTGAGAGAAATTTTGATGTTGTCTGCGGGAGCTCGATGATCTTTGAAGTTATGGAGCGAGCACGAACAGAGGTGTATTCGAGTTGGGTAAACCTCTGGACCTCCGGCAACAAGGAGATGATGGGGAGGGTCGAGCTACTGCCGACGACCAAATCGTCTTTGGCTGGACCCTTGATTTATTTGGTTGAATTGTAATGAACAAGTCCCAAACAATATTTCGCTTTTTGTTTTGAAATTGTCCGAATGCCTTGGCCCGGTTTTGGGAGGCATAGAAACATGTAATCATATTTTTTGCAAGTCTCGGCCCGCTTTTGGGAGACTTATAATCGTAGCAGACTTTAATCTACGAATGTTGTATGTTTTCCATTTCGGCGTGTGTGTGTCGAGCTAGATGTAGTAGGAAGAGTCGACCTAAGCCTTGTGAGAATTCAAAAACGAGGTTGACTCAAGGTCGAACTGTTTAGAGATGGCGTGGGGTAGAGCTCATTGGAACGAAATCGACCTTGGATCGGACTTGTTATGAGACCAAAGCTGACTAAGAGTCGAGCTTAAATAAAACGAAGTCGACTATGAGTCGGACTTGTTAAAAGAGCAAAGCTGATTAAGAATCAAGCTCGTTCAAACTAAGCTGAGAGTCGAGCTAGTAAAGACGAAGTCGACGTTGAGTCGGACTTGTTAAAAGAACAACGCTGATTAAGAATCGAGCTAAATAAAACGAAGTCGACTATGAGTCGGACTTGTTAAAAGAACAAAGCTGATTAAGAATCGAGCTCGTTCAAACTAAGGCGGCGAGAGTCGAGCTAGTTAAAACTGGTGTTGCACAACATTTGGTCGAATAAAACAACATTTTTATTGAAGTACGAACACGCTTACATTAATCTGAAAACTAGAACTAAGACAAGCTTGAACTTGGAAGCTGAAAACTAGAAGTAGTATTTGATGAGGTGAGTGGCGTGCCATGGGTGCTTCAGCTCCTCACCATCAGGATGAGCAATCATGTAAGTCCCTTCTTTGACAACTCGAGTAACTATGAAAGGACCTTCCCAGTTAGGAGATAGCTTGTTCTGCTGGATCCTTCTCCCCGTTGCTTCAATCTTCCTCAGTACATAATCTCCCACTTGGAATGATCTTGCTTTCACCTTCTTGTCGTGGTAACTTTTAGTCCGCTGCTTGTAGTTAACCATTCGAAGGTAAGCCGTGTCTCGCTTCTCATCGACTAAATCCAAGTCGATCAATCTGTTGATGTCGTTCTGCTCTTGATCAAAGAAGGTCACTCTAGCAGTGGGAAATGCGAGTTCGGCGGGTGCCGTGGCCTCGACCCGTATGTTAAAGCAAATGGGGTTTCCCGATAGGCCCCAGTGGTTGTGCGAACGCCCAAAGAGCAAGGGGGAGTTCGTCCCGGCCGGTTATTGCGTCGACCTACAAGGCCCGTCTTGAGTGAGGATAGTACGAACTTGTTTGCAGCTTCAGCTTGCCCGTTTCCTTGGGGATAGGCGACAGAAGATTTCCAATGATTGATCCCTACTCGATTCATCTCTGTTTCAAAGGTTTGGGAGAATTGTAGGCCGTTGTCAGATACTATAGCTCTAGGAAAACCAAATCTACACCAGATGAAGTCGTGGATGAAGTTAATGGCATTTTCCTCTGTGATGCGAGCTAGTAGCTTTGCTTCAACCCACTTGGTGAAATAATCTATGGCGACGATCACATACTTGCAATTTCCCCGGGCGGGAGGGAAGGGTCCAATTAAGTCGACGCCCCACGTATCGAAAGGCCAAGCGGCGATCACGGGAGTCTGCTCCGTTGTAGGCACATGAGGTAGGTTGGCAAACCTTTGGCATTGATCACATTGCT
Source organism: Adenophora triphylla var. japonica (assembly GCA_022495995.1). Taxonomy (NCBI): domain Eukaryota; kingdom Viridiplantae; phylum Streptophyta; class Magnoliopsida; order Asterales; family Campanulaceae; genus Adenophora; species Adenophora triphylla. The sequence continues at coordinate 696,305 of JAFEMH010000240.1, read as the reverse complement.
GAACAAAGTTATGAGTGTCGGCTCGTGTGTGGCGTAGTATCCCAAGGTAATCAACTTGTCGGCTAGAGTCACGGCCCGGTGTCCACCACAAATCCCACTGTGTACTTCATGTATCAATAGGGCGACCTCTTGAGGGTGGATGCACTTTAGCAATGGTCGAGTGTAGGATCTTCTGAACAGATTGCCTCCTTGAATGACGTACCTCGGAGCTTTCTTCTTGATAGCTCGAGCTTTCTTCTCGTCATCAGGCAGCTCGCCACTTTCTAGGTACGCTTTCATTTCTTCGATCCAACACTACTCATAAACCCAATTTCTTGAAGCGTCCTCTACACATTGAATTTTTATCCTCTCATAAGCTGGATTTTCGAGGAAAGAGATGGGCTCTTCATGTGGCTCATCTGAAGTGGCTAATTTCGAGAGGAGGTCGGCTAGCTCGTTGTCTTCCCGTCCAATTCTCTGAATCTACCAGAATTCCAAATCCTTTATCAGCTCCTTCACCAGGTCGCAATATTTGATCAGAGTGGAACTAAGTACTTCGTACTCGCCTCTAACCTGGTTAACTACCAGTTGTGAGTCACAATAAGCTATGATTTTAGTCGCTCCAAAGCATTTGGCATACTCTATGGCTGCTACCAGGGCTTCATACTCCGCCTGATTGTTGGAGGCATCGAATTTGAACCTTAGTGACTCCTCATACACGGTCCCCGACTCTGGCTCGATCAGGACAATCCCGGCTCCACTAACTTTTTTGGTTGCTGATCCATCCGAGTAGACTTTCCAACAATCGTCGGGTAGAGTGATGGCGGGCTGGGACTCTGGTTCTTTCCCTTTAGCTTTTTCCTTTTCAGCTCGCTGCTCGCTGTCCTCCTTGGTGAACGTAAGCTCGACCAAAAAATCTGCTAGAGCTTGAGCCTTCAACGCTTTTCTAGGTCGATACTCGATGTCAAATTCCGTAAGGGCAATTGACCAATTGAGCAAGCGACCTGAACTCTCCGGCTTGTGCAATATTTTTCTCAAGGGAGCATTTGTAAGAACCACTATAGGGTGAGCCCGGAAATAAGCTCGTAGCTTTCTTGAAGCTACGACTAGAGCATATGCAACCTTTTCAGCATTGTAGTACCTGCCCTCTACGTCTGATAGGGCCTTCTTCGACATAGTAAGCGGCTTTTGAAGTCCTTCCTCTTCTCTAACCAAGACTGCTGCCACCGACTTGTCTCTCACAGACAGATACACAAACAAGGTCTCACCAGTGGTTGGGCTGCTCAATAGTGGAGGGGTAGCAAGGTATTCTTTGAGCTGTTGGAACGACGAATGACGTTCGGCCGTCCACTCAAAGTTTTTCGTCCCCCTCAATGATTTGAATAAGGGGAGAGACTTTTCAGCCGACTTGAATATAAAGCGACCTAGGGCTGCCACCCTGCCATTGAGTCGCTGCATCTCCTTTATACTTGTAGGCTCCTTCATCTCGACTAGAGCCTTGATCTTATCCGGGTTAGCTTCTATACCTCTCTGGGACACCATGAATCCAAGGAACTTTCCAGCTGCTACTCCAAAGACACACTTTCTGGGATTGAGTTTCATGTCGTTTGCTCGCAGATTGGCGAATGTTTCTTTTAGGTCGACTACGTGACGTCCGGCCTTAGTTTTGATGACCATATCGTCGACGTAAGCCTCCATATTTCGGCCAATTTGTGAGGCAAAGACCTTGTTCACCATTCTTTGATAAGTCGCTCCTGTATTCTTCAATCCAAATGGCATCATGTTGTAGCAGTAGATGCCTCCAGCCGCTTGAAATGCCGTCTTGACTATGTCATCCTCATGCATCTTAATCTGGTGATACCCTGAGTAAGCATCGAGGAAACTGAGGGTGGAGTGACCAGCAATGGAATCAACTAGTTTGTCGATTCTAGGAAGGGGGTAGCTGTCTTTCGGGCAAGCAAGATTTAGAGTGGTGAAGTCGACACACATCCGCCATTTGCCATTTGATTTCTTCACCATGACCACGTTGGCCAACCACGTTGTATGAGTGGCCTCCTTGATTATCCCTGCACTCAAAAGTTTTTGTACCTCAGCTTTTATGGCCTCCTCCTTATCGCGAGCAAAACTTCTCAATTTTTGGGGTCTAGGCTTTATGGTCGGGTTGACTTCAAGTCTGTGAACGGCGACCTCTTCCTTGATTCCCTTCATGTCTTCTACTCTCCACGCAAAGACATCATTGCTCCCCTTGAGTAGCTCGATGATTTCCAGCCTTTCTTCAGCTGACAATTGTTTCCCAATCTGAATTTTTTGGTCGGGGTAGGAAGGGTTGGTGACTACTGATTCTAGCTCGTCTACGGCCTCCGGCTACGGACCATCTACGAGCTGCAGAGTCTCAATGATGATCTCCCTAACTCTTTTTCTCTCCTCGGCCCCCGGGTGTGGAGCTTCCTCGGCTATCATATCATCCGGCTTATCTCGCAACCTCGGCGGTGGTGGTGGTGGCCCCCGAGTTATTGTCGATCTGGAGGCATAGGTTGCCTATGAGGACTTGGTCGACCATAACTACATCTGGATCGACCACTATGGTTTCAGAGTGACGTGTCGACTCAAACATGACCTCGTCGTTTGAGCGATAGGTCGACTCATCCACATTGGTGATCGTTGACAGTCGGGTAGTTTTGGTGACTGACTGGGACAGCTTTAAGTAACCATCTGCAGTCTCAATCTCTAGCTCCCTCTTTTTCTTTCTCGGAGAACATGATCCGAGATAGGCTCGAGTGTGCCTTGTACACAACCCACTCCGCGAGGTGTAGGAAACTTGACTCGTTGGTGGGGGATTGATGCCACCATTCCAAGCGCGACGACTGGAATACCAAGTATAGCGGTGTAATCACTTTGTTCACATATATCACAATAAATTGTACCTTTGATACTACCACGTGGGGAGTCTTGGCCTAGGTCGACGTCGAGTTCAATCGTCCTTTGGCATCAACTCGATGGTTGGTGAAACCCTCCAACCTCGCCATCATATCTTTCAATTTGCTCATCATTAAGTCCCATCTCTTGGAAAGTCTTATAGAACAGAATATCCTTACGGGCCCAGTGTCGACTAAGAGTGCGCTCGTCGTACATCCGTCTATGAGACACAGGATGACGAGAACTTGCTCCCTAGCCGCCATATTGGTTGCCAACTCATGGGGGTAGAAGGCGATCACATCATCTCTGACATCTCTCCTTGGAGGCACATGTGGGGCTTTATTGAGCTGAAAATTTTTGTGTTTGATGGCCGTGTTGCTGGCTTGCTCTGTGATGACTCCCAAGTTCAACCTAGGTTGCCTTGGTCTCTGCTGTCCACCTGCTGGTTGCTCGCCCCCACCGGCTTGAGGCCTTTTAACATATGCATCGAGCCTTCCACAGTCGACCATTCTCCGGATGATACGCTTCAATCCCAAGCAATCCTGCGTGAGGTGACTGTGTCTTTGTGATAATCACGGTACTTCTTTGTTGTCCCATCGAACTTGTTGCACGGGTTCATTGGGGCGAGGTGGGGCCCGGCTTCGACCGCATTCATGATTTCGGTTCGACTCACCGTTAGGGGAGTGAAAGTCTCGGACACCTTCTACGTCGCCACTTGTCTGTTCTTTCCATTTTTATTGTTTCCTCCATTTTTGTTGGAGTCCTTCTTGTCATCGGCGACCTCCACCTTGGGGCTTTTCCCATTTTTCTTTTCCTTCCTTTCCTCGGCCAGTGCGACGTTATAAACCTTTTCGAACAACTCTTGTCGAGTTGTGACTGTACGAACTGTGAGTTCATAATCCATGTCCGCGAGGAAATACCATTCTGGCAGTTGATAACTTCCACTGTCGGTGAGATCTTCCTCGATCTTATCCACCATCTCCTTGAACTTGGTGAAGTAGCTCATTGAGCTTTCATTTTTAGCTTGCACCAAGTTACTTAGATCGATGCTTGTCACCTTTCGAGCTCCAGCGGTCGAGAAGCGATCTAGGAACTTTGTCTGAAATACGTCCAGGTGGAGATGCTACCGGTTTGCCCGAACCATTGAACCAGGTTAGGGGCCCCGGTGAGTGTGCTTATGAGAGCTTTACACATATTGTCGTCCTCATTGGCGACAAAGCACATTGTGGCTTCCGGATGTGCTATATGACTTTTTGCGTTGGTTGACCACTGAATACTTCTCTAGAAGGGGCAACCGAAATCCAAGGGAGGTCGTTGTCTCTCGGTTCCTTGGACAAAGGTTGAAGAGCAAATTCGATTCGTTCAACCTTTCCAATGTCCTTTTTCTTCTCCTCCTCCCATTGTTCGAACCTCTTTTTCATCATCGGCCATTCCACTAGCGTCGGGTCTGTCATCTCTCGCGGGGGTACGGCATTCGACCTTTGACCTTCACTCTGGGGGAGTTACTGCCTATTCCTCTGTCTCGATGAGAATGAGCCCTTTACGATCGAACTTGAGACCTATACTGTCATTCCTTTGGGGCGACTGCGCCTCTCATCCCTCGATGGCGACTGCGCCTATTATCTCAGTGGCGACTGCGCCTTTCTTTTCTTATGGGCGACTGCGCCCATTCACGTCCTGTGAGATCCCGATCTTTGTGTCGGGCGGGGAACCACGTCGGCTTCTATTGGCCTCTAGATGCGTCCTCGAGATCGATTGAGCCTCCTGCTCCCTATTCTGGTGAGGCTAGCCCTTAAGTCATTACTTGGCACATGAATGAGAGTTGGAGGTCGTTGAACTATCTGTCTTTGCCGTTCGTCCCACACCCTCATTAGGCCTAGCACTCCCCGGCTGTTACTGTTGCCGAGACTTGAGAGGGAGCCACCCTCTACGATCTTATATCCGCCTTCTCGGCCTCCTCTATAGCGATAGCTCGGCCGGAATGCGGGCTCGCTCCAATAACATTTCCTTTACGCTCGATGGGTTGGATGAGGGACACCCTATTTCCAACATTCACGTGTGCGGTTGGACGCTTAGGGGAGGTGGGGCTCCTTGTCCCTCCATGTGTCTTTTCCCTCTTACGGTATCGGGCAATCCCCTGCCATCAACAACTTGGTAGAGCGAGTTGCTCTACCGTAGGGAGCGATTTGGTGGGGGAGGAGGCGGATTTACGTTTCGGCATTGGTGTTGAGATCTGCGTTGGTGTTGGCATTCACCTCATTGAGTTCATCGAAACTTCACATGCGTACCGTGCGGGGTTACCATTGTTGTAGGTTGATGAAATTTTCGAGGTCAAGCTAAAGCACGGTTCCGGCGATGGAACCAAGCGTCTTTGCGGGAATTGTGCTTATCAGTAATCCTCCACGTGACAGGACTAATCACCTGGCTCCTGACCTGAAAACAAGAACCCACGACTAGCCGGATGTGTCTCCGGCTTAGACCCTCGGGCTTAAGAGTAAGATTACAGTTGAATATAGCTCAAAATGTATTGAATAAATGAATTCAGATAACAAAATGGCAGTTACCTCTGCACCGGTGATAGTGATGAAGTATTTATAGGTAAAGACAGTTGTATATTTGGTAGTGCTGCATGAGCTCCGAGATTTTAGGGACAGTTACAAATAATGTGAACGTGTCTGATAACGGCTCCTGATTTGTAGGGAACCGGTTATGGAAAGGTTGACTCATGTGCGTCCAATCTGTTAGGTCGACACTTGGTGATTAGGTCAAGATCGCCATTTGTGGAATGGTCGACCTGACTGGCGGGTAGAGCATGGTTCGTACTCGAAGGGTAGTATGGATCATTGGTTCGGATCAAGCTAGGTCGGGACCTTGGAGGTCGGACAATGAGCTTAGATCGGCAGATGCTGTTGCTCGGCCTTGGGCCTTATGGTAATTGGGCCGGCTCCACCAAGGATGTGGATGCCACGGTATGCGTGTTTGGGCTTTACTTGCTTGGTCCGGTTCGACACTTTTAGTATGTTTAATATATATATATATATATATACATAATTGGTCCGGGTTCGGTCCAGGACCATATATATTTTTTCAAAACCAGGACCAACCCAAATAATCGGTTCCATATAAATTTGGGACCAGAACCAAACCAATTCTATTGGATTGGTCCGATTTTCATTGGTCTGGTCCGATTTTATCGGTCCGGTCCGTCGGTTTTTTTGCTCAGCCCTAGAGATTGTGTTTTCACAATATTCGACTTAGTCCGGTTAATTTTATACCGTTTCTCCATCTTCTTTATGTTTTCTAATTTTTCATTTTTCAAGAAATTATTTTATTTTGAAATTATTTCTATTTTCGAAATACTCTCAATAACTCAATAACAGTATTTAGGGCCGAAATTCCTTGCTAGGTAAATAGAAGAACGAAATGTATGAATCGAATTGAATGTCTAAATATTTGTAATGAAAATGCTAAACATGCATAATCTATATCCAAACGAATAATTGAGATCGGTTACACATCTATACGCTGACTCATTTCCATTCCATCGAAAATAAAAACAGCATAATGCTACTATTCACATCATGCATAAAAATGTTACACTATACTTCCTATTTCGTTCCAATAAAAGCTTCACCAATTACTTAAAAGAGCGTTTCGTTAGAAGCTTCACATTTTCTAAAATGGCAAAGAATCTTTACTATTTCACCCACTAATTTTCTCTCCTATTTCACTTTTATACTCACAACACTTTTCAAATTTACTATTTCCTCCACTCATTCTCTCTCCTATTTTACTTTTACACTCACAACATTTTTTCCACTTATCTTTTTCCTTAATTTGCGTGCTAACCAAAAATAATAAACCTTTTATTGGGACGGAGGGAGTATAATATTGTAAAGCATGGATATGGGTAGATACGGGTGTACTTAAATATTCTACTCGTATAAAAGCAACACTCAAATAGTAAGAAGAACTCCCTCCATCACTAAAATTTCAATTAGGGGACACACTTAAAATTAAAATATTTATTTTTATATAATTAAATGACAAATATGTATAATTATTATTGTTATTGACTCTGTAAATATAGAGTTTTGCAAATATAAAATAACTTAATAAACATTTTTTTGGTAAAAACATATTTAGTAGGGATAATTTTCTTTTAATATTCATTTGAGTTGTTCTTATAAAAAAATAATATTTAGATTTTAGACGACGAAACTACATCACGGGTGGGGGTAGGGGTGTGCTCGATCCGGTTTGATTCGGTTTTAGGCTAAAACAGAAATCGAACCGAAAGATATCGATTTTTGTATTTTAAAACCATTAAGCTTCGATTTTATTCGGTTTCGGTTTGGTGCCGTTCGATTTCAACAAGATGAGAAGAACATGCATATATTGATGGTTGGATTATGATAGTTACATTCAACAAGATGAAATTTATTAATCCCTCATTAACAAAGCAAGATGAGAAGATGCAATACTAAAGTAGTTAAGATTTTTCTGACAAATTTAAGTGTTCCACCTGCCACTACAAATAACAGTTAAACTACCGTAAGCATAGTTTTAACTCCAAAGTAAGATGTGAAGATGAAATTTATATATATATTAAAATGACACGTCGTTTTAATAATATCGGTTCGGTTCGGTTTTATCGGCTCGGTTTTTCATTTGAAACCAAAACCGAAACCGAAAGTTTCGGTTTTTAAATGGTTAAAACCATTAACATTTCGATTTTTTCGGCTTCGACTTTTTCGGTCCGATTTTCTCGATTTCAATCCGATTTTTTCGATTTTTCGGTTTTGTTGCACACCCCTAGGCGGGGGTGTGACTAGGGGAGTGGCAAGTCATGTGCTCAGGGGAAGGCTTCATCTAAAAAATATTTTCAAGCTTAAGAAAAAATCATTTTTGTGCAACTGACACTTAAACACACATACACTTACACTGACTTTTCTCGCTATCTGTCTTCCCTAAACTAACACTGTTTTATCCTAACATTGTCACTCTTTTTACACTGACATTTAATAATAGATACACTGACACTCTTTTTCACTAACATTGACACTTTTTTACCTTAGCACTGACACTCTTTTATACTGACACTTAATAATACATGCACTGACACTCTTTTACTCTGGGATTTTTTACACTAACACCGACATTTTTACCCTAACATCGATACTCTTTTACACTGGCAATGCACTGACACTCTTTACACTGGCATTTTTTACATTAACACTGATACCTTTTTACCTTAACACCAACACCCTTTTATACCGTCTCTTTTTAAAACGTGTACTGACACTTTTTCAGACGTGCAATTGACACTTTTTTACACTGGCGCTGACATTTTTTTAAACATGTACTGACACTCTTTTATCCGTGAACTCAATAAAAAAGAACCCAAATTCAGCCCACCCAGCCCCAAAATTCTCTCCAGCGCCGTTCTTTCTTCCTTTTTTTCCGGATTGCCGTGTTTCTGCCCAACACTTTCAACAAATGACAACCTCTTGCTCCCTCCCAAATAACGCCGGCCTCCACCAGTCAAATTAGCCTCCATTCTCACCACTTAAGCTTCATCTTCAAACATTTAGAGAAATCGTAAAAGGAATCCCGGTCAGGCCTCCCTCAAATCCGATGAGCTCCATTGATTCCGGCGACCAAGAAGGTGTGGTTATCTAGTTTCTCGAGGTAATTTCTCTCACTTTATTAATGCGTTGTTGTTTGAATATGTTGAATCAGTATGTAATTTCATGAAATGCTATGAATTTCGAAAAGATAGCCTTGGGAGGAGATATGGAACAGAGTTAGTGGACGTTAGCTAGCGCGAAATCCATTTTTCTTAACCTCACAAAAAACGTGTTTAATTTCCCAACCAAATTTGAATTTTATGGCTCAAAACAGACAATCTGCACCCTTCTAATTCATGTTTCTCAAAATTTCCTCAAGAATATACATTTAATCAGAAAGAAACAGGTCCTCCATTTGTTTTCAAAGACCATTGGAATAGACAAATGACAAAAAAAGTGACTCTTTCTCTACTTTCTCACACTGGATAACTTCATACTTACATATGGATATGAACATCAATGAAATCTGAAAGCTAGGTGGGATTTACAATCAGAATGGATCTTTACCAGCTTCCCTGATCCCACTGACCCAAAATCAAAGAAACTACAAGAAAATGGAAGAGATGAAGAGACAAAGAGCAACATAACATAGAGAAAGCGTTGAAAGATTCCTAGTTGAATCACCCATGGCTAAACCAGCTAACCATGATCCATCAGCTAGCATTGCTTCAGACCCTGACCCGGAATCTGTGTTAGTTGATCCCGTTGTTCTCGATCCTGAACTTGACCCGTCCATTGATGATCCTGTTGCAGGAGTAGTTGTAGTAGATGGAGTTGATGTATCTTTTGAAGATTTCTGACTGCATATGGACACAGCAGATAAAATACCCATTATGTTCAAAGAAGAAGCATGAAAAGAAAATACGTTAATGTATACAAGCCACAATAGCCCACACGCAATAGAGAGAGCACTTAGCTTGATACTCCCTCCCTCCCTGAAAGATTGTCCCATTTGCCATTTTGACTTGTCCCAAAAAGTATGTCCCATTTCTAAACTTAGGCATGAATGTTAGTGCAAATCTAATAAGGTACAAGAAGGTGAAGCTCTTCCTTAATAATTGCAAAATGTAAAACAGGACAATCTTTTAGGGACTGAGGGAGTATTTTCTTTTTATACTTTTGTGCTGTAAAAAACTGGTCAAATTGACTAAAAAGACAAAATGTACCTCTTCAATAGCTTGTAAACACAATTTGCATACAACTTGATAAAGGTCAAGTGAACCTTCCCCCTTCCAAATCCTTGTAACGGTGACTCCTAATGTGGAGTCTAGGTTTCAAAAAGGAATTACATTTATAACCTGATGCTATAAAAAAAAGTGGGTTTTTGCGGAGGTTGTAGTCTAAAGATACCTAAGCCAGGATCTTCGATTTTTTACCCGAGAACCACGAATAAACTGTGAGTAGTGGGGGCGATTCCCCCAAAACCTTTTGTCGTGAGAGTAAGCGCTCTGATATATCAAGAACATAATGTAGAGTTTATCACAAGCAAATCTAGAGTGGGGGAGGGAGGTTTACACGTGTCATCCCGGAATTGAGGGAATATCATGTAAGAGATTTCATTCGGATAAGATCAAGATAAAGCACAGTGAGATGAGCCTTGCTTTGTGACATGAGCACGTTGGCAGAAGCCATTCTAGTGGATACATGACCAGATGGGCGAACGATGTCAAGCATTGAGTCCCGAACCGACGAGATGCTCTTTACGACTTCTTAGCGATGACTTGCTAGTTGACGACTTGCCAGATACGAGATGCTCTAGACGACTTCCACGAGATGCTCTAAACGACTTGCTAGCTGTCGGCTTGCCATTGACGACTTGCCAAATACGAGATGCTTAGACGACTTTCCCTCGACGAAATCTTCAAGACAAATCTACTTTTGACGAGATCGTCATGGAATAGAGGCCCATAACGTGCTCTAAAAGGCTTCCATGTGGGCTTAGGCCTGGGGTTGACTGGTGGCAGCTCGTTCAGACACCATTTGTTGACTTTTCCGCCATTGTTTTTGCTACCATCTCGCTGGCTAGCAAATCATCACAATGAAGTCTTCAAGAGCATCTCGTCGGCCTAGGGGCTCAATTTGTGACATCGTTATATGGCCTATCTCTGGTCATGTCTCCACTAGAATGGTTCATACCAGTATATTCATGTCACAGAGCAAGGCCCATCTCACTTGTCTCATGCCTTATCTTGATTTTATCTAAATGAAATCTCCTACATGATATTCCCCCAAACTCGGGCTTGACACATGTAAAGTAACATGTTAGTGACACCTCCAATACTTGGCTATAATATTATCCCCACCTAGCAAGTCATCACAATGAAGTCTTCGAGAGCATCTCATCGGCCCAGGGGCTCAATCTGTGACATTGTTATGTGGCCTATCTCTGGTCATGTCTCCACTAGAATGGTTCATACCAGTATATTCATGTCACAAAGCAAGGCCCATCTCACTTGTCTCATGCCTTATCTTGATTTTGTCTAAGTGAAATCTCCTACATGATATTCCCCCAAACTCGGGCTGACACATGTAAAGTAACATGTTAGTGACACCTCCAATACTTGGCTATAATATTATCCCCACCATTTGCAATGTAAGCTCTCTCCCCCCCCTCTCCCTATCTCTAGATTTACTTGTGATAATCTCTACATTATATTCTTGATATATGACCAGAGCCCTTACTCTCACGCCGGAAGGTTGAAGGGGGAACCACACCCACTCTCAGGTAGAAAAATGAGGTCCTGATCGAGATATCTTTAGACTACAACATCCGCAAATTTAGGTGAAAACCTATTTTTTTTTTAATTTTTAGCATCATATCGTATTTACGATCTTAGAGATTAGTGCAATTAACAAGAACGAGGGTAGTGGATTGGTTTTGGGGTTATGAGAAAGAGAGTAGTGGGTAGGGGTTTGACGGGAGAGGGTAGGGTGGGGGTTTACAGGAGGAAGACAAGATTCAACTAAAGAAACTAAGGAAGAAAAAAATTCTCCCCCCCCCCTCAAATTCATTTTGTCTTCTTCTCGTGAACTCTCTCACCCCCACCCACACTCCTCTTTCCAGTCAAACCCCCTTCACCCTCACCTTACCCACTACTCTCTTTCTTGTACCCGCTACCTTCTTTCTTGTAACTTTGACGCTTCATTTATGTTGGGCAACATTTATGACCCGACTTGTATAAGTAATTTCAATATATGCTAATTTGGACACATTTTATTAGCCATTAAAAGACAATATCTTAGAAAAGTCAGTCACTTTCCTGATCATGAAATACCACCCTCTGCGATAACATTATGTTGTAGTATCATTATATATTTACTCAAATGGTGAATCCAAGTATTTCCCGTTCGATCAAAACACTATTAGCGTAACATATGAAGAGTAACAAATGAGAAATTTGATTCATTAGCTGACATGGTGCTTCAAAATCAATAAGAGGTTATAAAATGAAAATAATAATATAAATATAAATAGGAACAACTTCTAAAAAGAGGAAAAACAATTAAGCTTCAATAGTTGTTCTCATCGACTTTCATAAACTCTCATTAATTCTAAAGCACCACACCAGCTAGCTAAATTTTTCTCAATAATGATAATGCTACTCTGCCATATTTTACTCTTTAGCTAATTGTTCAATATATATAGGCATATATATATGTGTGTGTGTGCACTAAAAATCATATTGTACAATACAGCTGGTGATGCAATACACATTCTTCAACATATTTCTATTATGGAAATTTTCCTCCTAAATGCAAACTTACTAGATGATTTTTTAAGGAACTTTTACTAAATGATTTAACGTTTTGGAATCGCTACAACGAGAGTTTTGTTGCTCCGCTGCAGCCAATGGTCCAGATTTTCTTATAGTACCCAACTACTTCAGCATCAATTTCTTTGATTTATTTACCTGGGAGAAGTTCCACATGGATAAATAAATTTCGGCCATTTGATGTGAAAGTAAGGGGCATATTCATCTCAACCGTTAGCCGTAGAGGAGCAACAAAACTCCAACTATGTAGGCCCGTAAAATTGTTGAGCAAACCCGTAATTTCCAAACTTCAATTATACCATCGAATGAAATAACTCTACTACCCCTAAATTCATACACCCATTACTCAATGTTATATACGCCCGTAACATTCAAACCAAACTATACCTCCATTGTTATACACACCCGTAACATTAACTCAAATCTACTTCTCTCCTCATCAATTTTTCACCTTCTCCACCTTCTCCCATTATTCACCATTACATCAATCCAAATATCACCCTCTTCATTTTATTTTTAAATCAAAAAATTACTACCTTCCTTTTCCTGGTACTATCATTTCTCAAACAAAAAAAAAATTACATACATATTTGTTCAAGATATTTCGCAGGACCATGGATAAAATGGCTCTACAATTGAAAGTCAATGTAAGATTTCTTCAATTTCTAACCATATAAATGTGTTACTTTTGAATTCATTGCAAAATTTCGGCCAGTGGCCGAAATTCGAATCAGGTTCGGCCACACCCAGCCGAAAAGCATTGAATTACCGAAAGAATTTGCATACGCCTTATTCATTGATTGCACTTACAAGATAAATAGGTACAAACTTACCTTTGCTTGAGATTGTGGGCGTGACATCAACAAAAATGACCTTCTTAATTGCTGTTGTATAATCAAAGGCCGAGAAAAAAGCAAACTACACGTGGGCATGCTAAGTATTGAAATATCTGATGTATTAATCATGTCTTCCTAATGTTATCGTGATCGATAGGGAGCTTGCTTTGATGAATGCAATCCGTGAGACGTTCCCAACAACAACTCATTTGCTCTGTCGATGGCATATCAACAGAAATATTCTAGCAAAATGCAAGAAAATGTTTGATATGCAAGAGATTTGGGAGGCGTTTATTATTCATTGGAATATAATGGTCAAAGCTGATACAGAGGCATCGTTTAATGACTTTTTATGGTGATTATCAGAAAATTTCAGTCGTTATCCCGATACGATCAATTATGTCAAAAACCAATGGATTGTGCCATGCAAAGAAATATTTGTCTCGTCTTGGACAAATAATGTTATGCACTTTGACAACTTGACTACAAACAGATATATCGGGCGAACTTTATTTTTGATGTGTCATATGTTTTGATGTTTTCTATATTTTGTTAATTATATTCTAATAAAATACGTAACTTGTGTTAGGGTGGAGAGTCAACATGCCTTGTTGAAGAAACAACTTGCATCGAGCGAGGGAGCATTTGAGACATGTTGGAAACAAAATCATAAACTCATTGAATGCTCTCATATTGCAATTATCGCCTCATTTGAGAAAAGCGGGGCGTGGTACAACATAAATTCAAGTCATCGTTATGGAGTGAGGTTAGAGGTATGGTGTCTATAAATGCATTGGATTTGATTTTCAACTCATTGGATTCTTTATATAATGGTAGCCGAGATCCATTGTTGTGCTGTGAGATCGGCATGCGGACTCCCTTGTTCACATGAGCTTGCACAGTTCATGCGATTCAACTCGCCCATCCCAATTGATAAAGTTCATGCATTTTGGTGTAAGCTAGATACCCTACCGATAATAATTATGATGATGGTATTGAAGAAGAGATCTGTAATCGATACAGAGTGTTGTAATACTCTTGATTTAAGATTTGATGCAGCTCCACGAACCGAAAAGAATTTGATTGTTCGGAGATTGACCGAGATTTGTCATTCTGAAACAACAATGGCCATGAACCTGCAGTAAAAACCAATAATAAGGATCGTGATAAAGCGACGAATGCTAAGTTCATAAAATTTACGAAGTGTGATCCTAGCACATTTGAGTATGTGGAGGCGATGCAGACGAGTTTTATTCGACCCCGATGCAAATCAATGTTCTCCGATGTTATCTGCAAAAGCCAAAGTTACAGGTAACCTTAAAGCTATTTTTATTATTCAATTAAATGTTATATCATGGAATTAGTCATTTCAACTTATTTTTACCTTTCTTGAATTTATCTTATAGCCCGTGCGTCGAAGAAGTCAACAAGCAATCCCATATCTTGATCAAGTACATGTTTATATGCATGGTTATATTGAGAAAACAATTGATGTGCGAGGTAAAGGGAATTGTTCTTTCCGGTGTATCGCAGAATTACTAAGACGTGATTCTGATGATTGGCGGTGGGTTCGGGCAACGTTATATCAATAGGTTTATGAAAATCAAGAGCTATTTGCTCAATTATTCATGACCGAGGATAGGGTGGAGAAAGTCCTGTTCACTCTCAACTGGTATGATGGTCCATGTGGAGAAGCACATTGGTTTAATGCTACAGAAATGGGTTACGCTGTTGCAAATGCATTCAACGTTGCGTTAGTAACTTTGAGTAACACATTGTCTTTGAAATTTCTCCCTTTATGAAAATCGATGTCACGCAAACCAAACTTATTTGTATTGCATATGTCAACGGTAATCATTACATTCATGCGAAGATGAAGAAAGGATGTCAATTACCACCACTACCATACAAATGGTATGAAGAACATCATGAAAATCATGCACGTTTATAATGTTCTTCATACCATTTGTACGGTGGTGGTGGTAATGGACATCCTTCCTTCAACTTCACATGAATGTAATGATTATCGTTGACATATGCAAATACAAATCAATTTGGTTTGCGTGGCATTGATTTTCGTAAAGGGGGAGAGGTAAAAAACAATGTGTTACTCAAAGTCACAAACGCAACGTTGAATGCATTTGCAACAGCGTAACCCATTTCTGCAGCGTTAAACCAATGTGCTTCTCTACATGGACCACATCATACCAGTTGAGAGTGAACAGGACTTTCTCAACCCTATCCTCGACCATGAATAACTGAGCATATAACTCTGATTTTCATAAACCTCTTGATATAACGTTGCCCGAACCCACCGCCAATCATCTGAATCACGTCCAAGTAACTCTGCGATATACCGGAAACCACAATTCCCATCACCTCGCACATCAATTGTTTTCTCAATAAAACTATGCATGTAACAGATACTTGATCAAGATATGGGATTGCATGTTGACTTTTTTTACGCACGGGCTATAAGATAAATTCAAGAAAGGTAAAAAAAGTTGAAATGACTAATTACATGATATAACATTTAATTGAATAATATACATAGCTTTGAGGTTATCTGTAACTTGGCTTTTGCAGATAACATCGGAGAACATTGATTTGCATCGAGGTCGAATAAAACTTGGTCGGGTATGGCCTCCACGTACTCAAATGCGCTATGATCACGCTTCGTGGATTTGATGAACTTAGCATTCATTGCTTTAGGACAACCCTTATTATTGGTTTTCACTGCAGGTTCATTGGTCATTGTTGTTTCAGGATGACAAATCTCGGTCAATCTCCGAACAATCAAATTCTTTCCGATTCGTGGATCTGCCTCAAATCTTAAATCAAGAGTATTACAACACGCTTTGTATCGATTACGGATCTCTTCTTTAATATCATCATCATAACTTATTATCGGTAGGGTATCTAGCTTAGGCCAAAATGCATGAACTTTATCAAGTGGGATGGGCGAGTTGAATCGCATGAGCTGCATGTGGATAAGGGAGTCAGCATGCCGATATCACAGCACACCCACACAACAATGGATCTCGACTACCATCATATAGAGATTCCAATGAGTTGAAAATCAAATCCAATGCATTTATAAACACCATACCTCTAACCTCACTCCATAGCGATGACTTGAAATTATGTTGTACCACAGTCCTGCTTTTCTCAAATGAGGCGATAATTGCAATATGAGAGCATTTAATGAGTCTATGAATTTGTTTCCAACATGTCTCAAATGCTCCCTTGCTCGATACAAGTTGTTTCTTCAACAAGGCATGCTGACTCTCCACCCTAACATAAGTTACGTATTTTATTAGTATATAATTAACAAAACATAGAAAACATCAAAACATATGACACATCAAAAATAAAGTTCGCCCGATATACCTGTTTATAGTCAAGTTGTCAAAGTGCATAACTTTATTTGTCCAACACGAGACAAATCTTTCTATGGCACAATTTATTGGTTCATTACATAATTGACCGCATCGGGATAACGACTTAAATTTTCTGATAATCGCCGTAAAAAGTCAAAACGATGCATTCGTATCAGCTTTAACCATTACATTCCAATGAAGAATAAACGCCTCTCAAATCTCTTGCATATCAAACATTTTCTTACATTTTGCTAGAATATTTCAGTTGATATGCCATCGACAGAGCAAATGAATTGTTGTTGGGAACATCTCACGGATTGCATTCATCAAAACAAGCTCCCTATTGGTTAGGATAACATTATGAAGACATGATTAATCCGTCGGAGATTTCAATACTTCGCATGCCCACATGTAGTTTGCTTTTTTCTAAGCCTCTGAGTATACAACATCAATTAAGAAGGTCATTTTTGTTGATGTCACGCCCACAATCTCAAGCAAAGGTAAGTTGTACCTATTTGTCTTGTAAGTGCAATCCATTAATAAGGCGTATGAAAATGCTTTCAGCAATTCAATGCTTTTCGGATTAGCAAAGAATATCTCCTTAATGACATTTGTATGCTCGTATTGCCGATATTCGAAGTGATAACCATGATCATTCAATTTAAACATGAGTTGTTGAATTTGAGAACGACCCGCATGCTAAGTTGCACTGCTCTTCACGCGCGCATTATAAATAGAACGTATTAAGGACTTATTTTTCGAAAATTTCTCTTTTAAGCCATATAAAATATTATTTGGCCCGCTATTTGCATGTGACATTTCTATCACGTACTCCTCTTGTTTCTGCAATCTACCAATATAAGAGTGACCCAACATGAATTGACAAATCGGATGATTGTGAACGCCAAATACCACTTTTAATTGCCATTGACCATCAACAGTGACTTGTTTGGCGTTCAACTGAAACTTACAATCGCATTTCTTTGTTCCGCTTTCTCTATTTATCTTTTTTTTCCCCGAAATTTCATTGTTTGACAGATTCTTGAGAGGAAAGAGAGACTGACTTTTCATTGTATGTCCCCCAACATTCACAAACAAACATCATTCGAGGATCGGAATTACTGTTTCCGTTATCTGACCGACCGATGACGATGATAAATTCATGCTCTTGCACCTTTTTACGCGCCCATTCAAACATTATTTGACGGTCTCTAAAATACAAATGCATAGTAAATTCTGTGCTGTAGTCTCGCAAAACACTTTCAAAATCAACCGGGTTATAGTTGTTGTCACCCAGTAAATACTAGTAAATACTGCAACAATTCAATAAAACAATAAGGAAAGGGTACGAAGAAAAACAAAAGTTCAGCCAGTGGTGGCCGGATTTTTTAAAAAGGTTAAGTTGAGTGTGGCCGAATTTTTTTTAAAATTCGGCAGGGTGTAGCCGAAAAATTTAAAAATTCGATTGGTTGAGTCCGAAAAACAATCCAGAATCGGCAAATCAGGGCCTAACTTTTTCAATTTTTCGGCCGGCTGTGGTCGAACTTTTTCAAGTTTTTCGGCTTGGTGTGGCCGAACCTGATTCGAATTTTGGCCACTATTGGTCGAAATTTTGAAACGAAAACAAAAACAAAAATTTAACACATTTATATGGTTAGAATGTGAAGAAAACATACATTAACATTCGATTGTAAAGCCATTTTATCTATAATCCTGCTATCTTGATCAAATATGTTTGTAATTTTTTTTTTGTTTGAGAAATGATCGTAGGAGGAAAAGGGAGGTACTAATTTTTTGATGTAAAAATAAAATGAAGATGTGATTTTTGGATTGATGAAATGGTGAAAAATAGGAGAAGGTGGGGAAGGTGAAAAATTGATGAGGGGGGTAGATTTGAGTAGAGCCGTCAACTTGGGATCGTCCCGTCCCGCCATACAAATGGGACGGGTTGGGATATAGTATATTCTAATCCCGTATAAAAGCGGGCCTATTTGGTACATCCCGTTTGTGACGCGGGACAAGCCGGTACGGGACGGGATGAGACGAGATGCCCCGTATTTTTATAATTTTAATTTCAATTTTAACTTTTTTAACATAAAAGATATTTTATCACTTAATTCTTAAGTTTTTTTTCACTATCCATTGATTTTTTGTGTTGATTAAGATATTTTATGAATATAACAAGTTTTTATCTTGTTGGATTGCAAAAAATTAATCTTATATTTTCAATTTAATGTTTTGGCATCATCTCAGTTAGATTTTAGTTTTATAATATTAGCGTCTTATTGTCCCACATTGTCCCGTGTCCCGAGGTGGGATGGGATGGGACGGGACGAGTATTTTATGTCCCGCGACGTCACGTTCAATCCCGTAAAATTGCGTGATTTCATAGTTTCGTCCCGTCTCATCCCGTATTCTCGAATTGACGGTTTTATATTTGAGTTAATGTTACGAGCGTAAATAACAATGGTGATATATTTTGGGTTGAATGCTATGGGTGTATATAACATTGGGTAATAGGTGTATGGATTTAGCGATAATAAAGTTATTTCGATAGAATAACTGAAGTTTGAAACTTGCGGATTACTTTATGGACCCATATAACGATTCTCCTAAATATACCATCAAATGTAAATGTGGCGGTGCTAAATAGATCTCTTAATAAAGAAGGAAAACAAAAAAATAACTAAAAAGTAGAGCTAGCATATGAAAACTTCACCTTGGCATGGACGGACAAAACGTCACCGTATAGTCCGCACCCGTACAAGTGAACGTGCTAGTCGGATCATCATAAGCATAGCTATACGACCTCGGACAAACCGACTTAAACATCTCCGAGTAAACCGTCGGCTTACAGGTGTCGGGTGTACTGTACGCGCCGCTGCAGCAATACTCCGGCGTCCCAAACGCCTCACACGCACTCTTACACGCTTCCCCTTCCCCATACCGCAACTCAGCCGGACACGCCCGGTTCAAGTCATTCACGCACCCGGTCGTAGCACACATACCCGACCCGCCAGTCCCTTCAACTATCATAGCAATGTTGTACCCATCTACTAAGCTAACGTCATAGAAATCCTGACCGCCCGACCCGAGTGTGAACTCGGCTAGGGTGGCTGGTGGGGCAGCGCCGGCGCCGTTGCATTCCACCTGATTAGAGCCGCAGTCCGCAGTGACGCATGTACCCGAACCAGATCCGTCGAATTTACAACCGGTTCTGCCCCAGAAACGACCCGACCAGCCTGTTGGAGCTTGGAATGTTCTGGAACTATCTTCCGGGAGCTCGAATCCGGTGGAGTCAAGACTAGGGCTGCCGGCGTTGGCCAGAATGCCTGGCCATACTGTATAGTCACATTTGTTTACAAATGTAAATGTAGCACCAAATACACCTGAAAAAACAGAGAATCAGATCAAGAAAATCCAAGAAACGAGATGAACAAGATAAATGGTAGAAACCCAGATGGGAAAATGGGTGAAATTACCTTTAGAATGGAGGAATAAAGAAAGATAAAAGGATAGAAAGAGTGTTGAGGAGGTAAAACAGAGTAGATCCATGTGTGTTTTTCTTAGTTAAATGGGGAGTTGGTAGGTTCGGTGGGATAAAGTTGGAGTTTTAGTGCTGTTTTGTGCAGAAGATGGAGATTCAATGGAGGTGGAAAAGGAAGAAGACAAGAGGTAGATGGGGACTGACAGAGTGAGAGTGAAGAAAATGTAGTGTTGGTCAGACCCCTAAACAGTGGAGAGAAGAGATGGTGAGTTAGGCCGTGTAAACGAGCCGAGCTTTTTTAAGTTTTGAGCTCGAATATCTGTTTGCGTTCGAATCGAATGAATCAAGTTTTAAGCTTTTCTCAAGCGGGATCGCAAGCTACTCTTGGTTGTTCTTGGTTGTTCGATCTCTAGTATTAATGAGCCGAACTCAAAATTATTTTTTGAAAAAATTCAAAGTCACAGTCAAGGCCATGGTCGGCCAATAATAATGCCACAAACAAATCATGCAAGTTCTCCTTGGCTTCAGCCTCATTATATACCAAGGCATGCTATTTTACTTTCGTTTTATTTCCATGTGGGATAAAGGCCAAAGCCAATGTTAAAGACATTTTACTTTCGTTTTCATTTCATGTGGGAAATCGGTCAAGACCATTTTACTTATGTTTTCTTTTGATGTGGGATATCGGCCAAGGCCACGGGCAAGGCCAAGGTTAATTTTTACTCCCTCCGTCTCACACCAAGGTTCTTTGGTATGGATTTTACGTTTTTTAAGAAATTTTTTTGAAAGTGGGTAAAAATTAGAGGAGAGAGAATGTAAAAGATAAATGTGAAATAGGGAATAGTAGTTAATGATTGATTTTTTTAAAGTGGGTAGAAGATTAGAGGAGAGAGAATGTAAAAGTTAAAAATATTTAATAGGAGAGAGAATGAGTGGGAGAAATAGTAAGTTAATGATTGATTTTTTTGTAAATATGTTAACTTTATAAGGGTATAATAAATTGTTTTTTGTAAATATATTAAATCATAAGGGTATAAAATATTCAAAATTTGCCATTTATGGAAGAGAACCTTGAAGTGGGACAGACCAAAAAGGAAAGTAGGAACCTTGAAGTGGGACGGAGGGAGTATTATTTTTCGATTAAAAATTAACTTTTCAAAATGACACTTGATTTTAATAGTCATTAAAAAAATAAAGTATCACTTTAATGTGACAAATTAAAAATTAAGAAAATCAAGTGGGTATACTCTTTCATTACTAATAAAATAATATTTTTATCATAATAATATTTGTCTTTCAAAAAATATTAATTGAATAATATATAATAAATAAAAATTATGATAATAATATAGAAAAAATATTTAAATCAACAAAATAATTTAAACTTTTAAGAAATATTAATATATCTAAGCCTTGAATTTCGCTCTAAATTCTAAAACAATAATGCCTAAAAATGTAATTTATTGATAATAATAATTTAATAATTTAAACTTCTGAGAAAATACTAATATACCTAAGTAATAATTGATATTAATAAATTATAAAAAAATACTCCCTCCGTCCCACTTTAATGGATACCAAAAAAAAGGGCACACATATTAAGGAAAGGTAAGAGAGAGAAAAAGTGGAGAGAGAATGTTGTGAGTGTAAAAGTAAAATAGGAGAGAGAATGAGTGGGAGGAATAGTTAAGAGAGGGAATGTTGTGAGTGAAAAAGTAAAATAGGAGAGAGAATGAGTGGGATAAATAGTGAAGATTCCTTTCCATTTTGGATAAGTATCAATTGATGTGGGACGGATCAAAAAGGAAATAAGTATCAATTGAAGTGGGACGGAGGGAGTACTTATTAACAATAATATAAATTTAATTTTTAAAAGAAATATTAATAATGCTTATTACTACATTCCAAATCTCATATACTTATACCCTAAACCCTAATTAAATCACACGCTTTAGTTCGGTTTTCAAACAATAGTTGTTTGATTCGGTTTTAAAAATTGCCAAACCGTTTAATTCGGTTTGGTCTGCGATTTGTACACCCAAATCACGGTTCGAGATCGCGAGACCGAACCGATAAATTAAACCATCAAATCGTTCAATATTAATCGTAGATATAAATATCTTTCATTTTCACCTCACATTTAGATTTGAAAACCTCTAGTTTTATTTATTGGTTTTAGCCAATAACCCTTTTTTCTTTTGTTTAATCTTCCTGTAATAATGTTAATTTACGTTTTATCACATACCATTACAAGTACTAAAATGGCATATTGTTATCATAAACATTGAAACGCAATTTCATTTTAATTTTAAATCTCTTCTGTATGCTATCTGAAAAATTCAAACAAACATGACAATAAATTGTGTAGTCTGAAATCATGTCGCGACCCTCAGTTACGAGGTCCTATATGGAACCCGAACCAGGTGCGTAACCCCTGCTATAATTTCAACTTAACACCATAAACCTGCTTATAAACCTGTATAAAACACAGCCAAACTGGCTCAAACACACAACAATACCAACTAACATCACATGCTAGCTGCCTTTACTGACAAACATGAAATGACTAGAGTTATACACAACTCTATACAGGACTGGCCACACATGTCGGCACCAAAATACAACACACGCCCCAAGAT
The DNA here is from genome assembly GCA_022495995.1 of Adenophora triphylla var. japonica. Taxonomy (NCBI): domain Eukaryota; kingdom Viridiplantae; phylum Streptophyta; class Magnoliopsida; order Asterales; family Campanulaceae; genus Adenophora; species Adenophora triphylla. The sequence continues at coordinate 673,665 of JAFEMH010000240.1, read as the reverse complement.
AGACATTATATATGGCTACCCAAATACAGAGTTTAAGTAACTCAGTACAAACCATCGTCCTCACAAACACAAATACATAAAAGCTATGTATAGTAACTACCCAAAAGAGCAATAGCCTGCTCCGAGATTCCTGCTAAGTCGTACCTCACTGAGCTCGCTTGAGATCTAAGAAGAACAAATAAACAAGGAAACGGGGTGAGCCGAAACTCAGTAAGTTACTAATGCAACTACATGACATGCTATCATGCATAAATGAGTATAATAATAACAGAGCATTCTTAATAAGTAATGTTATCATCAATGAACACATAACACGTAAATGAGAGATTATTACACTCCTCATGCATCACATAATACTGTAGTAAACACATAACAAAGGGTACGTGATCGAGGTTCTTCCTCTGATCGTCTTCTCCAGCCTTATCTCTTCTTATTATTTCAGAACTTTTGTTGCTGACGTCTGTGTTGCTGTCGCAGTACACATATCAATCTAAATGCTGCTGTTGCAGTACAATGATGATCTGGTATCCAGTATCAAATCGAGTGGGTTCCAGTCCCTACAACCTGGAATCCCCCGATATATAGCTAGCCAAAGTCACGCGTATTGCTATAACAGTGGGAGCTATTCCCCTACTATGGCCACTAGTAGGGGCGATGGACACAGATATGATGGCCCTCAGTTATTACGTAGCCCCAGCCCTCACAATAACCGAACGTCATCATACCCCCAAACACATAAGCCAGCTGGACTCAAATAAAATGCACAAGTAGTATTTACTTGACATAACTATATCAGAACTAGGCCCTAAAGTAGTGGACCTGCTCACAAACCACATGAACAATGTACTCATTTTGTTCGTACATAACATATAACTTCACGCAATATTTATGAGTATCAATCAACACCATGTCACATAATGTGTCCACCATAACCTACTCAAAGTCATATTCGGATCCGTAAGTATAAGACTCCAAATAAACTAATAACGCAATCATATTGTACCGAATCACATTTATTTGCGTTTATATAATTGCAAATAACACTATAACGCATTATAAGTCACATATTGTGCCTCGCAAATATTTATCGTCATTTCTAGTAATATTAATCACAATTATATTCAATTGCAATTATAATTTTATTGCTCCTAATTTATTGTAGGAACTCATTTTACAACTTGGGTAATTATATTACACCCTGATACGACCCCATTTAGTCTTTTACTAAACAAGAGAGACATAGTACATAATAATACAAAGCCAAAGTTCAAAATCCCAATTACATCTCTTTTCTCTTTCGATTTCTCAATTGTGTTCTTAGTTATTGTCTATTTGCTTCCGCTGCATTGCACAACAATTATTTTTTGAGGTTTGAGTGAATAGTAGATGAGATTGGCAAAGGTAGAAGATGGGGAGTATATAAGTCAATTCAAATCCCTAAAAAAATGTTAAATTTTGATGGATTAAATAACGGTCATTAGTCGCATGATGTGACATGCCAAATTCTGTTAAAAATTGATGAATTCATTAAATGAGTGAGGATATTGCACAATTTGGGTACGCTGATATTGCACAAATAATTATCAACTATCACATTTGAAAATGAATATTATTAAGTGACCAAAATATGAATTCCGCCATAAGCTTTTAGTGGAGCCCTTTCCATTGTATTTGTGTGTGGATATGGCATTGAGATGAGGATTAAACAATTAACTAGTGACATTTAGTTATAACTAGTGTAACACCCGTGCGTTAACATAACACTTTGACAAAAAACAAAGCCATAAATAAAAGAGTCATTATAAATATAAGGATAAATATTAAATTGACTCTTCTCTTAGACTTCAAGAATATTTCCTGAGTAAATGAATTTTAAACATTTATTAAAATAAAAGTACAACAAAATATTTCAAGTGATATAAAATTTATCATATAATTAATTATATTCGATAATGCCTGACCAGTATAAATGTGATGATCGTTTTAACTTCCAACCCCTGTAATAATGTCTTGCAAATAAATATTTTATGCACTTAAATATATGAATCAGATATGTTGGAAGAATTTAAAGAAAACTATAAATAATATATAAAAGTTATGTAAAAAAGAATATAATATCATATACCACTTTCTAAAACAATAATTTCGACAAAAAAGCTTACACATGTTAATAAAATAATATTACAAATTTTGGAAAATTTCTTTGTAAACAACATTAGTTGTTTGACTTGTTGGCTTCCCATCTTCATCACATATTAAAATCTTCAAACCAGCACGATTAGTTACTCTTGACAATTCAACATAAAGCTGACCATGACTAAATACCTGTCTTTTGAAAAACTTCCTTGAAAATGACATTAGTGGTACTGTCTGAAGTTGCATTGTCACCGTCTTTATGGGTGATTGAAATATGGAGACCTTGAGGATTGGTAACTCATGGTAAAGCGACATATAATTGACCATGACAGAAAACAGGTTTCCTTAAAAGAACACCGACCTTGGATAATGATTGACCTTGACTATTGTTAATCGACATCGCATAAGAAACCATCAACAGGAACTGCATTCGCTCGTATTTAAATTACATATTCATTTAAAAATACAACTGCTAATTAATCAACATTACATTATATATTCTGATAAACATTTAGATAATGAGTATCAATGTGGGCCTATTAATTTGGCCCAACGGTGAAACCAAAAGAATATAATGAAATTTAATCATCATTTTTAAAATCTTTAAGACTCAGTCCAGCCCAAATGAAAAAAAAAAAAAAAACTAAAAATCTGTTGTAAAAATGTTTGAATATTCAAATGGGATTATGGGACTATTATTATGGGGTAGAGAGATTATATAGATGTATAGATTAAAAAAAATTGAGCATTCCAAGTTCTCTGTTAAAAAATCCGTAGCTTCCATCAATGTTTTAGTTTGTTTTTTGCATATCCACCTCCCGTTTAAAAAAAAAAAACTAATTTCCATAAGCACAGAGGCAAAGCCAGAAATTTATGTAAAGGGGGTCGAGATTGCTCTTGGGATAATTATTAAAATTGATGTATATAAATTTAGGATACAAGGGGATCAAAATAATAAAAATTTAAAGGTGTAAATATGTATAAATCCATCATTTCTAAAAATTTGATAATGCTAAAGTTGACACATTGCAAAATTGAAGGGGGTTGAATGACCCCCTTGGATTTAATGTGGCTTTGCCACTACATAAGCATACTCAAACGTTTACCTATTTTAATCCATACAAACACTCAACTTACATCAAGATTAAGTAGCAATAAGAATGAAAAATGAGAACACTAACCACATAGAGGAACATGCTCGAACTCCAATAGGATATTCAGAAAGTCAACATGAACTCTGTCAATTACATTTTTTGCACAATTAAACTGTCATTGTTTCAGTTCCTATTACTCTTGGGATATTCAAGGATCATAATTCAGATAAAAGGCTGTCCCCTTCCCACCTTGATCTATCAGAACCGGCCTCGCCACCACGCCTATACGAGGAGACTTGCTCCTGCTTTTTCGCTTCTTGGGAGACCAGCTGACAAACATTAAAGGAAGAAAAAAAGAGTAATTTGAAGGCTATATTCGAGAACACTCATGAACATAAAAAGGAGGAGAGGTACCTCAAGCAAAAAAAAATATATGAATCATAAATATCATTTTAAAAAAACAATTTACTACTGAAAACATAAGCAGTCCATTTACCTGGGAGAGACGAAAGAGCACAAAGAAAGTAAGTCTAACCATTTCACTCAGTAAAAGAATTATAGGAAGAGACGAAATAACAACAACAACAATAACCTCCTAATACACCAGAAAGCCCCCAATGGTCAGCTTTCTATCAAAATCAAAGTTGTATCTCTATTTATATTCTCTTTTTCCTTTTTGGACAGGTTCATCCTTTTTCTTCGGCTGGGCACTCACTTATATATATCTACAAAATAAAATTATGATCAAACAACTTGAAAACATCAACTGCACATTGTTCTTCGTCAAACGGTTTCAAAACATCATAATTCAGTCTCCAACAGACACACTTGTGAATTTAGAATCAGGACATAATTTATTTTTAAAAAAAAACACTTTAATATAATCAAGGCAAATAAATTTGTTGAAATTGCTATTTAACAAATGATTAAATGTCAAATAGATCCATTACCTTTGGTAATGGCAAAGATGAGGTCAATGGTTCTAGACACAATATTATTCCTTTGTGGGTTTTGCAGGCATAAATTTTATACAAAGTAATGAATATAATCAAAAGGAGTGACTGAAATCATCCTCCGCCATCACTACCACACAAAAAATCAATCAACCTATACAATCAAATCATATCATATGCTTTGCTTTTGATTTTTTATTCCAATTCTCTCTCCCTCCATTAATTTCCCAATGCAATAAAACTAAAAATGCATGACCAAAGTAAAATATTTGCACCGTGTATTGATAAACAGTTTCATGGCTTACCTTCTCTAATAGTAACACCAAATCCCGCCATTCCCATTATAATGCATTTGATTTCTAAATATTAGTACCGACACCACTGCTGCTGCAGCTTTGGCATTCCCCAAAACCTGCAATTTCAAAGCACTCATATGCTTCGTAATTATATAATTTGTTAGATTCATCAAATATGCCACTGTAGCATTCCCAACTCAACATAAATTCATCCGCTCTGAATTTCTCCAAATTCTTCCCAAGTACTTTCCGTTATATATACAAATTGAAGGGTAATAAATCTAAACTCAATAACAAACCGTGGACAACATATTTCAATGCCATGTTAGTCATATAACCAACGCACATCATAAATCCAAACAATTAAGATATTTAACTTCAAGACATTGAACAGTTGAAATTACAAATTGCATATTACATAATTCTTAAAAATCAAACACTAAACACTAAAAATATCAAAAATTTAGTACCTATATTTGAAGATGTCCGAAGAAGAGAGAGAGAGAGACTGACAGCTATTCGTGGGATGTTCTTGAATTCATATTAAATCAAATTAGTGGAGAAGTAATCAAATTGAATAATAAAAGTCAATTTTGTTAGAGAGATTGAGAAGAAGAGAGCGTATACATATCCCTATCATGATTTTTAAATTAAACCTTAGATAATTGTGATATTACCAAACATTGAATCCAACCAAGTCTGTTATCTCGATATGTTTTTATTCCTTTACCTTTTTGATGGGCATAGTGTCGGCTGACTGTTCGAGATGAGTTGCAGCGGAGGACGTCTGAGCCATGGTTCTTCAAAGCAATCTCTTCATTGGATGCTTGCAGAAGAGAGAAGAGAGAGAAAGCGGTAGTGGTGACCATAGAAGAAGAGAAAGGGGTGAGAACAACCATTGCAAAAGAGAGAGGGGGAGGCGACAAATAGCATTCACAATTAAACACACACAAAAACACAAAGTAACCCAAAATAATTGTTAAATTAAACCCAACAATAGAAAACGGATATGCATGCACAGAGAACTCACATTTTATTGAGCTTCTGATAAGAAGTTGAAGAGAATCAATCATAATTGACAGAGTTCATGTTGACTTTCTGATTATCCTATTGGAGTGCGAGCATGTTCGTTTATGTGGTTAGTGTTCTCATTTTTCATTCTTATTGCTACTTAATCTTGATGTAAGTTGGGTGTTTGTGTGGATTAAAATAGGTAAACGTTTGAGTATGCTTATGTAGTGGCAAAGCCACATTGAATCTAAGGGGGTCATTCAACCCCCTTCAATTTTGCAATGTGTCAATTTTAGCATTATCAAATTTTTAGAAATTATGGATTTATACATTTTGACACCTTTAACTTTTTATTATTTTGACCCCCTTGTATCCTAAATTTATATACATCAATTTTATTACTTATCCCAAGAGCAATCTCGACCCCCTTTACATAAATTTCTTGCTTCGCCAGGGTGTTATGGAAATTAGTTTTTTTGAAACGGGAAGTGGATATGCAGAAAAACAAACTAAAACATTGATGATATTGTACTCCATAAAGAGAGACAAGATTTCATATTTTCATGTCATTCATCTGTTGCTATGCCGAATCTTCAGACTATAGCTAAACCAATCGATATACAAATTAAAAATTAAACAAAAAATTAGTACAAGGTAGCTAACCCAATCGATCTACAAATTAAAATTAAACAAAAAATCAAATTAAGGTTATACCTTTTCTGGATCTCCATCTTTACCAAGATGATTTTTTATAGAAGCTTTACAATAAGCGTTCTTCAAATCATCCTGTGAAGCAGTCTTGGAAACACTCAAGATCTCATAATACATTATGTTATCAATTTTCTTCAGCGCCCTCTCAAACATCTTGAGACCCTAACAAAAATCACAACATGAATCTACAAACCCAACCACAATTGAAACAAATCAAAATAAAAACACAAAACATATGACAATCAAACAAATCGATGAACACGTACAACAATAAAAAAAATTGAGATTGTACCGAAAAGGGAAACCCTAGAGGAAAAGGGATCGAATGTTGAGAGTATTGACATCACTTGAGAAAGAGAGGGTTTGTATTGAGACTCAAATGGATGCTTAAATTTGGGGGATATTGATAAATAGATTGTAAAATCATTGTAGCATGACAGAAGAGAGAAGAGAGAAGAGAGAAGAGAGAGAGAGAATGGCGGCGACCATGGAAGAATAGAGAAAGGGGGCGGTAGCAACCATGGCAGAAGAGAGAGAGAGAGGGGTAGGGGACAACGATGTTTAGTAGTAGAGGGCCTAGATGTTTTGGGGGAAGAGGGGGGTTGGAGTTTTGGCAGTGAAGCTAGATGAGGGAGCGAAGAGATCGAGAAGAAAAAGCGGAATACAAAAGGACTCTAGCTTATATTGTACGTTGTGGGCAAGGGCAATTCGGGTATTTAGAAAGTAGTGAAGTTTGAGCGGGAAAATTGGTGCTTGCACTTGGCTCATTATATAGTTATAAATATCAAGACAGATTCCATATCTTTATGTTTTGTGATTATATTTTTCCAGTAATTCCCTCTCCTTTGTATTTGTAACAATTTATTAATATCAGCTACAAGTGTTAGACAAAATATTACAATAAGCACAATAAAAGAAAAAAATTACAATATATTGAAATACAATTTACAACGTAAAATTAAACAAGGAGAAAACCGTAGGTTTATCGTCTTGTTATTCCCCGAGTCGTGTGTAACACACTCTCTTTAACACAAATTCACCCCCTAACCGAGTTGTGATTGAGGTTGTTTTGGACGTTCGCCTCCCATTATAAAACGGACGGACCAGACTATTCTTTCACAGTAGAATCTCCGGCGAATTAAAGCAATTGTTGCACAAAATCACCATATCATTTTATACTATTCTAAAAGGCCAAATAAAGAAAAATAACAAATTGCAAAGGGAGAAGAGGAAGATTGATGGAAAAAGTTGTTTTCATTTGTTTTGGGTTTCTCTAGTTATAGATTCAATAATCATGTGATTAATTCTCAATTAATCCTTATATTAATATGAGAGTAATTACCTTTTATTTATGGGGTTTAATTCCACACTTTGTAACCCCTAATCCCAAGGTAATAATCCCTATTAATTCCTTATAAATCTATGAATCATGGGACATCAATAGTGGGGTTAAATTCTAAAATTTACACTTTCAACCCACAACTTTGAGCTATCATATCTTTCTAATTCAATTAATTGAACATCTAGATATACCATTTCAATGTTCACATGGAGTGGAACATTAACCAACAATAATCTGTGTCAAACGACAAACGATTCATTTAAGAAAAATACACAATTTCCTTCACACACAACATATTTTTTTTCCAACAATCCCCCATATGAAGGAAATTAATGACGAGTTTGGTGATAGAGTCCGGCAGACGAAACTTTCATACGTAAGGTGTGGGAATGCCCATTGAGCCTTCGCTCATACAAACATATTTACTGTACTCGTAAATCGATAGACGCGTTGTCCTTGAATCATTAATGCTTTTTGTGTAGCCGATCATATGCTTGATACAAGTATCATCCTAACATAGTTCAATTCTCATAGCTATTGTTATTCATGTCCCTGGACATTTTGCCTGGTTCTGTGAGAGGGTTTAAGAATTGAGCCTCACACAATTCCCTCAAAACAGCCCCACTTCTCTCTCACATATGTGATTTCTTAAAGGCAACATGTATAACCCCGCTCGAATTTTTGACGCGTAAGAATCATTAAAAGTCATATGCTTATCCTTGTCCTTTCGGGATGCCACTAATAAAAATGGACTTGGGGTTAATTCCCCCACAGTGACGATACAAGTCTTTTAACAGTTAGACGGTCCCATTAAATCTAGTTGTTGGGATCTCCGGTCATATAGATTGGATTTTTTGTTGTGTTTAACTTTTAAGAGGCTTAAGTCCCATTCCTTTCGAATTTACAACTAACTCTCGATTTAACCCTTTGGTTAACGAATTCGTTGATTATTTAACCTCACATTGTCAAATTAGTTGAGAGTAGTTATCTAATGGTATTATGTCTTAGACATATATGTCTAGACTACCATCACACATTGTTATATGTCTTTTCAATCATAATTGACTTTAGCAATATACCATCTTGCTAACACAAGCTTTATCCTTTTAATAATTATTAACTCAAATTCATTTAAATCCCAGTTATTTCATATTTATCCTTTTAAATATTTCAATAATATTCACCTAATGACTTGTTTAACAACAAGTCCATTAGTTTTCTTTGAATTTGAATCAACGGATCAAATTGACTAGAATTTTCCTTAGTTAACATATCATTTTTGGATTTAATTAACAAAGTGACGTAGTCACTCTTGTTTAAATCCACACAATCAAACCTTTGATGTCGTTATCTTTGTACTTGTCTCAAGTCATACAACGACTTTACAAACTAGCACATTTTCTTCTAGGTTCCATTTTTTGAACTGTTTCAACACTTTGATGTATTTTATTCAAAGTATCATTTTTTCACTTTCATGAATTTGACATCAATTGTCACGACCCTAAACCTAGGCACATTTTGGTCACACGTGAAGCACGTGGGGTTGGGTTTGCATTGCATCTCATCCTTTGCTTGTTGGCATTTGGTTTGATTACGTGTTCATTTTGACATTTTGGATGAACTATGTGAAGTTAGATGTTTGATGGATAAAAATCCACTTGTAATATAATACCTAGCAAGTGTACTAGCTACCGTTGTAGTAGTATGCACAAGCAAGGGTCGAATCCATAGAGACTTGAGTGAATTAACAAGTGAATTTAATTAGTGCAGAAAGTAACCAAAAAGGGGGTTTGATTTTGATTTATTAATTAAACTACTAAAGCAAGAAACTAAAATAATGAAACTGAAGAAAACAAGGATTTAACAAGATTAAAAGAATTCACGGATTGGATTTCGTAGTTGTCTCCTTTCTATGCTAGGGTTTAATAAATAATAAAAATAACAAACTCGTTCAAAGATTCTTTCACTTGACTAAGGGTTGGGACGTTTGGTGTTCGAATTGCAACCCCAATATTTCTATCGTATTGTAAATTCCGGTAGGTCAAAACAATACTCAAGAAACTCATTAAGCAAATAAGAAATAATTGAATCTAGGTTTTCTTGTATTCCGGTAGGTCAACAATTAAACCTAATCGATGAATTAATGTTCTTTAAATAAATTGTTCACGGTAGTGCAACAATCTAAAACACATCAATTGAATGATAAATAATTCATCAAATAAGAACGAGAAAGTTTGAAAGAATTAAAATTATTTTAGCACAGAAATTTGTCAATTACTACATCCAATCCATGAAATAAAAAAAAACTAGCTACTCATAATAAAAATAAAAATTATAAAAATAAAATAAAAATCATAACCCTGAATTGAAACGGGACGAAGGAAGTATTCCCTTTCTCTCACAGTCCACGGCATAATCCCCCTCTTTTTACATCCATTGCAACCATATTATATACTGTATATATGCCTAGGTTAAATTGATTTTAACATTGGGCCAAACAGGCCCAAATTGCCAGGCCAGTTCCTTAAGTAAACCAAGCCCACTTCGCAAGATCCGCCGAGCTGACTCGTGAAAACGAGTCGTGCCAAACAGTTCAACTCGTTCTGATTACTTGCAGATAATGGCCGTGTATTCCTTGGCCCCATTTGCTTCTTTGCCTGGGCCATTGCCTTGATGTTTGGCCGGCCAAACAATGCCTACCTTGTCCACATTTTTGGACCAATTTGATTCGTCTCGCAATAATTGCCAAGTCCAACTTTGATCACTCTAATTTTCACTTTCGCACTTTCGTACTTGAATTATTATATTTTTACTTTTGCCCCTGACTTTCAGAAAATCAAGTTAATCCTCGATTTTCCAAATTTGCAATTAGGTCCCTGAACTTCCAAGATTTACAGTTTGTCCCTTGAACTTCATAATTTCCGTTTAGTCCTCCGCTTTTCAGAATTGCATTTTGGTCCCAAAACTTCCAAAGTAGGTTCAAATCTTCTATTTTCAGCATTGTTGCACTTCAGTCCCTATACTTATAAAACACTAAAATATACATTAATTCCCAAGGTTTTGAGCAGAAGATAAGCTTAAGAACATATCTTTTGGACGGGTAAAACCACATCCATCAAATACCCCCAAACTTACCTTTTGCTCGTCCTTAAAACAAAACTAAACAAAAACAAAACTACTCTAACAACTAAAAACAATCAACAGAAAATATTTTGATATGTTCTCAATACATACAAGGTTGCCGGCCAAACAAGTCTCAGATTCTCACAAAATATGCTAAACAAGTGCCAATAAGAATATGCAATTATAATTACATTAATGCATCTAACCCACAATTTTCCACCTCGGCCTGAATGATGAATGAAATATGGGAGATCATGATCACTAAGATAAGATTGTTTATGGGTTCACTAAGACATGCCCTACATCACAGAACACAATACAATTTACAAGGATACTCATATGCACGATTACGCACTTGTCAACCCGATTACTCAATATTGAATACAAATTATGGCTTTAGGATTAAATCCACAACAATTGTGGGGCTAGGTTCACGTGTACAAATGAAGGAATGGACATACAAACACAAGAATGTGAAATTAAAAGCCTTCCATTTCATATTACTCCTTCCAAAATTTCAGCTTTCCGCTCACCTTTGTTACCTCAATGCTTCAACCCCCAAACTAGAACTTTGTTCATACTTTATACACTTGGGGTTGAAAGCATTCCCTCTCGCAAAATAGGTCACTAATCAAATATACTTCACAGAATTAGGGGGCAAGCTGTTTCTTTTCTTTTCTTTTTCTTTTTTTTTTTTTTGAACTTCATTTTTTTTCTTACCCCCTTTTATACAATATACATCATATTCCCAACTTTTGACCTTGATCTCACACATTCCCTTAAATTCCCAATGTAACCCCCAAACTGATCGTTTCTAATTCCACATTCTTGCAAAGGTAGGATAAACCTATTCTAGATGTCAAGGATTAGGGGGTAGGCATCAAATAAAGGCGAATGGTGGTCGAGATGTTCCATTCTTTCTAAACAGGCTCAAAAAGGGATCAAGTGACAATTCATATATAAACAGTGACGAGAAAGTCGAAGGCTCACAAGAGGGTTGACAAAGAAATAGAAGCCATAAATATCAAGTAATTTATTGATTTGTTATTGACAAGCGTGCAACCATATTCTAGGACCCCTGAGAATGTCAAAGTGAACCCATAAAGGACACCTAAATTAATGACCATGATCAAGAAATATAATGGAAGTGAATGGTGGTGCAATTATGTTTTACATGTATTAATGCAATTTTAATAAACAAATTCAAATTGGCACAAATTTAGCAAAACTTAATCAAAAACCCTCAAATCATCATGGACATTGGCCAACTTCCTAACATATAATGAGAACAAAATTTTTAAATTTTTCTATTTTTTTGGAGGGTGACACTATATACACTCCCCTATAAACCCACAAACTCGGAGAGATATCTACCCCCAAACTCAAAACATGCTATGTCCTCATAGCAAAGAGAACAAAAACATGACTCGGGTTTAAAGGCCGAAATGACACAACAAAGCAAATAAATAAAGCAAATAAAACATACCTACTTGGGTTGCCTCCCAATCAGCGCTTTGGTTAAGGTTGTTAGCCCGACCATTGCCCCACTTATTTGGGGTTGAGATTGGCCTCAATGGATTTGGCCTTTGCTTTTCGGCCCTTTGACCACCTTTAATTTTCTCGGGCACAAACACCCAATTCCTTCCATGCGTAGGTCCCTTTCTTAATTAATTCAGGTGGAGCCCACGAAACTTTGGGTGCTTTATGCTTCACCCTTTTTCTTTTGTTTTTGTTGGGGCTCTTGCCCCCAAACTTAGTTTGTTCCTTCACCTGCGGAACATCTTTCTCAACAAGATCAAAGAGGTTATCTTGAACAAAAATATTAGCAAAAATAGTCTCAGATAAATCAAGCAAATAACTCTCATCTCTAGGCGCCTGCGATTTTAAGGGGACAAGAAGGTTGTGTGATGACCTCAACTCCTTTTGGGAGTGATTTAGGGGGTGATATGGTCCGTCACTCCTCGAGTGTTGATCGGCCTTAATGTTGCTAGCCATGTGACAAACGTCCACATTATCCCTAATTTTCTCACCGTCATCCACACAATAATTCTTAATCGCAAAATCCGTAATGTACCCTACAAATTCCTTCTTAGGTGGAGGTTCTTTACAATTTTCAAACATGGAGAACCTAATCTCCTCCCCATCACGCCAATGCAATATTACCATGTGGCACATCTATCACTGATTTGGTGTCAAACAGAAAAGGTCTCCCAAGTAATATGGGAGCCCCAAATTCATCACCCTCATGATTTTCCATACTTACCACATTAACTCAACTGGAATTACAAATTTATCTACTTTAACCAACACACCCTCTACAACTCCTATTGGTCGTTTAACCGACTGATCAGCCAATTGCAAATTCCTTGTAGGAGGTTGCAAATTTTGTAATCCCAAATTCCTGAAAATATGGTACGGCATTATGTTGACACTAGCTCCTAGATCCATTAAACCATTAAAATTTTGATCCCCTAAAGTAATCGAAATAGTAAAACATCCGGGATCTTTTCTTTCTTTTTGTTTATTCAACACATCCACACCACCAGAGGGTATGGTTTTTCCAACATCAAGACAAGTGGATTCACGATTACTAGCAGAAAAGACATCATGAATTACCCCCAAACTTCTCTCTTCCTCACAAGCATAATTATCACTATCAACATCACAGAGAGAAGAGAGAAATACCTCCTCAATCTCATCGCTTTCATCCCAAATAGTCACAATAGACTTGGATTGCTCTGGTGGGTTTTGAAAATTTTCTTGTCTTTGGCCTTGTACCGTTTCCACCAACTGTCCAATTTGGGTCTCGTAATCTCGCATGGCAGCCTCATGATTTACGAAGGCTTGTTGTTGTTCCATCTTTAAATCGCATCATGGGCTCTTCCCAAGGCTCTCTGTTCCTCTCAAAGGGCCCCTGTGGTGGTTGGGGATGGAGAGTTTTATTCGGTTGATTTCCACCCCGTGACAGGTTGGGATGTCTCGGCCCTGCTTGCCCTCCTAGATTGTATACATTCCCGTACTGATTGTTGCTTGGTGGGAACCTTTGCATATATGACTGCATCGTCTGCACCTGCTCATGATCATATAAATGGGGACTAGTGGTGGGGCAAACTTCATAAGAATGAGTGTTAGAACCACAAGTTACACAACTATCATGCATTACATTACCAACAGATGACACATTGGATGCAGAATTGGAAGTACTACTCATGGCCAACTTATCAAATTTTTGATTAAGAAGTGCAATTTTTTTTGAAATCTCATCATTCATCCCTATTCCATTCACACTATTTATTTTACCCCTTGACCCCTTCTGTTGCGAATTAGATGCCAGTCTCTCAAAAAGGTCTTGGGTCTCATCCGCAGTTTTGGCTCCTAAAGAGCCTCCGGCTGCGTTGTCAACCATAGCCTGATCGGCTTGTGTCAACCCCCCATAAAAGGTCTGATGCAATAAAGGTAGAGAAAAATTATGGTGGGGACACTGCACCAAAAGCATCTTAAATCTGTCCCATGCTTCATGAAATGCCTCAAATAAGTCTTGAGTGAACCCAATGATTTTTTGTCTGAAAGTGGCTAACGTAGCATGTGGGAAATACTTTCTCAAGAATATATCATGTAGCTCATCCCAAGTAGTAATGCTCCTAGGCGGGAGCAACATTAGCCACATCTTGGCATTATCTCTCAAAGTAAAGGGAAAACATTTTAGTCTTAGGTGCTCATCAGTCACACCCTCTCTTAATGGGAAGCTTGACACAATCATCATATACTCCCTCAAGAAATTCAAAGAATCCTCAGAGGGGAGAAATTGAGGAATCATGTTAAACAGATGGCTTTTTACCTCGTAACTTTTTGTTGCATCCGTTAACACAATGCATGACACAGACGTGTCAACCCGAGGCCTAGAGAAGGCATCCATAGTGGGGGCTTGCAAAGCCATATCAACTGCAAATTCTTCTCCCTCGGTGGAAGAAGTTTCTAGGTCACTTTCGAGGGGATTGCCCTCTTTTAAGTTTAGTTCTCTTAAACGCTGACCCAACCTATTAATGTCGTCGTTCAATGGTTCCAGATTAGGATTCAAAGAACGCCGACCAAGCATGCACCGATTAAATAAACTTGTTAAAAATCACAACAAGTCCCCGGCAACGGCGCCAAAAACTTGATGGATAAAAATCCACTTGTAATAAAATACCTAGTAAGTGTACTAGCTACCGTTGTAGTAGTATGCACAAGCAAGGGTCAAATCCACATAGACTTGAGTGAATTAACAAGTGAATTTAATTAGTGCAGAAAGTAACCAAAAAGGGGGTTTGATTTTGATTTATTAATTAAACTACTAAAGCAAGAAACTAAAATAATGAAGCTGAAGAAAACAAGGATTTAACAAGATTAAAAGAATTCACGGATTGGATTTCGTAGTTGTCTCCTTTCTATGCTAGGGTTTAATAAATAATAAAAATAACAAACTCGTTCAAAGATTCTTTCACTTGACTAAGGGTTGGGACATTTGGTGTTCGAATTGCAACCCCAATATTTCTATCGTATTGTAAATTCCGGTAGGTCAAAACAATACTCAAGAAACTCATTAAGAAAATAAGAAATAATTGAATCTAGGTTTTCTTGTATTCCGGTAGGTCAACAATTAAACCTAATCGATGAATTAATGTTCTTTAAATAAATTGTTCACGGTAGTGCAACAATCTAAAACACATCAATTGATGTTGGAAATGGATAACGGAAAGTTAGGTTTAACTTAACGTTGATCTAGTTTCTAACGGAAGTTCGTTATGTGTTAACGGAACTAGTTACAAATTGTATTCTACATTTGTTGTAGATTACTAAAATCATTGAATATCTCAAAACCATTTAGGGTGAATGAGAATTAATGACAATAGTCTTTTGTAACTTAACAAGAAGTTAGTTAAAAGGTCAATTTGATCGTGTAGATCAAATTGGGTTTGAACAGCTGTTTTTGGGTGATGAGTTTTTGGCTCAAACCGAGTCGTAACGAGTGGGGACTCGAGCACGAGTCGTGAGCACGAGTGGGATTACCGATGACCATTTGCTCAAATCTGATCGTAACGAGTGGAATGCTTGGGAACGAGTCGTGGGCACGACTCGTGCCAATTAGCACGACTCGTGCCCTTCACAGCTGTTCGAAAGTTTGCACCTTTTCAAGGGAAAAGGCACAAAACCTTTTGACTCTCCTTATATACTTCCCCCTCTGAATTTCAATTGACATATACTGTATTTCTACCCTTCCTACCCTCTAGTAAGATAGATTATCATACCCAAATCATTGCATATTGTTGCATTCAATCCATTCAAGTCCAAAGTTCAAAACATTGTGTTGTTCGTTAGATTAGTTATATTGGAGTGCTCCTTATAACTAATAAAAAGTCGTTTTATCTTACGAGAGTTTTGTCATTCAACCGTAAGCACCTGTGCAGGACAAATAACTCTTACGGAGATTGTATCAAATACAAGACTCGACTTAATTTCTTTTGTTTTCAAATCTCCGTTACTTTTGCCGTTAGTTTTTCTGTTAAGTCTTAAAGAAGCCATACACAAGTTCCAACAATCGTAAGAGTTATTTTACGCTTCTTCAAGATCTTCAAGATGGCAAATGAGAAAGACGTCTCCTCCTCCAGTCAAGGGAATGTTACGCCTCCTTCTCAAGGTGACGCTACGTTAAAAAATGCTACACCGTCTCACCCGGTTCATGGTAAGAAACCTCCTTCACATACAACCTCAAGGGTTGCACCTCTTAATACTCTCCATTCGTCTCATGTATTCGTACATGCAGAAAGACCGGGTATTCTTACCGGGATGAACTTTAAGAAGTGGCAACAGAAAATGTTGGTCTATTTGACAACATTAAAATTGGTGCATTTTCTTTGGGAATATCCACCATTGATATCCGACGAGGATGAATCCAAAGCAAAGAATGACTTGGATACATGAAATCACAGCGATTTCTTGTGTCGCAATTATATTCTTAATGGCTTGGATTATGCACAATACAAGGTATGTTGTGGCATAAAGACCGCGAGAGAACTTTGGGATTTTCTCGAGATGCACAATACTATGTGTATTGTGACTAAAAGACCGCAAGTGAACTTGGTGGAAAGAAGTACCGGAAACAAGAGAAAGAACACCGGGAAAGTGAAGAGGACCGCCAAGAAGGTTAAAGGTGGTTGTTTTAATTGTGGAAAACCCGGGCATATGGCTAGGGAATGTCGACATCCTAGAATCAACAACCAAGGTGGAAACCCTCTTCAAGCCAATGTGAATGAAGATGGAAATGTTCCATTGAACTTCGAGCAACTTAGTCTATCGGGATAAGTTTGAACTGACCAAATGTGGTTATTGTGTTAGTAAAGGGTACCTTGTAGAAGGACTCCTTAACTTGAATTGTAATTGTTCTATCCGCCTAAGTGCGAAGAATAAAATTTCAAATTTTATTTACTTGGTTTGAAGTGTTCCAATTATTTGGCGTGTTCAATTAGGTCGTGTAAATTTAAATTCACTAAGTCGACGAGTTAATTTAAAATTACTACCTAAGATGAAGTTTGATTCGCAAATCAATTGTGATTTCTTTTGTAGAAATCGGTTCAAACCAGAGATAGTAAAATGATTGCATTTGATAATGCAAAAGTTCATCTTTTGGAAAAGTAAGAGTAAAACCTTAAAGTTTTAAAGTAAACAATAAGGTTTGTGATTCATCTTAATTAAAAAATTAAGAATTTCGTAGTGATAGAGATGGTTAGTATGTAGTACCGTTTGAAAAATAATTGTTGGGACGCTGACACTTATTTATCAAACGAATGCTTCTTACACACTCAAATCAATTGAATCACAGAAAAAAGGAAAGATAGAACTTTTAAGGAGATGGTGAACTCCTTATTGATAAGTTCCGTCTTATGTGGGTATACCTAGCATAGGTAGAAATATCTAAACCTCAAGAGGTTAAGATAGGACCCAAAACCATGGATTACGCTTTCCATTGGCAATGCAAAGATTCTTCAAACAAGGAAAATGGTTGAAGAGACCTCACTTAAAAACATAGTTATGACTATGTCGTCGGTTCATCTCAAGAAGATGAAATACATTGTAGATAACATGGTTATTACAATTAAATGACTCCACATAAAAGAAAATATTAAATATGAATTAGGACATTCATAAAATATTTGATATGTGGAGGTACACCTCAAGTGTGGGGGTACAAGCGAAATACATAAGTTCTATTGATATGAACTTCTAAGTATTAACAGAAACTGTTAAAATGTTAACAGTTAAAAGAATGGATCATCATATATTTGGAAGATTATTTGATGATAAAAACTCCTAACGAATTTGAAGTGTTCGTAAGCTGTTTTATAAATACCTAAACTGTGGGGGTATTTGGCTAAAGTAGAAATACTTAAGCAAGACACGTTATATTCTTTAAAGAATATACTTCCTTGAAATGATAGGAAATGTATAAATTTTAATAAGAAAATTTATAAAAACTGTAAGTGGTATACAGTTGAAGGACAAATTCATCCTACTCTATTAGGAAGATGGTTGATCTTCCTTATGCGAACCGTTGGGTTGCAAAAACTAGATGTACCAAGGATGAAACTTTTAAAATGTTAGACTCTTAAATTCAATAAGAAGAATTTTCAAGAGGTCTAGTCTAAAGAGTGAAAAGTACTTTTCTTGATAAAAGGATCTTGAAAGATAGTCTCTAGACAAATAGAATCAAGGAATGCGGTATTTTTGAAAAATATCTTTCCTGCTAAGGACAGGAAATAAGGTAAATTCTCAAAAGAGAACATATGAATCTACAAACGGTCCATCTCAAGTAGAAGATGAAGGACCTAGACGTAGCAAAAGGGCAAGAGTGGAAAAGTCTTTTGGTCCTGATTTTCTATCATTTATGTTGGAAAACGAATCAAGAATCTGTTAAGGAAGCGTTATCCGGTCCTGGATAGTTCGTTACGGAAAGAGGCTATTAACAGTGAGATAAAATTCATAATGCTTAATAATACTTGGGAATTGGTAGATCTCCCTCCAAGTTGCAAACCATTAGGTTACAATTGGATTCTTAAAAGAAAGTATAAAGCTTATGGATCTGTTGATAAGTATAAAGCCAGGATAGTTGTCAAAAGGAAATGATGATTTATGCAAGATTATCCCATTAACACAACAGAGCGTTCTATGTCGCACAACCGTGTTGGATCTACTTGTGTATTCATATGGACTAAAACAAGCAACTAAACAGTGGCATGAGAAGTTCGATAGAACTATGTTATCAAATGGATTCAAGATTAATGAATGTGACAAATGTGTCTACGTTAAAAGAACATCTGAATCATTTGATGCCAAAGAAATGTTAAAGGAGAACTTTGACATGAAAGATATGGGATTAGCCAATGTCATATTAAAAATAAAGATTTCTATAACATCAGAAGGAATCGTCCTATCACAATTCCATTATCTTAAAAAGAAAGTACTTCGAAAGTTCAAATAGATTCTTGAGAGGTATTCTCTGTAAAGTATATTCCTGAAAAGTAGACTCTAAGGAGGTCAAACCACTTAGAGATTTGGGAAATTGAAACGGTACAGAGATAATAACCACTTGAAGAAACTGACCGATAGAAGAATTTGATCACTCGAAGGGACTGATCATTCTAGATAGACTAAAGGTCTAATTGTAATTGTAATCAATCACCGGAATAGTATAATCATAGTACTTGGTGTACTTAAAGATATACTTATGATTAAAGATTACAATTCCTATGTAAGTTGAATGGTCTTGGAAGATATTCCTTCGTGGAATAAGCTTGTGTCTACATGACCTAAGGCATTGTGACGACAATGAAAAATAGGAAAAGGTGTAGAACGTCATGGTAAGTCTAGACATAATGGTCTTAGACACACTACCATAGTACAATTGATCTCAATATGCGGCGTCACAACTAGCCATGTGAAGTCAAAATCGGATCCGTCTACCTAAGGGTAGTAATAGAGATCAACTGTATAAACTGTTAAGGGGAATGGGTTTAAAACCCACAACAAAAGAACTTATAGCGGACACTCAACCTTGAGAAATGGAGATCCCAGGCCCTTGGTTCAATGAGACAACCAAGTTATAAGTTCTAGTAGAGTTACTTGGAAACAACAACTCGGTTTATTAACCTGGAGATGTTGAATACTCATTCCCAGAACGTCCAAGTACTAGCACATGCAGCAGTGGTGATGATAAGTTGAGAAAACTTTTAATGATTTCTATACCTACGGGTGGAGTAGTGCATGATACTCCTTATAGTGAGAATCACCTATATAAAGCGAGAGGTAATAAGGCCGCCTCTAAATGAACGCTTATGAATGAGATACGGTCCAGGGCCAAAATGGACAAAAACGTGAGAACAACAATTGTTAGAGCTATTATTATGTGAGTATTATTGTCTTGGTATACATCCGACAGTCACTGGTTCAAAGCGACTCGCTACCAAATGGCTAGTATATCCGATAATATTTCACTAGGGAAGATTCAAGGCCACAAGCTATCTATCCCGATGTAATAATAGTTCGCCAGAACTTTGGACGAAATTGCATACATGCATTAATTGTCATTCATGTGGGGGATTGTTGGAAATGGATAACGGAAAGTTAGGTTTAACTTAACGTTGATCTAGTTTCTAACGGAAGTTCGTTATGTGTTAACGGAACTAGTTACAAATTGTATTCTACATTTGTTATAGATTACTAAAATCATTGAATATCTCAAAACCATTTAGGGTGAATGAGAATTAATGACAATAGTCTTTTGTAACTTAACAAGAAGTTAGTTAAAAGGTCAATTTGATCGTGTAGATCAAATTGGGTTTGAACAGTGTTTTTGGGTGATGAGTTTTTGGCTCAAACTGATCAGAACGAGTGGAGACTCTGAGCACGAGTCGTGAGCACGAGTGGGATTCTGATGACCATTTGCTCAAATTTGATCAGAACGAGTGGAATGCTTGGGAACGAGTCGTGGGCACGACTCGTGCCAATTAGCACGACTCGTGCCCTTCACAGCTGTTCAAAAGTTTGTACCTTTTCAAGGGAAAAGGCACAAAACCTTTTGACTCTCCTTATATACTTCCCCCTCCGAATTTCAATTGATGACATATACTGTATTTCTACCCTTCCTACCCTCTAGTAAGATAGATTATCATACCCAAATCATTGCATATTGTTGCATTCAATCCATTCAAGTCCAAAGTTCAAAACATTGTGTTGTTCGTTAGATTAGTTATATTGGAGTGCTCCTTATAACTAATAAAAAGTCGTTTTATCTTACGAGAGTTTTGTCATTCAACCGTAAGCACCTGTGCGGGACAAATAACTCTTACGGAGATTGTATCAAATACAAGACTCGACTTGATTTCTTTTGTTTTCAAATCTCCGTTACTTTTGCCGTTAGTTTTTCTGTTAAGTCTTAAAGAAGCCATACACAAGTTCCAACAATTGAATGATAAATAATTCATCAAATAAGAACGAGAAAGTTTGAAAGAATTAAAATTATTTTAGCACAGAAATTTGACAATTACTACAACCAATCCATGAAATAAAAAAAAACTAGCTACTCATAATAAAAATAAAAATTACAAAAATAAAATAAAAATCATAAACCTAAATTGAAACGGGACGAAGGAAGTATTCCCTTTCTCTCACAGTCCACGGCATAATCCCCCTCTTTTTACATCCATTGCAACCATATTATATACTGTATATATGCCTAGGTTAAATTGATTTTAACAATGGGCCAAACAGGCCCAAATTGCCAGGCCAGTTCCTTAAGTAAACCAAGCCCACTTCGCAAGATCCGCCGAGCTGACTCGTGCAAACGAGTCGTGCCAAACAGTTCAACTCGTTCTGATCACTTGCAGATAATGGCCGTGTATTCCTTGGCCCCATTTGCTTATTTGCCTGGGCCATTGCCTTGATGTTTGGCCGGCCAAACAATGCCTACCTTGTCCACATTTTTGGACCAATTTGATTCGTCTCGCAATAATTGCCAAGTCCAACTTTGATCACTCTAATTTTCACTTTCGCACTTTCGTACTTGAATTATTATATTTTTACTTTTGCCCCTGACTTTCAGAAAATCAAATTAATCCTCAATTTTCAAAATTTGCAATTAGGTCCCTGAACTTCCAAGATTTACAGTTTGACCCTTGAACTTCATAATTTCCGTTTAGTCCTCCGCTTTTCAGAATTGCATTTTGGGCCCAAAACTTCCAAAGTAGGTTCAAATCTTCTATTTTCAGCATTGTTGCACTTCAGTCCCTGTACTTATAAAACACTAAAATATACATTAAATTCCCAAGGCTTTGAGCAGAAGATAAGCTTAAGAACATATCTTTTGGATGGGTAAAACCACATCCATCAATGTTATTAAAGTGATTTTGATCATATAATGTCTAAATAAAAGAAATGGGAGTTTTGTGTAGTAAAGTGATAACACTTGAAATTTTGAATTGAAAGTGTTATAAAATGGTTGAGGAGCTTGAGTGTAACTTTAACTTTGAGGTAGTTGTTTGTTGATTTTCAAGCTTGGAGGAGCTTTGTTGTAAAATGGTTATATAAATATCCTCCCAAGCTTTTCCAAGAAGCTAAAACGTTTCCTCAGTTTTCTCTCTTCTTCTCTCAGCCTAGAAAGAGCTTGAAACCCTAGGGATCTTCCAAAAATCCAAGAAATTCACCCCTTGATCCGTTGTTATTTCCGACTTCAAATTACTGCTCAGGAAGGTGTTTAGAGCAAGAATAGCTGAGTATATCTTCCTTTTATTTTGGTAAAATTTGGTAAGTTTTTATGTTTTCTTTCTATACCTGTTCATGCTTGGTTTAAAGATGATATTATGAGTATATGTTGTATTCTTGATGGTTTATGACAAGTTTATGGCTTGTAAAATGATGAAACCATGAGCTGAAAATGAATAGGGTGAAAGGTGGTAAGCTATGTGTTGATTATGGATCAAGGGAGGTTTGGTAATTGGTAAGTGGTGGTATATATGTTGTATGGCATGAAGAGTGTTTATTTATGTGCTATAGTACTGGTAGAGTGAAGTTGGGATCACTTTTCAGTAGCTGGAATGAAAACTGGTATTGTTCTTGTTGTTGCTGATGTTATTCAGCACAGAATAGTGGTTTCTGGGCTTGGGCACGACTCGTTCCCTGAAGAACGAGTCGTGACCTGGTTTGATGAAGTCGTGCGACAGTTGTTGCCTAATGGGGACAAGTCATGACCAACCTTGGACGACTGT
Source organism: Adenophora triphylla var. japonica (assembly GCA_022495995.1). NCBI lineage: Eukaryota > Viridiplantae > Streptophyta > Magnoliopsida > Asterales > Campanulaceae > Adenophora > Adenophora triphylla. The sequence goes on along the minus strand of JAFEMH010000240.1, from coordinate 650,703 downwards.
TTCTGGTGAGGGTGTAATAGGGCACGAGTCGTGCCCTACCCTGCAGCCCTTGAACCTTTTTCTAAGCCTTGAACACCTAGTCTAATGGGTATATAATTGAATACTCTTTAACTATGATTCTAGTACAACTTTAGTACTACACTATGGAACTTTAAATAGTCCAAATGGATAATGGGAAAGGCGTTAAATATTGTCTCGAAAAGGGTTGAGAGGCAATTGTGAAACTTAAACCAAAGTTAGTAAAACTTGGTATTTGAACTTGGAACCTTTAGAGAAGGTGTTTGATGTTGTATGATGAACGCGTAGGGCTACTTATATGATCTTGTACTCCTACATGGTGACCTGTATAGGGTTAATTGTTCTTATAGTGCATAAAATGTATGGTGCGCTACTTCATTGGTTTGGACAGGAGTGGTAATACCCAGTTACTGGATTATATATTGTGTAACAAATATGTAGGACTTATGTGATATACTTTGTGCCATAAGTGTTTACATGTTCATAGTTGGTTGTGCACATAGTGTTTAAATACGTGTTGCACTGTTTCAATTGTTGAGCATGAGTATTAATACCATGTCATTAGATTGTTGTTATTCAATAGTGTTGAAATATATGTGCACTATTGTGATTGGTTTAACATGAGTTGTAGTACCATGTTATATATATGTGTTGATGTCCCATGGGGTGGACTTAATTTCAAGTATCTGTTATGTGCTTGAATATAGTTGTATCAGCTGAGTCTCGGGGGTATAGGGAATATGATCACTTATGAGAAGATATTTCATAAGGTGATTGGATTTCCTTATACTTGTGACCATTCACCCCCTTCTGTGGCCACGGAGTGGGGGTACAGCTTCTGTGGATAGGTATGAACCGTTCACAAGATAGCGCGACAACTTATATGGTTCTCTGAAAGGGAGCATATAAGATGTGGATATGCACCAGCAGTTCACAAAATGAGAGGAGTATAACTCCCACCGTAGTACTACATATGATTCAGATGGAAAAGGTAAAGGGAAAGGTAACATAAAGTGTTTACTGTTTTCCCAATGTGGTTATTGAGCAACCTGTTTATGTGTTGCATATTGTATGGCATATTGTTGCATACATAATAGCTTGCTGAGATTTTATCTCACCCCTTCTCCCTTTATTGTTTTAGATCCCGCTGAGACAGGAGGACCGGACCGGTGAGGCCGGGAAGGAGTTTGGACATCTTTTGGGTTGTCAGGGTATATGTTGGTTTGGGGAGTTGGGAATGTCGTGGATGTTATTCTTTTGGGGAAAGGTTTTGTATATAAAACTTTTATAAACATGTTTCAGTTGTATTGTGTTGTAAGTAAACATGGATTTGGTTTGTTTTAAATTTGGCTTGTGTAAGCCTTTACAGTTGTAGTACTTGTAGCTTATACAGGTTATAACCGGTTTATCAGGTTGATATATTACCTCCGAGTAAAGAGGTTATTTTGAAATTGTTTTGAAAAAGGGTTGTTATACTTTTCAAGTTAAGTAACGAAAAGTTTTTTTTTGAAATGGTATTTTGGGACCCTCCATCCTGGGACACGAGTTTTTAGGTTTCGGGAGTTGGGAGGGGCCCACATCAATACTTGATTTCCATTGATTTTATTTTATTTTGATTTTTATATATATTCAAACTTATTAAATCATATATAACAAACCAATATGCACAATTTTTATAAACATAACTTTTGAAACATTATCCACCATTTAGTAACCAAATTCAATTTATTTGGTTATTGGAATTGCTACTTTGCAAAACACTCCAAATTCACAAGTGTATGTAGGGTTACGTTTCCATACTTCATATGAATATTTCATTGTTCTTTTGGGGTTACCTTTACAAAAGGTAATTATTTTCCAAATTATACTCACCCCCCACATTTTTGGGGTAGTCTTAAAATTAGCAATAATGCCAATTTTCATTATTAACACCATTTGATCATGGTGTACATTGTGGACACTTTGTTTCATTGCTCATGTACAACAAATCCCTCAGGTTGTTCTATGTAAATTTCCTCTTCTAAATCTACAGTTAGAAAGGTTATTTACATCAATTTGATGTATTTCAAATTTTGCTATACAACAATTGCAAATACAAATCTTTATTATCGTGATGAGAGAATAAGTATAAAAGTAATCAAGTTCTTCATTTTTCTTGTAACCATTAATTACAAGACTAGCCTTGTACTCATTGATTGTTCCATCGGTCTTCATTTCTTTTTTGAAAATTCACTTATATGCTAGTGGTTATCACCTGGAGGTACTTCCACTAATTACCAAGTGTAATTTTCTTAGATGGAACCAATCTCAATTTTAGTTTCTCTTTTCCACAAAGTTTCTTCTGAATCGCTCAAAACTTTTATAACTTTGTGATTCACTTTCTAGCATGTAGGTTAGAAAATCTGGACCATAGAATTTTCTTATACTACCTCATTTGCTATGTCGAAGTCCTACCTCTTCTTCATCATTTTCTCATGATAAGTTTCTTCTTTTTATATTGGATCATGAATTCGTTTAAATGAGTTTACCTCATCTCTTAATTTATACGGAAACATATTCTTAAAAAAAATCATGATTCCATTATAGTATTCTTTTATATACATTTAATCTTCGATTTATAAACAAGAATTCTATAAGCATTGCTATTGTAATCGTACCCAACACATATGCAATCAATAGTATTTAGTCTAACTTATACACAAACTACACTTAGTTGTGTTTTATCACTATCTATTTATTAAGTTGATTTATAACTTTTCCTTTAAACAGACAAGATTTAACATTTTGCTTTTTAGCAAGCAACTGTAAAGGTAAAAACTTATATTTTACCATCATTCATGTGAATAATATTCACATCTCAATATTGATCACTTGATTAATATTCACATATCAAGCATCAATATGCCTTGATTATAACTTCAAGCACATATTTGATAAATCTTATTTGTATCTATTTTGACCATATAACGAAATTCAATCTCAATATTGATCACTTGAACACACTTTTGTTTCATTCATTCAAATATCATGAATAACATTATTTATGACATCACAGTTGTCTCTCAAGATACAAGGTTTATACTTGACTTTTTCAAACAAGTTTGGCTTTTCAACTGATTTTGACTTTTCCCACAAGTTTGACCAACTTTGTCTTTGTATTAAGCATTTCGACATGCTTCATCACATTTTCTTTCGCCACAAGAAATGTTAGACAATTCTTCTACAAAGTTCTATTCTCTTTTTCAACACAAATACGAATAGCACACACCTCAGCATTCATTTCTATTCATTTATTTTTGAGGTTATTTTAAAATATCTTCAAGTGGTAAGCAATTTCTCAATTATTGTCATCACTTGAAAATTTTACTCAACACCATCTATTCAACATGGTTTTCATGGAATATTATTTTCACTTCATCCATATGATTTTTTACGATTTATGGAGTCCACTATTTTTAAAATCAAGGAAGCGGCTTACGATGATTTTCATTGCACCCGCATTCTCGATTTTATATTTATAGTTCAACGAATTTCACAAATCTTTTGCCATATTCTTGGTACTATGAACGTTTTATAATGAATTCGAAAATTCATTAATTATATAGTTACGATAAATAAAAGTCGCATGCTTCAATCGCAATCACGGTTGAACATCCATCACATTTTCACCCAAATTTATAGGATTTTCAATAAGAAACCTCTCTGAATTCAAGGTGGTCAAGTATAATATATTTTGTTGCCATCACTTAAAGTCTAGGTCAACAAAATTTTCTAACTTCTCACTATGGTGATCCGATATACTTGGAACAACACAATTCCATTAGATATTTGTCTCCACACAAAGAGCATTTTCCAAATATTGACTTTAATTTTCAACAATTATAACGTTGTTGTTACAAATATAACTCTCTAACTTAATTAGAGAATTCACTCCAAGAATAAATTGCTAATTCGGAATTAACACAATTTATTTCTTATAACCACCCATATTTATAAACCTCTAAATTCTTTAATGGAATTATAATTGGAGGTTAATTATTCCAAAACTTTAAAGGTCTCATATTGGAGTAACTCTAAATTAGAGAAATTCACATTCTCATTTACATAAAACACAAATTCTTTTAGAAGTTCTTCTTCTAAATATTTTGTGTCATTTGTCATCATCAACAACAATAAGATTTAACAACTTCATTCAAGAAATCCTATTGTTTTTATCTTTATAACATTAGTCACATATTTCCCTAATAGGTTTTAGCAACTTCTTACAAGAAGTCCTATGGTTTTAGTTCTTGTGACATTTGTTAATATTCACAACAATAGAATTCAACAGCTTATTTCAATAAGATTTATTGTTTTTATCTTTGTAACTTTGTCACTAATGACAATAATGGGATTTAACAACTCATTTCAATAAGTCATATCATCTTTGTCAATACATCATTGATAAAATGCAACATTAAAAATTATATCTTTTAACGTTCATCTTCTCAACATAGTTCCAACGAACTATTAAATTTTTCTTACTGTGATTCTTGTGAACCATAAGAACATTAAAAACTACATCTTTCAACGTTCAATTTCTCAACTTAGTTCCTACAAACTTTTCAATTTTTCTCACTATGATCTCATTAACCATAAGACATATATCACCCATTGTATAAACATTATAAGTGGCGTCGCCACAACTATTTCACATAATCGTCGCAACATCCTTGATATTCTTTCCTTAGTTCATTATATGTTCAATTTGTTTTCCATAAAATGTTCTGTTCCAAAATTTTATCTTTATCTCCAAATAAAATATTTTGATCTCCACCGTCCATATTGTTTTTATGTGAGTTTAGAACTTTCTCACCAAATTGATCTCGATCCAATGGTTAACGAATCGAAAATTGCAATTTTACCACAGCTGCTCATTGCAAAAAACTTGCTGAAATTTTCTTCCATCCGTCTCTTCCATCGTTTTCTATATTTTCTCCTGTGGCCGCCGCTCCACCGGATTTTTCAAATCTGTAATCCTTTCTCAAATATGGAATTTGTCTTAACATTGTTAGACAAAATCTTACAATAAGCACAATAAGAGAAAAGAATTACAATATATTGAAATACAATTTACAACGTAAAATTAAACAAGAAGAAACCCGTAGGTTTATCGTCTTGATGCTATACGAGTCATGTTTAACACACTTTCCTTAAGACAAATTTGCCCCCTCACCGAGCTGTACTTGAGGTTTTGTACATTCGCCTCCCATGATAAAACGGACGGACCAGACTATTATTGCACACTAGAATCTCCGGCAAATTGAACCAATGCTTGGACAAAATCACCATACCATTGTATACTATTATAGAAGGCCAAAGAAAGAAGAATAACAAATTGCAAAGGAAAAAGAGGAAGATTGATGGAAAAAGTTGTTTTCATTAGTTATGGGTTTCTCTAGTTATAGCATTTCAATGTTCACATGTAGTGGAATATGAACCCACAATAATCTGTGTTAAACGAAAAACGATTCATGTAAGGAAATACACAATTTCCTTTACGCATTAATAAGGATGAAGCTCCTGAAGTCACTAAAGGGAACCAAACCATGGAGGAAGTCACTGACCTTGAGGCGCCCGCCCCATGCCAAGCCAGGCGCCCGCCTCAAGGGATTCCTGATGCGAACGAAGCTTCTGCAAACCAGGCGTCCGCCTTGCCTAGGCCCATGCGGCCACCTCATGGCCCTCCTCACTCAACCCATGCCACGGTATGCCATGCGTTCGCCTTGGTCCAGCCCAGGCGCCCGCCTCGCAGCCCTGCTGCTCCTGTTTAGTTTTGAAAATAAGTTGTAGTTTCCTAATATTTCTCTCCTTCTTGTACTTGGAATATATTATGACAAACATAGATTAGGAAACTATATTCTCCTTGTATAGAATTGATTTCACAATCCTTGTATAGTTAGGACTCCTCTATTGTAACTATAAATATTTGCACAATGTGAATAAACAAGCTAAGGCTTTTCAAACTCTCATATGGTATCATAGATTAAAGATCAATAGCCCAAATCCCTTCAATTTGTTTTTGTGGCAGCCCCTCCCCTTCTTCCCCATGGCCGGAAACCCCTCTTCTACCATCCCCAACTCCGCCGAACCCGATCAACCCCTCCTCTTAGTTAATTTATCCTACTGCCGTTCCCTCACTCCTCTAACCTACCTTACATGGGCATCACAAATCACCTCTATCCTCTTTGGCCTCGACCTTCTAAAATTTGTCGATGGCACCCATCCCAAACTCGAGGATAACATTATTACCGCCAATCCTGTCGTCGCAAAAACCGACGATGAACCGGCTAAACCCGCCACCACTACATCTATCCCTAACCCGGCTGCCATTACATGGTCTCGCCAAGATCGCCTCATCCTTGGGGCTCTCATAGGCACCTTAGATCCTACCGTAGCTCCCCTAGTCCACCAAGCCACCACCTCCCACGAAGCTTGGACCACCCTTAAAACTACATATGCCAACCCCTCCCGTGGCCATATTCTTCAAATAAAGGGCAACCTTGCCAACCTCACCAAAAACCAACTCTCCATCTCAGAATACATGAATGTTGTCAAATCCTATACCGACAAACTCGCCATCCTAGGCAAACCCATGGATTTCAAAGACATAACCTACCCCATCCTCAAAGGTCTAGATTATGAAACATTCAAACCCGTTATAGACTCAACCCACGCCCGTGACAACCCCATCTCCTTTGAAGCCCTCCATGAAAAACTCATCCAACATGAACTCACCATTAAACAATCCACCCCCACCAACCCCCTCCCCACCACCGCCTTCACCGCCTAAGCCCGCCCATCATCAAGCCGTAACACCTACCGCCCTTCCAACCCCTCGCCCTCTCCCTCCCCCCATACACCCCCACGCCTTCCATTCAAAGGCAAGTGTCAATATTTTTATTATTTAAGATTGCTGTGACTTTACTTTAATTACGTAAAGTAAACCATCTTTTTTCTTCGTGTTTTATGAATTGAATTAAGTATTTGCATTTTAGAAGGCTTGGCTAATTATTAATTGTTGCTGAATTTATTACTTTAGTTTTTTGAGCATCTTATGGATTGTTTTTCATTAAATAGCTTTAAGTTTGGTAAACTGCAATGAATTAATGAGAGATGCCATTTACAATACTGGAAGTGTCAGTTGAATTTGTTGAAGCTAATAGTTGGGCACTCAAATTGAACTGGGTTACTGATCCTAGGAAAAGTTTGTTAAGCCAGTAGACTTATAGGAACTATATGATCGCTAGGGATGTTAGTGTCATGGAATGGACATCAAAGAATAGATTGTCATTGAGAATTTATTTGAGAAATATCAAGGTGGTTGAATATGTCACTGAGAAGGTTAGCAAGGTTGTCATTGAGAAGGATAGCAAGGTTAAAGAAAATGAATCTGGAGTACATGTTGCTTTCCAACATTCATGCTAATGGCAAGAGGCCAAAGATTCATTTTTACTAGCCAAGGTGTTACAATTATTATTACAAATATTTCATTTTCTTCGCACAAGCAATAGTTATTGAGATTTCTAGAATAAAATACAGTCTTTGAACATCATTAGAGTCTCCTAAAACTCCGTCCCCTTTTTATTGTTTTTTTTAGTAATCAACAATTCAGATTGATTTATATATGTTTCCATTCAACAAATTAGATTAAAGGGGTATCAAAAAGTGTGCCTACCGAAAAGATCCAACATCTTTTAGGTTGCGGTTTCCAACTTCAATTCTTCTTTCTCGCTCCCCATTTCATTCTTCCCTTTGGACTTATTCTACGCGTCTCCTCACCCATCGGAAAAGGAGCTATTCTTTTGCGTTTTCTCCATGGATCCCGACCAAATAAGAAAAAGACAAATTATTTTGCTTTATATACAATTAAACCCTATTCGCATCGAGAGAACAATCACTTAGCGAGCAATAGAGAGCCTCTAGTGTTCCCTACTTTAGATCAAGAGCCTCCGTTGTTCCCTGCGTTCAAGGTAAATCTCCCCATTTCCTTTTCAAAATTCGTCCTATATTGTAGCTATATTGCGTTCAAGGCAAATACACCCATTCCACTTACTAAATTCGTTCTGATTATAAAGTCTGGTAATATGAACAATTGGGTGAAAAGGGCATGAATGAAAAAATAATTGAACTGGAGACCTGAGAGAAATTATGTATTTATAATGATTTGATAAAGAGAGAATTGATAACAAACACATCATTCTTGCTGCTTGCTATTCCTTCTCTTCCTCTTCTTCTTCTGAGAATTTTTTTTTTAAAAAACATAAACCCGAGTTATATAACTGAACATACCAAAAGTATCTAGCTGGGCCAAGCGAGTAAAGCCCGATCCTCAAGCAAGTCATTTCTACCCATTCTCAGTGGGCCAGGACCAATCGTTACATGGCTCAAAGCCCATCTCATGCATCAGTCGACTAAGTTCATTGTCCGACCTATTAGGTCCCAACTGGCCCAGTCGACCTTATGACAGATCATATTTCGGGTGCGATCCAGGCTACCGACGGTCAGTGTCGACCCAACCGAAGCAAGCGTCGACCCCTGATTCTGAGCGTACAAGCAATAATTCTTTCCATAACTTGGTTCCCTACAAATCGGGGAGCCATATCGGGACACGTTCCCGTGATGTGTAGCTGTCCCAAGAATCACGGAGCTCATGTAGCCCGCAAAATAACCGCTTTCATCAACTATAAATACTTCATCACTACCACGGTTATAAGGTAAGCTTGCTATTTTGTTATCGAATTCCATTATTGATTACATTTTTAGCTCTCTAATCATCAAATACTTACTCGGCTTGAGGTCACAGCGGGAGACACATCAGACTAGTCGTGGGATGCGATTTCGGTCGAGGAGCTAGGTGATCGGTCTTGCCACGTGTAGGAAGACTGAGTAAGCATATTTCCTGCTGACATCGGTTTGGTTCCATTGGAAACGAGTGCATAAGCTTGACCTCGAAGTTTTCTTCAATCCTTGATCATGGTAACCCGAGACGGGCATGTTGCCGGGAAGGCTTCGATGAATTCAACGAAGTGAATGCGAGCACGATGCTACTACCAATGTGAATGCGAGTTACCACCTCCTCCTCCTCCTCCTCTTCGCATCATGCTAGGGCTGACACGCTCCAGCAGTGCAGCGATGGCGAGAGGATTGCCGGATGCGGGAGAAGGCCCCTATGGAGGACAAAGGAGTTCCACCTCCTCCAAAGCGTCCAAACTGGACAAATGAATATTGGAAATAGGGCGGGTCCCTCATCCAGTCCATTGAGTAGAAAGGAAATGCGATGGAGCGAGCTCGGATTAGGTGAGTTATTGGCAATGGAGGAGCGGAACGGGCGGACGAAGGTGCGAGAGAGTGGCCCCATCTCAAATTTCTAATAGGGAGCGTACCGGGAGCACCGGGCCAAAGCAGCGTGGGCCGAACGTTGATCGAAAGGATGGTGGTGCGGCCTCAATCACCCATTCATGTTCCCGGTGACGACTAAGGGCTAGTCTCGCTAGGAATAGGGAGCGGGAGGCACGATCGGACTGAGGACGCGGCTAGAGGCAAATCGAAGTAGGCGTAGATCACCGGCGGGACAGAGAGGTCTCAATCCCACTGAGGGGAGGAATGGGTGCAGTCGCACAGCCAAGAGAGGAAGGCGCGAGTCGCCGAGGAGAGATGATAGGCGCGGTCGCCGCCTAGAAACGAAGGCGCGGGTCGCCCGGCCAAAGAGATGAGGGCGCAAGTCGCCCGGTCGGGTCGATGAAGGTCACCTTCCCACAAGGATAGGAGAAGCGGACAAGTAACTCCCCCGAAGTGAGGGTCGAAAGGTCAAATCTTTGTTCCCCCTGCTTTGGAGAAGGCAGACCGATGCTAGGGAGTGGGCTGTATGGAAAAGGAAGTTTGAACAATGGGAGGTGAAGAAGAGTGATCTTTGGAAAGGTCGACCGAATTGAATTTGCTCTTCGACCCTTATCCAAGGATTTGATCGATAGTCGACCTCCGTGGTTTGATTACCCCTCCTAGAGAAGTACTCGGGGGCGACCAATGCAAAAGCCACATGGCACACCTAGAAGATACGATGTGCTTTGTCGCCAATGAGGACGACAATATGTGCAAAGCCCTCATAAGCACGCTCACGGGGCGAAGCACTAACATGGTTGATGGCTTGGCGGTGGTAGCATCTCCTCCTGGATGAGTTTGAGGACAAAGTTCCTAGAGCGCTTCTCGACTGCTGGAGTTCGGAAAGTGACTGTCACCGTGTAAGTACCCAAATTCGGATCGTCAAAATCCGTCAGAAAGTTAACCGAAATCCGTTAACTGGCCCACTCCAGGTTAACCGGAACTCGTTAAACTCCCCGTTGCCATGCCAACGAGACGTCCGGGGCGCCCGTGCATCCCGACGTCGAAGCATACTTAACACGTGTCATCTCACGTAAAAGTACGGCTTTCCCTGAAAAACGCACTTTTCGGCACTTTCAGGGGCATTTCGAACATTTTACGGTTGTTATTTTAAAAAACGGACAAAGCGGGACCAGGAACGAACTCCCACGCTTTTGGTGAGTCATGGGATACGTGGCAGCCATGCCACAGCCCACACATCACCTTTCAATCAGAAATCAAAGGGAAAAGACTAAAATACCCCTGGTATACAGTCAAAGTCTGGCCGGACTCCCTGTGCATATTTTCTGAAATTGCCAGCAAGCCCCTCAAAATACCACAAAACCCCTGGAAATCAGTCTAAGTCCGGCCGGACTCCTACTGCATTTTTCACCTATAAATAGGAGGACTGTCAAAGCCATTTCATAACAACATTTTCACCCCAAAATTTCACCACAGCCCACGGCACAAACCAGTTTCACCCCTCCCGAGCTCCCATTTTGCCTCGATTCGCGTGAAACCTCCGTATTTCGATCAAATACGTCCCTCACCACTACGAAACACCATTTCAAACCTCTTTCTGTGTCCCGTACACACCTTCCGAGCCAAAGGAGTCGACCCTAGCCATAGGTATAACTCCCTCTCTCTGATCTCTCGTTTCGTCTCGGTTTACGCGCCAGTCGCTATAACCGTTCCGAACACCGTTCTTGAAATGTAGACGCCTCAGTCTAACGGGGTTCGATACGTTTTAGCCCTCGATCCTCTTCTCTTTCCGTAAGAGAAGTAATCACGAGTTAAACGGCGTTCCGACCCAGTTAGTTTACTTTTTCTATCATTTACCATTCGGATCGATCGATCCGTTGATAAATCATTTACTTTTCTGTCATTTACAATTCCGAGCCGTTTTGGCTCGTTGATAAATCATTTACAACTCCGAGCCGTTTGGCTCGCCGATCGTCATTTACGATTCCGGATCGTTTGATTAGTTGATCTTGCTTTAAATACTGTCATTTACAAAGTCCGACCCGTTTGGATCGTGATAGTATTTACTTTTCAAAGTCCGAGTCGCAACCCGATTCGTTGATTGCATGTCATTTAAAATGCATTTTTCCCGTAAAAATCGTTAACAATGTTATGCCCGGTTCAAAACCGGAGTTCGTCCTTCGAACTCTCTTTCAAAACGCGCGAAATGACGTTTGGCATCCGAACGCTCATCTTTCAAACTAAAAGCCGCTATTTGACATTCAAAATCATTTAATATGCATTTTTCCCGTAAAAATCGTTAACAATGACTCGCCCGGTTCAAAACCAAAAGTTCGTCATTCGAACTCCTTTTCTAACTCAAATCGACGTTTGCCACGCAAACGCTCATTTCCGTCTCAAAATCGACGTTTGTCATTCAAACGATCGCTTTTTCAAAAGATCACCTAATCAACGTTTGACATTCAAACCAAGATTAAGCTTGTCATTCAAGCCCCCTTTTCAAAACACACACACACACACACGATTTCGAGAAAGGTAGAAAGACTCGTCATGCGAGGCGTTTCGGGTGATCTCGTAATACTCTTCCCGAACGTAACGTGACCTCCGAACCTAACAATCTCTGGTACTAAAAAAGCTTTTTACTCGTTTTTGCTACCAATAAAAATGACCCCCGTTTTCAAAGTCTTTTCCTAAGTTTTTGCTACCAATAAAAACGACACCATTTTCACAAAAGCCGTTTCTCAACGTTTGGGCTCAAAATACAAAAACCGCGTGGCTGTGAATGTGTGCCCCAAATTTTGGGATTCACGCGAGTTTGAAGACATCCGGTTTAATTTGAAAAACGGAGTCGCCACGCCATTTTGATTACCTCAAAACTTTGAAAAAAAGGTTTTATGGGTTCGGAGGTTAAGTTACCCCTTGGGAAGAACGGATCGTCGTTCACCCAAGGTGCCTTGCCGGAGCAAGTCTCCCAAGATTTCATTAATCGTGCTTGCTTGCGTGCTTTCTTGTGTACATGTGTTTGAAAATAAAGGGTGGGGGAATGTCCCAAGTCGTCTTCTGGACGTACAAACCATTTATTGGTTGTCGCTCGGGATTTCTTGGATTTTATGTATTCGGGATTATGATCCCGTCCTCATCTTGGACTTGTGATCATTGCATTTTTAACCTCGGGACTTGCATGATCGAGAGAATGACTCTCTTTATAGTCAAAGATGAGGTTCTTTAGAAAAGGAGGGTCCTTAGCCCATCAATCCTACACTTTAAGACGGTCGAGCTCATATAGATGCTTCATACTCATCTTAAGTGATAATCGGAGATATAGGGTTCAAGGTTGTCCCTTTTCTAAAGAAATATGAAACCTTTAATGGAAGGAACGATGTAAAGATAGGATCTTTTACACCGGTCCGTTCCAAGGTTACTAATGGGGACATGGGGGTTGCATGTAAAAATGACATTTTTAGTGAAAAGATGACATTTTTGGGTTGCAAAGGATGCATTTGATTTAAAGAAAATGATCTTTATTTGCAAAGGATACATAAAGACATGATTTTTATGCATAGGATGCATTTTTATGAAGAAATTGGGATTTAAATATGCAAAGGATGCATGAAAATTGTATTTTGAAAAGCATAGGATGCTAATTTGGAATAAAGATATGATCTTTAATGCAAAGGATGCTTGAAAAAGGGTTTCATATGCAAATGATGCATTTTTATCATAAAGATTGGATTTTTATATGCAAAGGATGCATGAAGATGATATTTTTATGTAAAAATAGGGTTTTTAGGTGCAAAGGATGCACCTTTGATTCAAAATACTACATATTTAATGGCAAAGGATGCCTAATGCATGCAAAGGGGGGAAAGGGGGTATAAAGATATGATCTTTAATCTACCAAGTCCCAAACAAGATAATAGCAATTATATGAAATGCAATGAGCAATTAGAATCACATAGAGCAATTAGAATGCAAGTTTAGGGCGTGAGAGGTTACCAATGGCTTCCTCTTCTTCTTTGGATGGAGCTAGGTGGGAAGGTTGATCTTGGGATCTTCAAGGAGGAGGGAGGTGGCTTCTTGGCCTTCTTCTTCACCTTCTTGGACTTCCAGCAGCTCTTGGGAGTGTCTTTTTCGTATTATGTGTGATTGATGGTGTTGTTGTTCAAATGGGTAGAGAAGGGCTCTATTTATAGGCAGTCTGGATAAGGCCAATGAAGCCGTGCGGCCAGAGACCTTGAGCTAATGCAGCCGTGCGGCATTATCCCTTGTGACTCAGCATTTCTAGAAATATGCAAGGTGGCAAATTCTAGAAGTTTTCCCAAATTAAGAAAAATGTGTTTCTTAATTGGGAAGCTTCCCTTTCAGTCCATATATGATTTGGAACAGTTTCGGAATATTTCCGGAACACTAGGAAGGTTCGGGGAATTACCGGGAAACTTACAGAAATTGTCGGGAAATTTAATCGGAAGGCATGAGCCAGATTTGGGTACTTACAGAAGCCCCTCGGCAACGTCACTTGCAAGGCGAGTGGGGTTGTCGATAGAAAAGGATCCGATCTGGCGAATGCCGAGACGGATTGAGAGACCGAGGTGGTCGAGTGGCTGAACCTCTGGAAGGCTACCTACGTATCCCGAGTGGGAATCAAGCCTTGATCCTAGTTTAAGCATCACTAGATAGTTAGGAACGATGTCTAGGATCCTTGAAGGTTTTGACAATTAATGGAGGTTGTCACCTGATTGACAATTAATGGAGGTTGTCACCTGATTGACAATTAATGGAAGTTGTCACCTGATTGACAATTAATGGAGGTTGTCACCTGAGGAAACTAGAGCTTACGTCACTATCTGTGATAGAGGTAGCCAAAGTTGGAAAACTGAAGCATACTTCACTATTCGTGATAGAGGTAGCTTAAGTTTAGATAACTTGAGCGTACGTCACTATTCGGGATAGAGGTAGCTTAAGTTTAGAGAACTTAGCATACTTCACTATTCGGGATAGAGGTAGCTTAAGTTTAGAGAACTTAGCATACTTCACTATTCGGGATAGAGGTAGCTTAAGTTCAGAGTTCTGACAATTCGGAGGTTGTCACCTAGCGTTATCCCGTTATAACGGAATTAACGGAGGCGACTGGGAAGAAAGCTTAATTGCTTAGGAGATAAGGGACATCTTCTGAAAAGGGTGTTATCTTAGTTAAAAGGATAACGGGGATTGTAGGCCCAAGTGGAAAGTCCAGGGGCAAAATTGTAATTTCTGCTCAGAGCGAATGAGGCCGCCCGGCATGAGATGGGGGAAAAAGAAGCCGTACGGCTAGAAGTCTGTTTTTTCCAGATTATTTAAAATAGATTTGAACGGGCTATTGGGCATTACTGCCGCCAAGAACACGCCGAGGAAGAGAGAGAGAGGAGAGAAAATTTGCAAATCCTTCAATTCTCTTGCTTCCTTTGATCAAGAATGGATTCGAAGGGCAATCCTATGCCGAGACAAGCTAGAAGAAACATCTCCGCGGCCGCTCGAAGGAGGAGGAAGGAACTCGTTCGAACGGAGAGAAAGTATGACTTTCTTACGCCTCCATCGGAGTTCTATCCGGGGAGAAGAGAGCACAAATCGACGAACCCGCGACCGGTTGGGGTAAGCGTTCTTATTTGGCTCGATTCCATCGATTTTGATTGAGTATTGATTGATTTAGGGCTTCACCCGAATTTTAGGAATTTTCTAGGATTTTCCTAGGATTTTTTTGAATGACTTTGAGACATTGATGATTAACCTATGAGGCTAAGAACATGCATGTGCAATTTATTTGACAAAAATAATGGGAATGACCCACTTTTTTCTCGAAAGTAAAGTAAGGATGATAATTGTCTAAAATGAGACGGAGTTCTTGCATGTGCTAGAACTAAGTCAAAATTTTGATTATCAATGAGAAACAAGACTTTGGAAGATGAAAAGGATTCATGCATGCCACTTTGTTGAAAAATAATGCTTATGTGCAAAGAATTGTGAAAATTGTGATTTTGTGCTTTAGGAAAGCAATGGGACTTGACATGACATGTTTCAAGTGATGAAAGACGTGTTTTTCATGCAAAGGATGCTAGAAAAATTTTATGAATGATTTTCTTTTGAAAACATGTGCACTTTTTGAATATATGCATGCTTTTGGAGATGAAAGACTGACGCATTTCTTTGTTGTGCTTGTCTACAGGAGAACAAGTCTAGAGGGCCATCTGAGATAGCAGTCAGGCTTTGGGAGAGGATGCCCGATTTCGAGAAGAATGGGGCGAATCCCAAGCAGCTGGTGCGGGCTACCGGCCTAGATTTGTTCATTGAGGCTATCGGCAGGGGGATCCACATCACTTCTAAGAGCAAGGGCTTGGTCCAGGCCCTATCTGAGTTTTGGTGGGATACTACCCATAGCTTCCATCTGAGCTGGGGAGAGTTGACAGTGACTCCCGCCGATTTCACAGCTATCACTGGTCTACAGTTCACCGGGAGGCCCGTGACTTGGAGGGACCATATCACAGCTGAGGAGTTCCGAGCTTTGGTCGGGTTTGAGCTGATTCCCAAGGGGCTAGGGATGGAGACGTGGAACGTCGAGGTGGCAGTCCAGAACTGCATACGGGACTTTGTCGCTAGTGAGGTGACTGCCCACCAGCTTGCTAGAGCTTTTGTGTGGTTGATGCTGTCGGTCACCATCTTTGCAAATTCTGGGACTCTGGCCATGACTAGCCTCCTTGACTCTTTGGAGGATGTAGATGGGATTGGGACGGTCTCGTGGGGCGAGGCCGGATTGGCGGAGCTCTATTTCTCTCTGGACATGTACAGCCGGAACAAGGCTGCATCCATGGACTGTTTCTCCTTTGCCCTTGAGGTAGTCCCTCTTTCTTTTCTCTTTCTCTTCCTGTCTTGAGGCTTTTATGAAAGAGAAATGACCCTTTTTGATGTTTTGAACATGCAGGTCTGGTTCTGTGAGGTGATCGGGTTCTTTCCTTGGAACCAACAGAGCGATATCACCATCTTCTCTGCTATGGTCCGCTGGAGGGGAGATGCGAGGGATAAGTTCACGGGAAAGACCCGGATCACCTTTGATTACAAGATGGTGAGGCCAGTCATCAACAGGGATGG
This sequence comes from Adenophora triphylla var. japonica, assembly GCA_022495995.1. Taxonomy (NCBI): domain Eukaryota; kingdom Viridiplantae; phylum Streptophyta; class Magnoliopsida; order Asterales; family Campanulaceae; genus Adenophora; species Adenophora triphylla. Next base: position 634,185 of record JAFEMH010000240.1, on the reverse strand, counting down.
ACATGACGGAGTGGACTTCTACCCTTGGGGCAGGTATCCGGAGATTTTGCTAGGAGAGGACATTGAGGCGACGAGGCAGAGGAGATGGCTGACATGTGATGTCATCTATTTGGGGGACCGTTTCTCGAGGCAGCATGGCCATGTCCCTTTATTGAATGCCATTACTCCCCATGATCCTCCAGCACGGATGCTATAGCCCAGGGATTGGCAGGCAGATGAGATAGCTAGGTACCAGGCAGGCGTGGCCGCTGAGGAGTACTTTGACATGGATACCCCCTACGCTGTGTTTGTGGAGCAGCGCTGAGGACGCCACGTAAGGCGATGAAGGCGTCGGTCACTCGGGGATATGGGGAGGATGAGCCTACCGACCCGCCGATCCCTCCCCGCGCACCTCCGTCTTATGTGGTCCACGGAGTACCGAGGAGGATGAGGATTCTGTCCCCGACACTAGGGAGCCCCGGTATACCACTGCCGCTGTGACAAAGACCGTAAGTATACTTTTTAGGGTTTTTCCCTTTTCGGCTTTCTTTGCTTTTTGCAATTACGAGATTTTACGAGATTTTTTTTTTTTACGAGATTTTTCTCCTCTTTTTCTCGTGTTCCGGCTTGCACCTATGACAGATTGGTCGGGCGTAACAGGGAAAGACATGTGCCGGTCCCTTTGAGGAAGCCGGCTCGCACTTCAAAGGCGGCAGCCGGATGCACAGGAGCCCGGGCGCAAGAGAAGGCATGTCGGGGCACGGCGTCTACCTCATCGGCTTCGGAGTACTCTTCCCGGTGCCATGCCTCGGGGCGGGGACCCAATGCCGACATTCTGGGAGCAACTGGCTGAGTACGGGCACGATAATGTCCATCTGTCTGATGTGAGCGACCAGGAGGACTTGATGAGGGAGGCTAGCGTCTACGAGCTAAGCAGTGATGAAGAAGAAGAAGAATCGAAGGCCTAGGAGGTCTCTAGAGCGGATTTAGGAACGAAACAAACAATGAACACATTTTTATGCACATTTTGTTTATTTTTTTGCTTTATTTGGGCGCCGATGGGGCGAAGACAATGTATTAACAATTTATTTGCTTTTCTAATTTATGCTTTTTTAATTTGCATATTACTTGAGCCTCGGGGCAGTTTTTTGCTTGGAATTGGGGCTGAAACGGGGCCAAAATGATTTATAATGATATATGAATGCTTGGGTGACCTTTGAACATGCTTTTGTACAGGTCTTGGTTGAGAAAGTGGGGTGAAAACTCCCTTGGGCAGCAACTTTGGTTGCTGCAGATTTTTTTCTGCAGATGGCTAATGTAGCCGTGCGGTTTGGTCCTGAGGGCAAATGAAGCCGTGCGGCTCACAGTTCTGTCTGGACTGGTTATTTTCTGAATAAAAGCAAGGCTTGGCCATTTCATTTCATTTTCAACTTAGACTTGTCCCAATTGTTCCCAGAGCACATTTTGGACTTAAAGACACCATCTTTGGTCATTTTGCGATGGAGAAGCCTGTCAGATTGCAAAGGGGGAAGCGAGATCGTTTTCTGTCCGATCTTCAATCTTGGGTGAAGCACAACTTCCAATTTCACAAGGGGCTGCTTGATTCTTCCTTCAAGATCAAGTCTTTATGGCATTTGAGGGATCTCCCGCCCGATTGGGACCTTTAAGACGGTCGAGCTCATATAGATGCTTCATACTCATCTTAAGTGATAATCAGAGATATAGGGTTCAAGGTTGTCCCTTTTCTAAAGAAATATGAAACCTTTAATGGAAGGAACGATGTAAAGATAGGATCTTTTACACCGGTCCGTTCCAAGGTTACTAATGGGGACATGGGGGAATGCGTGTAAAAATTACATTTTTAGTGAAAAGATGACATTTTTGGGTTGCAAAGGATGCATTTGATTTAAAGAAAATGATCTTTATTTGCAAAGGATGCATAAAGACATAATTTTTATGCAAAGGATGCATTTTTATGAAGAAATTGGGATTTAAATATGCAAAGGATGCATGAAAATTGTATTTTGAAAAGCATAGGATACTAATTTGGAATAAAGATATGATCTTTAATGCAAAGGATGCTTGAAAAAGGGTTTCATATGCAAAGAATGCATTTTTATCATAAAGATTGGATTTTTATATGCAAAGGATGCATGAAGATGATATTTTTATGTAAAAATAGGGTTTTTAGGTGCAAAGGATGCACCTTTGATTCAAAAGACTACATCTTTAATGGAAAAGGATGTCTAATGCATGCAAAGGGGGGAAAGGGGGTATAAAGATATGATCTTTAATCTACCAAGTCCCAAACAAGATAATAGCAATTATATGAAATGCAATGAGCAATTAGAATCACATAGAGCAATTAGAATGCAAGTTTAGGGCGTGAGAGGTTACCAATGGCTTCCTCTTCTTCTTTGGATGGAGCTAGGTGGGAAGGTTGATCTTGGGATCTTCAAGGAGGAGGGAGGTAGCTTCTTGGCCTTCTTCTTCACCTTCTTGGACTTCCAGCGCTCTTGGGAGTGTCTTTTTCGTATTGTGTGTGATTGATGGTGTTGTTGTTGTTGTTCAAATGGGTAGAGGAGGGCTCTATTTATAGGCAGTCTGGATGAGGCCAATGAAGTCGTTTGGCCAGAGACCTTGAGCTAATGCAGCCGTGCGGCATTATCCCTTGTGACTCAGCATTTCTAGAAACATGCAAGGTGGCAAATTCTAGAAGTTTTCCCAAATTAAGAAAAACGTGTTTCTTAATTGGGAAGCTTCCCTTTCAGTCCATATATGATTTGGAACAGTTCCGGAATATTTTCGGAACACTAGGAAGGTTCGGGGAATTACCGGGAAACTTACCGAAATTGCCGGAAAATTTAACCGGAAGGCATGAGCCAGATTTGGGTACTTACAGTGGCGACTCCTCATTTTTTCCTTCCCATGAAGCGAGGTCTCAGACACCAACCCTCCGCGAAAGACAACCGCGTTTCGCGCCCGCGCGAAACCCCGAGTAATTTCAGTTGGCGACCCTGCTGGGGATAAGGATACTTTTTTCAAAACTGCCGTCGTTTTCAAAAAAGTCTTCCGTGGGTCAAACTTTCGTTTACCCTTCCTCGTTTTCGTGTGCGTGTGTTCCTTTAAACCTCGAACGGTTTTTTCAAAGGCATTACATTGACATTTTCCAAAATTATACCATGTTTGTGCATTCCCATTCAGGTTTGATTTTCATTGCTGTCTTTTGAACTGCGCATCATAATGCTTTAAGACACATTCTGAAAAATCTCTGTTTTACTCAAAAAAGAATTTTAGTGACCGCACACTACGCACACTTGCTGCCTCGGAACACCGCACTTCACGTGCACTTGCTGCCTCGGTACACTGCACACTACAACCCGTAACCCGGGATGGCCTTATCAGTTGCACCCCGATTGGTCTCGCCGAGACACCTTTTGGGGGCGCACGGGGTCGTCCCAAACATCCCATCCTAGCCCGTGTAAGTCATGCACTCTTTGTGTCACACTTTGTCCAAGACCCCGGTTGGTTTTTGGCTTAGCTCGTGTCATAAAGCCTAAGTGTATGTTTTTTACGCCGGGCCCCGCCCCGAGTCAAGCTCGAGAGGTTGAGACCGAAGGTCGTTCCCGACCCGAAGTCTCGAGCTCTTCAGCCTTGACTTTGACGCGGAGCTCTGCCGAAAAATATACCCGAAGGTTCAATGTGACGCCGTGTCACCAAACCTCACCGTATCCACCGTGCCAGCCACAACTTGGCCAATGCCAAAAGCTAAGGTCCCTCGCGCAAGCGAGTCAGGAGAGGTCATGCCGAAATTTTGGCACGATCCCCACCTTAACTTAAGGACGTTGACTTCGACTGTGGCCCGTGCGTCACATACGTTGAAAGTTTGCGTGATCAGCTAGCCTTAAGTTCACTTTTTCCTTTGTCGGTGGAACTCGATTGCCTTATAAGACCTCGCTCGGGATAGTCCGTCTCAAGAAAGATGATCTACAAATGGAAACGAGGGGCTTATAAGCGTAGTGACGAGATCCACTGATTAGAGCTCTAGGATTAGTTGCGAAAAAGAAGACCCGCTCTTTTCCAACCGATTAAGACTCTGAGAAAACACGCTTTAAGTAAACATTAATCGGTAACTGCACATTGCACAAGCCCGAAACCTTGAGCCAAATACCCTTTTCCGAAGCCTAAACCCTTCCTTTCATTCCCTACAGTGAGCAGAAAGTGGTTCAGATTTCCGGGTCAGCGCCTTGCTGAATCACGGTAACGGCGGCGTCGTACAGTTCTTCGGTTCCCTCGGTTCCTCGGCCCAGAATTTCCGAGCATGTCTAGTTCACCGAGAAATCGTGACGGGGAAGGACCCCCGCCACCGGCAATGGATATGACATTGGAAGAAGCCATCAGGGCTTGTGAGGTTCACAAGAGGCGAGAAGAAGATCGGCGGAATTTCGTGGTACGGCTTCGAATGAGCGTGGTATAGCGGCCTATCCCCAGTCCGAGACGGTACTTTTGTCACAGTCGAGGATGACGATTCCCCAAAACCAGTTCACCGAGCCTTCAATCAGGTTCCTCCCCGCCAACATACGGGATGCCTTCCAATCAAGGAAACAGTAACCTAGGCTTCACGTTGCCACCTCTCAGGCTGAACCCCACATATTTAGCCGGCCCAGTGCTACTCCTATCACTCAATACCACCAACGCACCATTGGACCATCTCGAGATGCCAATATCCTTCAATACCCTCAGGGTTTGTCCCATTGCCTATACACGAATCCCAAAACACCGGGGACAAACCCTGATACAGTTCAGAAAAGGCCCCTATATATCCACATATATCAAGCCTTCCACCTCCAATCACTACCGCGCACGTGGTAGCACCCGGATCCGAGCCTCACAAAGCCCACCACCGGACCCAACCTTAGCCTCGGATGGTCGAATGATGAAAGACTCCGAAAGCCACCATGAGCAAATTTCAAAGCAAGAAACGTTCAAATCCACGGATCCGGAATGGTCACGCCTCTCCCTGCCAAGTTCAGAATGCTGGAGATGGACCAATTTGACGGAACCGAATGTCCTCAAACGCACGTCGACACCTACGTTCTCGGCATGAGAGCAAAAGGAGCAACCCTCCTGGAAATGGCCGACCACTTCCAGGATACGCTTAAAAGTTCAGCGTTACGATGGTTTCTAAGGGTCAAGCCTGCGGATCGCCACACACAGGATCGGATTAGCAACATCTTCTGGAGCAGTACCGATCCAACTTAGAGTGGGAAACAAGTCGCGAGGACTTAATCACCACCGAGCGAAGCGGACGAAAGCGTTGGGGAATTCTACAAGAGGTGGAGTTGGAAACTCTCCGAGATCATGGAGCCACTCTCGAAAGAGGAACAGATGCGGATCTTCAAGTCTGTTTAAGACCGTCCATCGGAACTCTCATCAGGTCATCATTTCTTCCCGGATCTCGGGCCATGGTAAATGCCGGCTCACAGTTCGAGAAGGATCTCAAGGAAAAGTTGGCTCTTGCACGGCCATACGAATACCGCTCAGCGGTTGCATTCAATCCCGCACCGGCCCCGTGAAAGGGAAAGATACGTACATCAACTATATCCATCAGGGACAGCAGTCGGGCAACAGAAACCCAGTCCCACAAAGCAACAACTCCACTTCAAAGCAGCTTGCCGTACACTTCAACAAGTTGGACATGCCGCTAAGCAAGATGTTGGAAGGGTTAATCAAGGAAGGTCTCCTTAAACCCGTTGCAAATTACAAACCCAAGAATCCCGTAGCCAATGCGGACAAGAACAAATCTTTGCGCCTTCCATCGGTATCACGGCCATACCACGAGACAAGCTGTTTGGGGTTACGATACGAAATCCGAACTTGATAGAAGAAGGCAAATTGGAGCGTCCCGTGGGCCCAATACGATCGGAAACCCCTTTCCGAACAATAACGATGTGAATTCCATTGAGTGGGTGCCCAAGAAGATTGTCGCAGAGCCGGTTCCTCCGATTCTTCTGGGGTCCTCATCTAATGTCCACATCGGCTACGATGTTTGTGGCCGCTCACTTTGCACGGAGTACGAGTCCCGAGATGGTCGGAGCAATCCTCAGAAAACGAAGAAGAAGTCCTCTCGGCGAGATCTTGAGAGAAAGATACGAAGCTGGAGACACCGGTGTGGGTACACTCGGAGAGCCATCGGGAGGTTCGACTACTACGTACTCTACTCTAGCGAGTCCTCCCTTCCTCCGGGCCATGCGGCTTTAGAGCGAGACAAGGGTGGAAAAGCCGAAAAGTCCCGGCGAAACCGGAGTTCGGGCCCCGGGGCTCAGGAATACCTCGGACCTTGGTAACCTTGCTTGCCGATCGAGAGGCAAAACCCCCGCGGGATCAGCTAAGATTCAATTTGTCCAGCTTTCGAGCTCGGACCAGCAAAGGAAGATCAAAGTCAGCTTGGCACTCGCACTCGTTCAACGTGCTAACCAAGGGCGGCAACCGCCACAAGCGGCCTCAACGCAATCCCGAGGTTCTGCAAAGGCTTTACCTCGCAAAAGAAAGACAGAAACGGATGGGTGGATGACTCTCCTTCTACGGATAGAGATGAGATCTACGATTCCCGGCCGTATGGCGGTATGATCACGTTACGTGACGAAGATCTACCGAGAGATGCCTCGGGGCACAATGAAGCTCTGTACATCACTCTCAAGCTCAACACCATATCACTCCGGAGTATTGGTAGATAACGGGTCGGCGTTAATGTTCTCCCTCTCGGCATGATGCGAGCCCTCCGCATCAACGAAAGCCATCGATTCGTCAACCCGGACTATCGGGGCCTATGACGGCACGTCTCGTCCCATCACAGGGGACGGTGACTCGAACTACGGTTCGAGACCCAAATGGCGCCAGCAAAATTCAATGTGATGGACATTCCATCCGAGTTCACAGCCCTCTTGGGACGCCCTTGGCTACATCACATGAAAGCCATAGCCTCCACTCTCCATCAGTGTGTTAAGTTCATTAACCGGCAGGGAGATCTTGAAGTCATCCGAGGGGACAGTTTCCTCATAGGAAACGAAGCCGAGACAATAGCAAGCGTGCCGTGATCGAGGCGGGGCTACCTCCTTCAAATCAACCAAGGGACTATCGGGGCAAATCTCATCGGAATCCCTCGAGTCGGAGATGCTAATTATGTAAACGTACTCGAGCGGGCGGACCACAAGCGATCCGATACATCAAGTTCACTGTCGTTTCCAACATTTGGAGCGGATTGGAAAGAAACGCCGAACATCGCCATGATGCGGGCACGTAAACCCCGATCTCCAATCGGAGATTCGTCAGCATTCTTCAAACCAACTCTCTGGCCCCGCCAGGTGAAGAGATCTTCGTGATAAAGGTCAACAAGCATCGTCATTCTCGTTTTGAATGCATGAAAGTTGTATGGGATGTCCTCCACGAGGAACTACCCGCTGCACCCCTCTTCTCCAATGAAGGGCATGATGTTTTCCTAGCAGCTCTAGCAATGCACCTGGACGCAATACGTCCCTACGTTTGGGTTGAACCGTCAGACGACGACGAATCGGGACTCTCGGAGTCGAGGATGCGGCGGACCGCGGGCGGACCTCTGCATTCACATGCTCGGTTTGAGGACGGCACTCCTTCGATCAGGTCACCTACGACCAAGGCTCCAATACCATGGAAATTGTTAAGCTCAACGTCCGGTACAGGCGGCTATCCGACAATTGGAAGCTCTTGGTTGACACAACGAAGAATCCCTCGATCAAGTGGCGACGACGACTTCGTCAACATCATCTATTCCGGATATCCCGATGATACCAAGGATCCGGTCCTCATCGTCGGATTACTGCAATGCCAAAGTCACCCTCGACATTTGCTGCTCATGGTAAACGAGGCCTGGCCAGCGAGCTCGAGCTCATCACTACTTCCAGTACCGGCCCGGTGGCAACCGGCCCGTGCCGTCGGTCAAGCTTATACCCTCAAGCGCCGACGAGGCTGTGGCACGGCGAAGGAGACCAAGCTCCTCACCTGTCACGAATCGAGATCAACCTCGGGAACGCTTGGCGGCCGCTCAGAAAACATCTGTGAAGGTCTTCCCCGCAAGGCAGTCGGCTTCCGACATTGGAAATGACCACCTCGGCATCAACATGCTCCGGTTCGATTCTACTCCCGGTCGTCGCGGCCCGGATTCGAGACATCCCGCGATGGGCGCTAGCTACGATAGACTTGGCGATCGAGCGAGATCACGAGGCTGTCAACATCGCGAGTTCAACACCCCGTGGGTTCAATCAAGCAAAATTGGGCAAACTTCTTGGTAATCGAGATCAAGGAAGGCCGCATGGAATGTCCCGAGTCCGACTTCCTTCGTTAACGTAATCCAGTGTTCCCGCCATTCGGCGATTTGGATGTGATCACGGTTCTAGACACTAGCCGACGGCGCGCACCTACGGAGGCTGTTTAGCTCTCGCAAGGAAAGCCCTCATGGAACTAGCCGCTCAAGAAAGCCGTCTTTGGGACGAAGACCAAGCTCGAAGGACCTACGGGGACCAAGCCCTTAAAGTGTCACGGGCGGCTTCGGACGAAAGCTAGAGGCCACTCTAGAGCCGGTTCGACCTCGGGGTTTTGCTCACGGCAACTTCCTCGACTACCGTCTGTTCTCATCCAACCCCCTCGCCACACGAGGGTGGTCAACGGTCCCGATGACCTAGGAGATGGAACGACACGGCGAATGAATCCCGGCGCTTACCTCCCGAGGAAAGCAAGTTCTCTGTGAAGCGACGACGAAGGCGATGAAACTATTCTTTTCCAAGCCGGGCATGAAGTCAACAAAACCGGACTCCCGAGGGTCACGGGAGGATGGAAACGGATCATTTCCACACTCAAATTGAAAGGCCAACTCGGGGAGGAAGGTCTATTTAAAAGCAAGAGGAGGATGGAAATTCGTCTCGAGCAACTACTCGGGGAGATTCCACGATCTACGGCATTCGTTTACGAGACGATCGGCGGGTCGGCCACCGATTACATGGGCGAGATGTTCGGGAAGCCGTGTACTCACCTTCCGACATACCCGCTACTCGAGATAAAGCGAAAAGAAAGCTCTCCCGGTGGAAGTTTATCTAGGCGCATGCGGTTCAAAGAAGCCACAGCTATTCTCACGTAGGAAGAAACGCGATCATTAACTCTCGACGCGAGGCTCTTTGCAAGAAAGTTAATCTGGGCCAAGTGGAGGAAGCTTAGCAAACCATGAGTATCGCCGGACCCAACTCGAGAATGCCTTGAGTATGCTCGGCAAGAAGGAAAGGAGCGCGGTATACGTGAAGAGATCAAGGAGGCTGTTCGCTGAACCTAGAACTCTCCAACCTCCTCGGAGGGTCGTGATGCACGGTTCGGCTCAGACGACCAGCTTGTTGTGCAGCGACATTCGAGCAGTGCGTCAAACCGTAGGCTACCTCCCTTGAGAGGCACCTAAGCCGGTATCTGGGACGAGAATCCGTCAAGGCTGCCGAAGCTTCGGGGAATACATCCACGATCAATGAGTTGAGGGAAGACATATGGCCCTATGCTACGAGGAATCCTCCTCTAACTATGGCTCAACTCGGAGCGGCTGTTCGAAGGGAACCAAACGATGTCGGCGTTCTAACCCGATCGGGTCAAATCCATGCATTACCACCTAAGGCCACTAAAAAGCCGGCGGAGCCGAGAACCGCAACCTGGCCGGCCCGAAGACGCAAGTTCCATGAAAGAGGACCCGATCCTCACTCGGCTCCAGCGGACTCGGGCGAACATTTCCCTTTGGTCTCTGCTCACCTCCTCTTATCCTCACAAGCTCGAAGCTAGAGGAAAGCACGGCCCGTACCATGGTCCCCGTGGGCGCATGACCCCAGGACGAAGTCATTCGGATGATCGGCAACATCCACTATGGCAACATTATCACCTTCTGATTTGGACCTTCCAAAATTTGGGGCTGATCACAATGAGCCGCTCTACATCACGATCCAGTGGACGGCGTCGCCTTCCGCGTGTTGGTAGACGGAGGTTCGGAATGAATGTCTTGCCCGCCAAGATGATGGACACCTTGACATCAAGCCCACGAGATCTGAAGCCTTCGGTCCACCTGTCGAGGCCTATGACTCTACTTCCCGTACGGTTCTCGGAGTTGCTACTCTTAACATTTGGTTCGCAGCGGATGATCCCACCGAATTCCAAGTATTGGACATTCCAATCACTTTCACGGCCATCACAGGGCGTCCACGGCTGCATCAAATCAATGGCGTGGCATCCACCCTTCATCGGTGCCTCAAGTTCATGCAAGGCAACGAGCTAACCACGGTCTACGGCGACGGTGTCACCGCTAGGGGACCCGGCACCAACGACATTCCGGTGTTAGAAATCAAGCATAATGACAACATGGCATTAGCCGGATTCACTCACGGAGACCTCCAAGATCCAAATATGCAACGTGGACCTTCCACTATCTCACGACAGATTCCTCCTGCCATGAAGATGATGAAACTCATGAACTTCATCCCGGGGCGGGGGCTCGGCAAAAGGCTACAAGGCCAACACCACGTTATTGAAGTCAAGGACCACACCACGGTCCAGGGGCTTGGCTACGTGCCAACACCGGGCGACATCAAGGAAGACAAAAGGCTCGCCCGCACCCGCGGCGGCCGCAAAGGGAACCTCAGACGGCACACCCAATCTCCGGCCTTACGGCTTTGACCTCGCTCATTACTTCACCAAGGGAACCGAGCAGCGAGGGGACCGACAAGGGAACCGACAGCAAAACTGAGGGGACCGACAAGGGAACCGACAGCAGAACTGAGGGGACCGATAAGGGAACCGACAGCAGAACTGAGGGGACCGACAGTGGAACTGATGAAGATGAGAAAGAAGCAGGGATAGTCAGCACCGAGACTACAGAAAGAATGGAACAGCTAGCACGGGACCTCAAGCGTTTCAGAGGACTCAAAGCTAATCCGATTAGGGGAGCGTTCCTCGACATCACAGCTCTACCTGGACCAACTGCCACCACAGTCCAGCACGAGTACACATTCAAGGGAATCCCAGACTTGGAGGAGCAACTCAAGGTACTCTCCATGGGAAACAGATTGTTCGGATCAGCCACCGAGGCCACATTCGAGACAGTAACTCCAAAGCAGAAGGAACCGGAATTCATAGAAGACGCTCTCAGTGGACCAGCTCTACAGAGTCTCTTTGAAGAGGTCACGGAGGTGCCAAACCTGATTGACCTGGGCTCCGAGAACAGCATGATTGCCATGGTTGGGACAGCAGAAGCCAAGCCTCTCGATCCCCGAACCCTCATCAAGCATCCAGCAATGCCACTGAAGAACTGGGTAACTTTCACCGGACCAAGGGCAAGCCAGGCAGAACTGGAAGACAAGCTGGGCCTGCACCCACATCTCCCTAAACCCGGTCTCAAACCCTCTGAGTCAGTCCTTGTAAAAGTCCAGTCCTCTGAGTCATCCAATGGCCTTACGCCGGAGGACCATGATAATGTAGCCATCCATGTATTTCCGTTCTTGCTTAATGAAAAGTCTGACCTTTCGGAGTATCCTCTCATTGCCACTTTAACAACTGATAAGTTAACAAACAACTTAAAAGACGTTAATAATTCAATTGATAAAGAAGCAGACACATTAAATGAACAATACATTAGAGAAGTTCTCGAGCGTTTAGTCGACCAAGAGGACAACCGGGCCCAAGCTGCCGAAGAGGTTATGACCAAAGTGAACCTGGGGTCAGTGCAAGAGCCTAAAGAGACACAAGTGGGCAGTTTCTTCGCCGATGCAGAAAAAGAAGCCCTGATAAGCCTCCTCCGGGAGTATGTTGACGTGTTCGCCTGGTCATATCAGGACATGCCAGGACTCGATCCCTCGATCGTAGAGCACAGAATTCCCCTGGATCCCGAATCCAAGCCTGTCAAACAGAAGCTGCGCAAGATCAAGCCAGAGTGGTCCTTGCAAGTTAAAGAAGAAATTGAGAAGATGCTCCGAGTTGGTTTCATCAGAGTGATTGAGTACCCGACTTGGCTCTCCAACATCGTGACGGTCACCAAGGCCAATGGAAAGGTCAGATGCTGTGTGGATTTCAGGGATCTCAACAAGGCCAGCCCTAAAGATGATTTCCCACTGCCTAACATCGACATGCTGGTCGACACCACGGCAAATTTCGAAGTAAAGTCCTTCGTGGACGGGTTCGCTGGATACAACCAGATCAAGATGTCCGAGGAGGATCAAGCCAAGACTGCCTTCACCACTCCGTGGGGGACATACTGTTACACGGTCATGCCGTTCGGTCTGAAGAACGCTGGGGCTACTTACCAGCGGGCTGCAACAGCCCTCTTCCATGACATGATTCACAAAGAAATCGAAGTATATGTCGACGACATGATCATCCACTCCAGAGGATCAGACATGCAGCATTTGACAGATCTGAGAAAGTTCTTCAACAGACTCAGAAAGCACTCCATGAGATTGAACCCTGCGAAGTGCACCTTCGGCGTCAAGCGCGGCAAGGTACTGGGGTACATGGTTACAGAAAGAGGTATCGAAGCCGATCCCAAGAAAATCAAGGCCATCATCGACATGAAGCCGCCTCAGACTTTAACAGAAGTGAAAAGCTTCATGGGAAGACTTCAATACATCAGTCGCTTCATCAACCAGTTGACATCTCTCTGCGAGCCCATGTTCAAACTGATGAAAAAGAATGCCGACATCAAATGGGACTCCGAGTGCCAAACAGCTTTTGAGAAGATCAAGACCTACTTGGTGAATCCCCCAATTCTGTGCCCGCCACATGAAGACAAGCCACTACTCCTGTATCTGACAGTAACAGACACGTCAATCGGAGCAATGCTGGCACAAGAACAGAAAGATTCCAAGGTTGAGCATGCAATCTACTTCGTAAGCCGGAAGCTTCAAGGAAGTGAACTCAGCTACTCAGCATTAGAGAAAACTTGTACCGCCTTGGTATGGGTAGTCGGGAAACTGAAACACTACATGCAGTCACATTCAGTGCTCCTGGTCTCCAAAATGGACCCCGTCCGATATCTCTTTGACAAGCCATCCCTGTCAATGCGACTAGCCAAGTGGTCATTCTTCCTGGCTGAGTTCGACATCAAGTACATGGTCAGAAAATCAACAAAGGGCAGAGTAATGGCAGATCAGCTGGCCGACTTCCCAAGCAGTGAACCTAAGGGTCCTGATCCGCAATTTCCGGACGACGGAATCTTTTCACTCGACAGCGCAAACCGCTGGCAACTCTTCTTCGATGGGGCAGCCAACAAGAAGGGGAATGGTATTGGAATGCTCCTTGTCGATCCCAAGGACGAGCACACTCCCATAGCCATCAAGCTGAATTTTGAAACGACCAACAATGCAGCAGAATACGAAGCCTGTGCAGCCGGTCTGGAAGCCGCCCTCGAGCGCAACATCTCAGAACTGGATGTGTATGGAGACTCAGCATTGATCATCAATCAAGTGTCCAACAAATGGAAGACGGTAGATTCTGGCCTTCAGAAGTACCACGCGTACATGGAGGAGCTCATTGCTCAGTTCAAGGACATCTCTTTTCACTATTTGCCAAGAGACAGGAACCGCTTCGCAGACGCCCTGGCAACCCTCGCCTCTCTTGTCGAAATTCCCGATGGGAAAGCAGTAAAACCCCTCAGAATAGGCAGACGGGAAACACCCGCCTATTGCTGTGAGATCGAAATAAAAAAGGAAACGATCGACGAACCCTGGTACAATCAAATTTACCAGTACCTCCAAAGCGGAGAAGCTTCCTTCACAAATGAAGATGGAAAATACAAAGAAGGGATCAAAGCCAAAAACATGATGGCATTAAAACGCCTGGCATCCCATTTCGTCATTCTGGGGGGTATGTTGTACAAGAAGCGCCACCAAGGGCCACTCCTTCGGTGTGTAAACAAAGAAAAAGCCAGCGAGCTAATGAACGAAGTTCACAACGGAACCTGCGGTCCGCACATGAACGCCCGAGCATTGACACAGATCATTCTCCGTATGGGATACTATTGGATATCAATGGAAACAGACTGCATCCAGTTCGTCCGAAGCTGCGACAAATGTCAACGGTTCTCCAACCTCAATCACATCCCTCCTCATGAACTCTATTGCATGACTACACCATGGCCTTTCGCCACATGGGGAATCGACGTCATCGGCAAGATCACTCCACCAGGGAGCAATGGTCACGAGTTCATTCTAGTCGCAGTCGACTACTTCACCAAATGGGTAGAAGCCAGATCGTACAAGGTACTGAATTCTAAGAAGGTGGCCGAGTTCATCCGAGAGAACATCATGTGCCGATACGGAGTGCCCAACGAGATCATATCCGACAATGGGACTCACTTCGAAGGAGATTGTGACCAACTTCTGACCGAATTCAGAGTCACACGTCACAAGTCTTCTCCTTACAGACCACAAACCAATGGTGCAGTAGAGGCAGCCAACAAGACTCTCGCCATGATAATCAGAAAGATGACAACCAGAGGTCGGGACTGGCCCGAAAAGCTACATTTAGCCCTCTGGGGATACAGAACATCAGTCAGAACCGCCACAGGGGAGACTCCGTTCGCGCTTACCTACGGAATGGAAGCAATGTTACCCGTGGAATTGGAAATTCCATCCCTCCGAGTCCTCTTGGAAAACGGGATCAATGAAGTCGAATGGCTACAGAGCCGTCACGACGAACTTGCTCTACTCGACGAGCGCAGGTTGAAAGCCATGGAGCACACTCGAGCCTACCAGAGCAGAATGGCCCGAGCATTCGATAGGAAAGTCAAGATCCGAGACATCAGAGAAGGCGACTTGGTGCTAAAGGAAAAGCCTCCTACGCAGACCAATCCCCTCGGAAAGTGGGAGCCTACCTGGATAGGACCGTTCGTGGTACAAAGAATCTTCTCCGGAGGAGCCATGAAGCTAGCAGATTTGGACGGAAACCCTTTCGTTAACCCCGTGAACGGAAGCAAGCTCCGCAGATACTTCGTTTGAGGAAGAGCACGAGTCAACTCACCTTCCCCATACACCGTCCCCTCAGTAAAATTAAAAGTGCTAAAAGAGTAATACCCAACTGGATACATTCCCGCTAATGATCCAGGTAAAAAACAGGGTCGCACTTCTTTTGTCTTTGCTTTTCTCAAAATTCACCTAAAGTGTCGAACTACGGTGACCTGAGCCCCTTAGTCCAATTGTAAAAGGGGAACGTAGGCAGCCATCATTGGTTCGGTCTAAAAAACAAAAAAAATAAATAAGCATCAATTGCTTGTGTTTCGAAAAACTCTTTTCATTTAACCTACAAATTCATTACGGTTAAAACATTCTTTGATGAGTTCAAGCACGGTCAACTCTTGACTCGCTACACGCTAGCAAAACTACAATAAAACATTAATCAATTAATGTGTCTGCAATGACAGTGGGTGGATACTCTGGACAGCAAGGTCAACCTAGTTTCCCGTACTTGGTCCTTCATCCTTCTTCCCCTTCCCTTTTCCCCGGCGAGTGTTCTTCACCTTCACAGGAAATATTCCGGTAGGCCTTCTACCTGGCTCAGGGACTCTTCCCGACGCCTCCGTCAACCCTGTGGCTGTCAACGCAGCCCCTTCTCTAGCTCTGTCTCGAGCTGCCTCGCTTCGAGCCATCATAACAGTGCTTTGATTGGCCTCCCGATCAGCATTGGTCTCATAATCAGCCATGGCATCGCCAGTACGATTCCTAGGGTTAGCCCTTGCTTCGGTCCTCCTCAAGGTCGAGCTGTCCAGGTGATCAGCACCCAACAGCTCACTCCGTCTCCACAAGATAGCCATCTGTGTCTCCCCTATACACTCTTCGTACCAGTTCAGATACTGCGTCGACAGAACAGTGCCCTCTCTTCGGTGAAAGAGAACCCTGGCAGGAAAGGACGTGTATTGCCACCACCGCGTGAGCAGCAATAGCGTCGAAGGATCTTCCATCAGCAAAGATCCCACCTCAAAGGTAGCAGCATAACTCAAATCCGTCAGTGGCACCTGCTCCAGCCCGTACTGTCGCAGAACCAACGATGGAATGTAGAAAGACGTCTGAGACAGCCCCGGCACTCTGACAACCAATAGACCCTCCTGAGCGGTCCGACAAGTCTGTAACTTCCAATGGGGAACCCACCATCGCAAGTGATGCGTGCGGAGTCTGGCCATCCAGAGCTCCAGCTCAGCCTGATCGCCCCCTATCACCAGAGGACGTCGAGAGAAAGACCAAGCGTCACAGGACATTGGCACCTCAGGCATCATCTGCAGTCTCTCCCTTAACCACATGGTAAGCATAGCGGGACTCCCTCCCCACATGTATCGGCTACCGGTCGCCATCCGACCTATGCCCAGGAACGTCTCGCCCAAGACCAACGGCACGATGTCTCCCCCGCTCCGGCACTGCCTCACCAGGTCCAGTACACTGTGATGGCACACACCCAGAGACGTGAATGTGAACAGAGTAGCAATCGCGCACAGAGCAAACGCGTCCCACGCAAAGACGCTCCCCTCAGCTCCGGCAAATCTTTCGGGCAGTCCCGAAATGTCAACATAATCGGTATTCAGTATCAGCATCCCGTATGCTTCTCCAGCCGAGATACCAAGCAAAGACACTAGCTTCTCAACAGTGGCCATGCCACCAGCATACGGAAGAACTAGCTGTTCCGTCTCAGGTCCTCCCAGAATGGCCCGGAAATCTTCGAATGTAGGAGTGATTTCGTTGTACGAAAAGCTGTACACGTTCCTCCGTACGTCCCAGAACCGAGACGCTGCTCTCAAAAGATCCCAATCTGGCATGAGCTCCTTCAAAGCCCAAACAGATCTCATCCCGTAACAACCTTCAAAAAATCCCTTGTTCTGCCTCGTGTGGTTCCGTACCCACGACTGAAAGTTTTCCAAGTATCGCTCTTGCATCCGAGACGACAACTTAGGAAAGGGAGCCATGACAGAAAGTGAAGAAAAGCCTTAAGAATTGGAAAGGAATTCAGCCAAATGATCGAAACAAAGGCGTAGTCTTTACAAATTGCAAAGCTGAAACTGCAA
The DNA here is from genome assembly GCA_022495995.1 of Adenophora triphylla var. japonica. Classification (NCBI taxonomy): domain Eukaryota; kingdom Viridiplantae; phylum Streptophyta; class Magnoliopsida; order Asterales; family Campanulaceae; genus Adenophora; species Adenophora triphylla. The sequence continues at coordinate 617,111 of JAFEMH010000240.1, read as the reverse complement.
TTTAAAGGAATCTGGAAATTCAATCCTAGTCCGGCCGGACTCTCCTTGCAGTTGACCCGGTCAACTCTGCAGCCAGCTGCTCCCAAATTGGAAGCAATTCCAAACAATCCCCTATTCACACCTTTATGAAACCAACGTGCTGCCCCTGGTTTCATTCAATCAATATCAATATCCCTTCCGCCCCGGGCTTGTGTAACAGTGCAGTTAATTAAATATTAGTGCATATAGGCTTAAATTTTGACCCGTTCAATTTTTAATGCATGTTTCATGTTATTTATTTTTTGATCAACCTACTTGCTTATTTGTCGAAAATAAAGGAAGGTAATCACAGAATAAATGTGCGAAGTACAGGTTCCGCCCCACGGGCGCCTTTTCGAATACAGTTCAAATCAAATGCTCAATCCTGTCTCCGGACATTCCAGTTACAATTCCATCTCCAGACGTTAAATTCCCAGTTGACGTTTGACGTTCAAACGCTCAATCATGTCTCCGGACATTCCAGTTACAATTCCGTCTCCAGACGTTAAATTCCCAGTTGACGTTTGACGTTCAAACGCTCAATCATGTCTCCGGACATTCCAGTTACAATTCCGTCTCCAGACGTTAAATTCGATCTCAGTTGACGTTTGACGTTCAAACGCTCAATCATGTATCCGGACATTCCAGTTACAATCCCGTCTCCAGACGTTAAAATTCGATTCTCAGTTGACGTTTGACGTTCAAACGCTCAATCATGTCTCCGGACATTCCAGTTACAATCCCGTCTCCAGACGTTAAATTCAATCGAGTTGGCGTTTGGCGTTCAAACGCTCAATCATGTCTCGGACATTCGGTTATGATTCCGTCTCCCGACGTTAAATTTTCTAATGGTTTTCACCATCATATATCCCCCGGCAGCTGCAATAAGCCCGAACCCCAAGGCACGAACGCCTTGCAACAATCCCTCTTCGGCCATCCTCGTAAGCCCGAATATCTTTTTCACTTCAGCAAGTGAACATTCATCTCCCCGGCCGCCAGTCGTAAGCCCGACCGTCCCACTTCAGCGGCAGCTGCAATAAGCCCGCACAACAATCCCTCTTCGGCCATCAAGGTAAGCCCGAATGCTCATCCCCAGCAGGATTCTAAAGAAGAAACGTCGATCCTTCCGAGTTGTTAATAACGCCAGTTTAACACAACCGTTCTCATCATTACCGCCCTATCCCCGGCGGGATAAAGGCGCGGCAGCAATAAGCCCAGTACCCAAGGCACGAACGCCTTCATATCAGGATAAACGTATCCTCACAACTCCGGTTTGAGGCGCCACACGCCCTCGTAAGCTCCAACAACTCCGGTTTGAGGCGCCACACGCCCTCGTCAGTATCAGCAGCTCTGGTTTGAGGCGCCACACGCCCTCGAAGGTTACAGAAGTCCCAGGTTCAGATGCCTCACAATAGTCTCCATTCAGGTTCAGACGCCTCCAAACAGTCTCGCTCAGGTCAGGGTCCCCACGCGCGGCCCTTGCACCTACGAACTACGATCGGCTTGATTCCCGCTCGGGATACGTAGGAATCCTTTCGCTAAGGGTCCAGCCAGCTGACCGCCCAGGTCTTTCAAAGTAAGGCATCCCGATTTGGATCCTTATCTTTTTCAACGACCCCACCTCCTTCGAAGGAGACGTCGCTGAGGGGCTAACTGTAAGTACCCAAATCCGGATCGTCAAAATCCATCAGAAAGTTAACCGAAATCCGTTAACTGGCCCGCTCCAGGTTAACCGGAACTCGTTAAACTCCCCGTTGCCATGCCAACGAGACGTCCCGGGACTGCCCCGTGCATCTCGACGTCGAAGCGTACTTAACACGTGTCATCTCACATAAAAGTATGGCTTTCCCTAAAAAACGCACTTTCCGACACTTTCCGGGGGCGTTTTGGACATTTTCCTGACTGTTATTTTAAAAAACGGACAAAACCGGGACCGGGGAACGAACTCCCATGCATTTGGTGAGTCATGGGACATGTGGCAGCCATGCCACAGCCCACACATCACCTTTCAATCAGAAATCAAAGGGAAAAGACTAAAATACCCCTGATATACAGTCAAAGTCCGGCCGGACTCCCTGTGCACATTTTCTTAAATTGCCAGCAAGCCCCTCAAAATTCCAAAATACCAAAAAACCCCTGGAAAACAGTCTAAGTCCGGCCGGACTCTTACTGCATTTTTCACCTATAAATAGGAGGGCTGTCAAAGCCATTTGAGAACAACAAAATTACCCCAAAATTCACCACAGCCCACGGCCCTTACCAGTTTCACCCCTCCCGAGCTCCCGTTTTGCCTCGATTCGCGTGAAACCTCCGTATTTCGATCAAATACGTCCCTCACCACTACGAAACACCGTTTCAAACCTCTTTTCGTGTCCCGTACACACCTTCCGAGCCAAAGGAGTCGACCCTAGCCATAGGTATAACTCCCTCTCTCTAAATCTCTCGTCTCGTCTCGGTTTACGCGCCAGTCGCTATAACCGTTTCGAACACCGTTACTGAAATGTAGACGCCTCCGTCTAACGGGGTCCGATACGTTTTAGCCCCTCGATCCTCTTCTCTTTCCGTAAGAGAAGTAATCACGGGTTAAAACGGCGTTCCGACCCCGTTTCGTTTACTTTTTCTGTCATTTACCATTCCGGATCGATCGATCCGTTGATCGTCATTTACTTTCTGTCATTTACAATTTCGAGCCGTTTTGGCTCGTTGATCGTCATTTACAACTCCGAGCCGTTTGGCTCGTCGATCGTCATTTACGATTCCGGATCGTTTGATTTCGTTGATACTGCTTTAAATACTGTCATTTACAAAGTCCGACCCGTTTGGATCGTGATAGTATTTACCTTTCAAAGTCCAAGTCGCAACCCGATTCGTTGATTGCATGTCATTTAATACGTATTTTTCCCGTAAAAATCGTTAACAATGTAATGCCCGGTTCAAAACCGGAGTTCGTCCTTCGAACTCTCTTTCAAAACGTGCGAAATGACGTTTGGCCTCCGAACGCTCATCTTTCAAACTAAAAGCTGCTATTTGACATTCAAAATCATTTAATACGTATTTTTCCCGTAAAAATCGTTAATAATGAATCGCCCGGTTCAAAACCGGAGTTCGTCATTCGAACTCCTTTTCAAAAAGCTCAAAATCGATGTTTGCCACGCAAACGCTCATTTCAAACTCAAATCGACGTTTGCCACGCAAACGCTCATTTTAGTCTCAAAACCGACGTTTGTCATTCAAACGATCGCTTTTTCAAAAAGTCACCTAATCAACGTTTGACATTCAAACCAAGATTAAGCTTGTCATTCAAGCCCCCTTTTCAAAAACACACACACACACACACGATTTCGAGAAAGGCAGAAAGACTCGTCATATGAGGCGTTTCGGGTGATCTCAATATACTCTTCCCGAAACGTAACGTGACCTCCGAACCTAACAATCTCTGGTACTAAAAAGCTTTTTACTCGTTTTTGCTACCAATAAAAATGACCCCCGTTTTCAAAGCCTTTTCCTATGTTTTTGCTACAAATAAAAACGACTCCATTTTCACAAAAGCCGTTTCTCAACGTTTGGGCTCAAAATACAAAAACCGCGTGGCGACTCCTCATTTTTTTCCTTCCCATGAAGCGAGGTCTCAGACACCAACCCTCTGCGGAAGACAACCGCGTTTCGCGCCGCCCGCGCGAAATCCTGGGTAATTTCAGAACCCTCTTGGAACTGGGCTGGATTGTCGCTTGAAGAAGTCGGAGGCCGGTGGATCCCAATTTGGATTGAGAGTTCTCAAATGGTATCTCTGAGCTTTATTAATTTCTAACCCTTTAAATAAAGGATTCAAATGCAAATTATTGTATTAGCCAAACGGTTGTTGCAGCACCTATTACAAACCAAAAAAAAAAATGAGGCACTGAGCTTATGTGTAGTGGACAATATATATGAAATACTAAAGATAGTATTTTGTCCGTCCCAAATTGAAAATCCATTACGAACATTCATTTTCAGACGGACTTAATAGCTTTTTTGATCCAAGACATGAAATTTAAGTTGTTCAATTTTTCAAATGCTCAGGGGTACCTTCGTATGAATAACAGTGAACGATAACTGTCCAAATTCCCCAAAAGATTCCACCCCATGCCAACAGGTTCATCAAAAACTGCCTCACTTTCTTCCTCCATATTCAATCTGACTACCTCGATCTTCACTCTGATCAAACTCATATAAACATCAGCACCCCCCCCCAAACACACACACAAACACTCATATAAACATCATCTAAAATAGAATAAACACAACACACGATTACAAAAAATAAACAACCCTCATATAAACATCATATAAATGGTCCTAATTCTACCAAGCCTCCACTAAAAAAGGAACAACCTGGAATTGTAAATTCTAACATTATCAGAATTACAAATCAAGCCAAAGTAATCAAGTGATAATTCATCAAAGGTTAGATAATTAAGAAAAAATGCAAAAAGTTTGTACCTTGATTGAACCGGGTCGATTTCGAATACTAATGAGAATGGATTAATGCTTTGCCCTATTTGCAGCTAAACAGCTTGGTTGAGCATGGAGATGGAGATATAAGAATTGCTCCACTGGAATAATGAGAAAAGAGAGATAGGTTCTGATTTCCTGAAGATATGAATTGCTTCAGTAAAATATGATATGTGGAATTCTTATGTGCATACTGTCATGGATAAAAACGGCAAAGCAAAAAATGACTTTCTTGGTAATTTGTAAAACGGATACAGAAACATGTTTCAACAGAAGACACTGGGTTAGGCATTCAATCAAACAACTTATGTGCACACAAAAGCAGTCAACAACAGCAAGGATCGCAACGAAGAACTGGGTTAGGCATTCAATCAAGCAGCTTATGTGCTGCGAAACGGATGCTGAGGCAAGTAAGAGATAACATATAGTGAGAGGAAGATTTGACACAACATTCGGCCAAGGCCATTGATGAGTTTAAGGCTTATTAAAAATAAGAATGGCTTTATTACCTGGAGTAGGTCAATTTGCCTTTTCTTATTTTTCAAACTTAGAATTGGACTTTGCCTTTTCTTATTTTTCAAACTTAGTTGTTGCTGTGTTTTGTGAAGAACAAATTTATACTTACCTAGAGAGAGAAAATTTGGGGAAGGAGACGATCCAGACGTTAAGTTGGAGAGAAGATGTGCAGATCGTGGGTGACGGTTGAGGGGTGGGTAAATGTTGAAGATTAATCTCGGCCGTCGGATTCAATTCCTAACTTTCAATCCTGACCCCTCTTTATGTAAAGATAAGAGACAGTTATTTTCCCCTTGTATTGTATAATAGATGATAGTTAAAAGTGTTAGTGCTTTTGCCTTGGATCTTAGAGGAGCTTTAGTGTAAAATTGAAATAATTATCCATGTATTTATCAAAAGAAACTTCATTCTTACCTCAGTACTATTTTTCCTCCTTCTCCAAAAAGCCATGAAAGCCAAACCCTAAGCTCCATCTTCCTAAAATTCTACAACCTTCAATACTTCTTCGTTTTCAAATCCGTTTGCGGATTCTTGTTCGTGGCGGCGAGGGGAGCGCATCTATCCGGTCAAATAAATATTCCATTTCGTACTATTTAAGTAAGTTATTATGATTTTCTTTCAAAAGTTGTTCATTCTATGATTTTTGTTGTTATGGATGTTGTATAAATGGATTTTGGTATTGTTAGAACATTTTTATTTAATTGGAATTGTTTTGGGAAAAGTTGAATGGAGTTGGTGATGGTGTGGTGATTGTAGTAGTAAATATCATGGTTAGAATTAATTTCATGGGTTAATGACATGATAGAAAGGGGTTGCATGGCAAAATGACATAAAGTTGGTACTAAAATGATGTTGATTGGTGTTGGATTAGTTTGGAAGGGGTATGAAATAGTTTGGGGCTGTATTGCTGATGTTTGGTACTGATTTTAGTCACTTTGAAAACAAAGGAAAGTTGGTTTGGGTCACTTGGGAGTTTGGTTGCTGAAGTTGTTGCTGAATTATAGTTTCTGGACAGAGGGCACGACTCGTGCTCTGTGGCACGAGTCGTCCCTTGGGATTTGCCTAAGTCGTGCCTATGTGGGGACGAGTGATTCTGGTGGGGTGTAAAATGGGCACGAGTCGTGCCCTGGGGCACGAGTCGTGCCCTGCCCTGCAACCTCTGAAGCTTTTTCCAAGGCCTAGAACCCTAATCTATCTAGGAAATAAATGAACCCTCTTTAACTTAGATTAAAGTAGAACACTTTATCTACACAATGATGTCTTACTTGGTTAAAAAGGAATTGTGGAAGGGCTTTAAATATTGTTCGGAAAATGCTTGACAGCCTTGATTCGTCACTTAACCAAAGTGAATCCAACTTGGTAATTCGAACTTGGACCTTTATAGAGGTCATGTATTGTTGCACATTGGTCATGTAGGGCTGGTTTATGATGCCTTGTGGCCTTATTTGAGTTCATATCCATGGGTTGTGATATAAATAGTGTATGAAATGTATGTTGCACTATGTTATTGATTTAAACATGAGTATGAGTTACCATGTTGTTATATTCTTATCCCTTTGGTGGATTTCATTTCAAGTAACTATTATGTGCTTGAATTTGTGTTAATCAACTGATGTTTAGGGGTATAACGGAATACGATCAATTATGGAAAGTGTGACCTAATGTGATCGGATTACGTTATACTGTAGCATCCCCTTACGTGGCGCAGTTGGGGTTATAGCATCTGTATTGAGCCAAAAGCCTTACAGAGTTGTTAGTATCTTATATGGTTCCCTGAAAAATGAGTCTTATAAGATGTGAATATGCTCAAGCAGTTCACAAATGAGTGGAGTTTTATCTCCCAATGTTGTACGGCTTATTTTCAGACGGGAAAAGGTAAATCAAGGTAATGTAAGGTTTTTACGGCTTTTCCAATGTGTTATATGCACCTTGTTATGTATTGCATCTTACTTGGCATATTGTTGCATTCATAATAGCTTATTGAGATTTATTCTCACCCTTCTCCCTTTAATGTTTTAGATCGGACTGAGACAGGAGGACCCGGCCAGTGAGGACGGGGAGGAGTTTGTACGCGTATTTTGGGTTGTTGGGTATGTATGTTTTAGATGGGATTATGGTTGTATTTTGATATTACTCCTTTGTTGGAGTTTGTTTATAAAACAACTTTTGTAAAGCTTTTATTTGGAAACTTTTGTAACCTAAAATGTTGTGTATCCTTTTAAGTATGTTTGCAAAGTTGGTTCATGTTTTGTTTCCTCCAAGTGGAGATGCTTCAAGTTAGTACTTGAAGAGTATTGTTAAATTTTAGTTTCTTTTCAAGTTAAGTCAAAAGTTTTTAAAATTTCCAGGTGGTCTTTATTAGTTTGGGCCTCTCCAGCTTGGGACACATGTCAAGTTCCGGGTTGGGGTGCCCACAATAAGGGTAAAAGACGAGCAGCCTATTGCTCGCACCTTAGGCCAAATGCCTAAGGGTAAAAGACTTGCAGCCTACTGCTCGCACCTTAGGCTAAATGCCTAAGGGTAAAACACCTTAGGCAAAATGCCTAAGGGTAAAAGACGAGCAGCCTACTGTTTGCACCTTAGGAAAAATGCCTAAGGGGAAAAGACGAGCAGCCTACTGCTCATACATTAGGCAAAATTCCTAAGGGTAAAAGACGAGCAGCCCCCTGCTCGCATCTTAGGCAAAATGCCTAAAGGTAAAATATGAGCAACCCACTGCTCGTACCTTAGGCAAAATGCCTAAAGGGTAAATGACGAGCAACCTACTGCTCGCACTTCAGACAAAATGCCTAAGGGTAAAAGACAAGCAGCCTACTGCTCGCACCTCAGGTAAAATGCCTAAGGGTAAAAGACGATCAGTCTATTGCTCGCACCTCAGGTAAAATTCCTAAGGGTAAAAGATGAGGAGCCTACTGCTCGCACCTCGGACAAAAGGCCTAAGGGTAAAAGACGAGCAACCCACTGCTCGCACCTTAGGCAAAAGGCCTAAGGGTAAATAACGAGTAACCTACTGCTCTCATCTCAGTAAAATGCCTAAGGGTAAAAGACGAGCAGCCTAATGCTCGCACCTCTGGTAAAATGCCTAAGGGTAAAAGATGAACAGCCTACTGCTCGCACCTTGGGCAAAATACCTAAGGGTAAAAGACGAGCAACCTTCTACTCGCAACTTAGGCAAAAGGCCTAAGGGTAAAAGACGAGCAGCCTACTACTGGCACCTTAGGTGAAAAGTAAAAGACGAACAACCTACTGCTCGCACATTTGGCGAAATGCCTAAGGGTAAAAGACGAGCAGCATACTGCTCGCACCTTAGCTGAAATGCCTAAGGGTAAAAGACGAGCAACCTAATATTCGCACCTTAGGCAAAATGTCTAAGGGTAAAAGACGAGCAACCTACTGCTTGCATCTTAGGTAAAATGCTTAAGGGTAAAAGAAGAGCAGCCTATTGCTCGCACCTTAGGTGAAATGTCTACGTCCTAAAGACGAGCAGCCTACTGCTCGCACATTGGATGAAATGTCCAAGTCTTTTAAGACGAGCAACCTACTACTCCCACCTTGGATGAAATATCCAAGTCCTAAAGAAGAACAGCCTACTGCTCGCACCCAAGGCGAATGTCTCATCAATAATGAGTGCGCTTACTAACGTCAAATAACTGACGGATAAATGATTGAACCGCCTCAAAATTCGAGAAATTATTGTTATTCGTAAAATCGAGGACGATCTACACGTCCTCCTCTGCACATCCGAGCTAGGAAGTTCGGGGCCACTGAACGGTATAAACCGAGTATGACCATGGGCCATAAAACGGGCAAAGCCCAATGAAAAATATTTATAAGTCCTAAATACGATGTAAGGAATGGGCTTTCCTACCTATGATCGTCATTTTCACCTCATCCTAGTCCTTATATCGACCTGGACATAAGTATCCATTCCTATGACTAGGACGACCAGAGAACTGACCTATGACGACCTGCACATAGTAGAGCGATTTTATGACTAAGACAGAAATAATGATATATGTCGACCAGGGCATATACATATGCCGACCAAGGTATACGAAGATGCCGACCAAGGCACACCAATATGTCGACCAGGGCATATACATATGCCGACCAAGGCATACGAAGATGCCGACCAAGGCACACCTATATGTCGACCTAGGCATACTCAAAATGCCGACTAGAGCCTACCAGGCCACCATCATGACAAGGGGAATGGGCTTCCCTACCCTTGGTCACCTCTATTTCCTGGCATACCAACATGCCGACCAACACTCTATGTCGAGGAGCAAGCCTCCTAGGCTTACGTACAGAAGGCACTTCTAATCCTATTACAATAAGGACTGTGGGGAATTAGGATCCGAATATGACTTGACTCCTTATCTCACCTAACTTCCTATCCAAGGCAGGACTCTATATGCTACACCTATAAATACAAGTCATAATTCAGGTACTGGTACACGCATTCTTTTGACTCTAAACTTTTGTCAATTGATTTGCTCTCCTATACACAAATACTTACTCTCACGTCGGAGGGTCTTCGCCGATGAAACTCCGACTTAGTTTACGTATTTGTTCATCTTTTTCAGGCTATTCAAACATCCAGGATACAACCTGTAGCTGAATTTGGACTGATCCGACGTTTTTGGCATCATCAATATTTATTTTTTACGAACCAAAATAAAACTTATGTCATTTATTCTGAAAAAAGGCCGTATATGGTATGTATATGTTTTTTTTTATAACTATAATAAATATTTATTTGTTTGCTAATTACACATAATTTGGGAAAATAACTGTCTGTAAGTCTGTTAGTATTTTGCGTAGGTCTCTTAATTTTTTTTCCTTGTATTTTGCATACAAAGCTCTTAAATATATCATAATTAATCAAGCCCTTCAATCTTCATCAGATCTCCTCCTCCCACCGTCTCTTAATTTCTTCCTTGAAATGATCTTTTCGGCCGACCCTGCTCCTAGTCCTGGATCGCTCTTTTCGGTCATGAACGGTGAATCAATTCGGCTTTCTTTCAGCACTTCCCTCTTTCACCGAATGGTTAAATTAACTGGTAATGTAAAAAAAAACAAAGATTAGGGTTTGCCTTTTTGGTTATTTACTCTAGATTTTGCTTATTTACGGATTTTTTTCCTTGTATTTTTTGTCTAATTGTTTATTTATCATGTTCTGATGCAGGATCATGAATTAAGTTTGATTGTTCTACTTACTACCCAATTTCATCATCCGTCACAAGACTTCATCTTACAAGAATTCAGGTGTTGATGTTCTTTTTTGTATTACAATTGTGTTTAATTTTATTTGATAATGTTTCCAAAAAAACAGTCATCTGGTTGTGAGAAAAGAAAAAAAAAGTTGTTGAGCAATTTAATGCTTCACAAAAGGGGGCTATTGATAAATTTGTTTTTAAAAGAGACTCGGGTCATAAAAATTCTACTGGATTGGGTATTACTAACATTGAACAACCTGAAATTTTAGATGAAGAAAATAATTCTGATGAATTGGGTGTGGGTAATGATCTTGAGCAACATAATGAAAACCTAGGTTAAGACAATCATATTCATGAGGACGTGGCTAATTTAAATGAGTGTGATATATCCCATGTATCCAACATAGAAAATGCAGAAATTGATGATTCTCAAAACCTTGCATTAGATATTTTTTATCCGAGAAATTGGGATAATATTGACAATAAGGCGAGAGATATTTTAGTTGAAAAATTGTTGCACAAATAATTTTTGTTCTTGTTCTTTTAATGATCTTGTTGTTTTAGATATAAACCTAGTAACTTTATTTCTGTTTTATCTAGTTAAAAATATATAGCATTTGAGTATCGTAAAAATATATAGCATTTGAGTATCGTAAAAATGTCCGATTAATTAGGGGTCTCTTCATCTGATTTCGCCCAGGGCCCACAAAAGTCTAGGAACAGCCCTGGTTGATGTTACTATTTAGATGGTCGTTTTTTATTTGAACATTATGCTATATTAATTAGTACTATTACATATGTTACTTGTGTTATTTTTAGTTAATTTCTATGCTTGTTGTAAAATTTAAATTATTAATATATATAATACAAATATTATATATATATATATATATATATATATATATATTGTGACAACTTGTTAGTCACTTAAGACTTGTTTTAGGTGACCAGCTAAAAAGTAGTCGCCAAAAGAAGTATATAAGTGACAAGTCAATTTGTTGCCAAAAAATTCATAGGTGACAAAGTGTAGTTGCCTAAGATAGGTCACAAAACAAATGAAATGACCAAAAATCTTTGTGGCAAAATAAACCTAATCGACAATTGTTTGTCGCCTAAAAGTTATTTAAGGTGACGAGGCTTTGTGGCCTTAATTTGGTTACTAAGGAGTTGAAGCGACCAAAATAATTTTGTCACCAAAGAATTCTTTGGAGAGAAACGATTGATCGCCTTGAACTTGTCGCTTAGGATAATTTTTAGTGACCAGGTGCAATTTTCGTCGCCTAAAACCTGAGGCTAAGAGGTTTGTGTGACTAATCTTTGGTGGCGAAGACTGATCGCCATAAGTTTTTGGACGGATTTCGAGCTAAGGCGACCAATTTTATTTGTCGCCTAAATTGTGATTTCTAGTAGTGCGTCACTTGATCTTTTTGTTCCTAATCCCAGGATAAATGTCACAGTTGACTTGTCCACGTTTTAAGGAAAGTGTTTTACTAGTTTTTACATTACAATGATAAAATTGCACCAAGTCACTTTTCTTATTTAGAAATGTTACATTTATTTTGGAACGATCCCAAAATGAAAAGTGTGACATTTATTATGGGAGAGAGGGAGTAATTTCTTAATGGAAGTTGGTTGAACTCCTTGCTTGTGCACTATGCTTGATAAACAATGTTTCGGCTTATTAGTTGTTGATTGTTTTTTTTTTTTTTTTTTTTTTTTTTTTTTTTTTGTGGCGGATGAATGCAGGTGTTTCTCATTTTACTATGGCTGAATGGAGGTTACCTTGACATCATACAGCATATGAAGAATTTAGGAATGCAATACATATAGAAAAGAATAAACCAAGTAGTACAGGGAAGTTCTTACAAATCAGCTACAACATAATATTGTACTTTTTGGTGAGGGTCTCCTTTTTTTCCCTCTCCCCCAACAAACATGTATTCTTCTTTAGCAATTACTCCCTCAGTTTTGGAAAAATAGTGCCATTTGAATTTTTTATGATCAACATAAGTGAATTTTGCTTAAATATAAATGTCAATCTCATCATCACAACAAATTCAAAAATTGTTATTGATAAATCACATAACAGATTAGCGACATCTAACACAATTTATTCAAATGTTTATATGATATCAGAATGTGCAATTGCAATTGCAACAACAACAATTGAATACTACATCCGTTAAGACTTGGAAGCTTTTCGGGGGTACATGATCATTTTCGTTAATTTTTTTTAACGATGTTAGAATCGAGGGAGCAAAGTGGGATATATTTAACATTGGCATGAAATCAATCGAATTTTGCGTGAGATAGTGTCACGTGCATAAGATGAATGTGGCGGAGATGCGTATGCTTCGATGGATGTGCGGTCATACAAGAAAGGATCGGTTGGGGAATGAGGTGATCAGAGGTAAAGTAGGAGTTGCGCCCATTGAGGATAAAATGAGGGAAAATCGTCTACGGTGGTTTGGACATGTGAGAAGGAGACCGAGTGATGCACCGGTTAGGAGGCCGGAACAGTGGAGAAATGATAAAATGACGAGGGGTAGGGGAAGACCCAAACAAACTTGGATTAGAGTAATTGAAAATGATATGAATTTACTTGGAGTGGATGAAAGTATGGTGTTGAAGAGGCCGGAGTGGAGGGCAAAAATCCATGTGGGGGGTTGATTTTTTTTTTATTTATGTATTTATTTATTTTTTTATTTATTTTTTATTTATTTTTTATTTATTTTTTTAATTTTTTTAATTTAATTTTTTAATTTATTTTTTTTTCACGATAACATATGAGGATTCATGTTAGCCGACCCCAAATTATTTTGGGACTAAGGCTTTGTTGTTGTTGTTGTTGTTGGTGTAAAATAGAATTTGGTGTATTTGTGAATACAACTATACTCCTCCGTCTCACTAAAAGTTACACATTTATTTTGAACACGAAAATTAAGTTTAAGAGAGGTAAGTATTGTGAGTATGAAAAGTGAGGTAAAATGTAGAAAATGGGGTAAAAATAGTAAATGGATAGTTGAGATTATGCAAGTGAGTCCAATTAAATAAGAAAGTATTAAAATATTTTAATTTTAGAAAAGTGTATTTTTTAATGAGACACCCAAAAAGGTAAAAAGTGTAATTTTTAATGGGACGGATGAAGTATATGTTGAAGTAAAATGTTTTATATTTATGATTTTCTTTTAATTGGTGTGATTTGCAGATGTTGAACAACTATATACATACGTTGAATCTTTTGGTATGTGTAATTGTTCCATATGTTCTAAATAACACAAAAAAAGAGTAAAAATTGTAACATAATTAAATAATACAAAAATTTGAACAATGTAAAAAATACACTGGCATCAGAGCATCTGAAATCTCGATCACCATGGAGTTTTGGAGCTTGAAACCATCCATTCTCAGCACATTCCTAATTCTTCCTCAATCCTTGAGCCATTGGATATACAAGAGAGCGTCGGTAGAAAGAACGGAGCACATAGTGTTTTTTCTCAAATAATTATTTTTTAAAAATCTATTTTCCAAAATAGCTCGTTTTTCAAACTATTTCTCAAAATGACCTCTTTTTGAGAAATCGCTACACGGTGTAGCGATTTTGATTGTGACCGGTCAAAATCGCTACACGGTGTAACGAGTTTGGTGTAGTTAGGGTTTAATTAATACTGTAATTAAGTAAAGACAAAATCGCTACACTGTGTAGCGATTTTGACCGGTCACAGTCAAAATCGCTACACCGTGTAGCGATTTCTCAAAAATCCCATTTTCCCTTTTCGACTTACAATCTGTTCAAAGAAAGAAAAAAACCCTAAACCCCAGCCGTCGGTGAAGAAGAAATAGAGAAGAAGGAGAAATTTTGCAATTTTTTTCATCAAATTTAAGCTTTTCATCACTAAAATTTCGTTATTGTAAGTTTACATTCATGTTTTTTTACTTCATTTTGTGTTGATTTTGCTTTGATTTTACTATTTGTTTACTTGCAATTTAGGTTTATTCAATTCAATTATTGATATATTTTGAACTCAATTGTTAGTATACTTTGATTTGAGTTGTTGTATACTCCCTCCGTCCCGGTAGAAGCGTCACCCTTTTAGGGGTGGCGCGCAAATTAAGGAAAAGTGTGGGAAGAAAAAATGTTGTGAGTGTAATTTGAAAATAGGAGAGAGAATTAGTGGAGGAAATAGTGAATTTTAAAAGTGTTGTGAGTGTAGAGGAGAGAGAATTAGTGGAGGGAATAGTGGATGGGATAATAAAATATTAATAAAAGTTTCCTTTTTAGGAAAGGGTGACGCTATAAACGGGACGCCATTTTGGGTAAAAAGTGACGTTTCGGCCGGGACGGAGGGAGTATGTTGATTTTGGACTCAATTGTTAGTATACTTTGATTTGAGTTGTTATATATGTTGATATTGAACTCAATTAGTGTTGTTATTGAACTCAATTGTAGGTATATTTGAACTCAATTGTCGTATATTTGAAATTATGGGGTTTTGGACTCATTTTGTGGGCTTTTTTGAACTCAATTGTTAGTATGTTTGTTATTTCATTTAAAAGTATTTGATATTAAAATTGGGTTTATTTTGTTGAAACAAATGGATTCCTTTGTTGATCTCGGACCTATCGATAACTTTGTTCTGACCGAGCATGAGAACCACATAGCGCGTTACATTTGGGCCGGAGTGGAGGCTGCTAGTCCGCTCTCATTTCGTCGTGGTGCCACGTTTCCGGATAGACTAGCGCCGAGGATTTTGTCGAGATTATTGGAGTATGGCTTTGTTGGAGTTCATTACATAGGAAGGATTCAATATGATTGTGAGTTGCTGGAGGCCTTGATCGATAGATGGCATCCGGAGATCCATTCATTCCACCTCCCGGTAGGTGAGATGACGATCACCCTAGAGGATGTCGGCATGATTTCCGGGTTGCCGATTGATGGGGACGCTGTTACTGATGGTGACATCCTAACCCTTGTAGACTATCGGGATGTATGTCAATAGCTTTTGGGGGCTATCCCACCTCCCGGGGATATGGATGGGAGTAAACTAAAGCTACTGTGGATCACGAGCCAATTTTCACACTTCCATGACCTAGCTGATGATTCCCCCCAGGACCTTATTGATATGTACTTACGAGCATATATCATGCTCGCCTTGGGTATTACGGTGATGCCTGATCGTACTCCACACAACGGTAGAAGGCAGTTTCAACAATTGCTGTGATTGGCATCTCACGGGCTCCCTTCATGACACCATTGAAAACCTCAGACATGTTAGTAGTCATAATGCTATATCTGTAACCACCATCGTGTGCCAATGTCCACTCTCTGGCATTCAAATTCAGAAACCATGAAATTGCCTCGGGGTTAATTCCACGGATACTCTCTAAGGTAGATTTCAACTTTCTATCTTGAGTTGCTCTACCTGCTCTCCAAAATAGATACTTCAACCCTTCCCCTCTATGCTTATCCAAGAAATTTTCTCGCATATGTCTCAAGCAAAACCGATGATGCACATTTGGCCACCATGTATCTTCAGCTATAGTATAAAGAATGCCGAGATGACGGTCATATATCAAGCATACTTCACGACTCTTTATAATATGTTTGCAAAGAAGATATAAGAACCAACGCCAGTTCGTCCAGTTCTCTTTTTCAACAACAGCAAATGCAAGAGGAAGTATACTGTCTTGGGCATCAACACCCATGGCAATCAGTATTACCCCTTTATATCTACCATGCAGGAATGTTCCATCAACAGAAATGAAAGGCTGGCAATGAGAGAAAGCTTCAATGCAAGGCCCAAATGCCCAGAACACCTGTTAAAACATGTGTAATTCACCGACAGGAGGAGGAGGATGACTATACTCAATAATTGTGCTTGGATTGTATTTTGGATGGCTGCTAGGACGCGGGGTAACCTTATATAAGATTCCTCCCAATCTCCAAAAAACCTCTGCAATGCCCTTCTGCTTTTCACACCATGCCTTCTTATAGAAAATTTCCTTTCCAAACCTACTACTGATGTGTGCAATAATAACTCCAACCTTGACATCTGAATCAGCCTTAATAAGACCAACTATTTACCGACCAATAAACTTGGCATCTAGGTTGGGGTGATCTCGATTTTCTCCAGAATATAAGCAGCAATGAGGAGCCTTATACTTGCCCACTTCCCAATAGCCAAACTTCCTCCTACTCACACGAACATAAAAATTGCATGGAAAATTTTTCAATAGACATTCAATTACCCATGTGTGAGGTGTGCTCTTTCTTACCCTGAACCGGAGATTGGTGCAAATATGGTACCCTTTTATATCAAATTATGCCTCTTTCTTGCTAGAAAAGTGTATCCCTTTAGCAATTTCATGGTTATCCGAATCCCAAACTGGAAAACTAGGTTCATTATGGTAATCAATGTAGCCTTCTTCTTGTCGAGCAGAACTACCAATATCACTGTAAAAGGGATAATCTGCTCTTCCATACCTTCAATTTTTTGGTGCTACATAATGAATAAAAGGTATTTCCATGTCATCATCAATCGGCCCATTATCACCCTCTCCTAAATCGACATCAGAATCACTACTACCCTCCTCATATTCATCATCATCACCATCTAGCATTGCATCTACATCAGTGTGTACTTCTTCTTCTTCATAATCTACATCATCTTCAGAATTATCATCATTAACAGGATCATTATGCCCAAATGCCCCATCATCATAATTTGGTATTTAGGTTGATACAAGTGTTTAGGAACTTGGACCAATCCCTGCATCATGGTTACCACTTGGTGAATACCCATAAATGGTCTCTGTGTGCAGTGTTTCAAACTCTGGATTGGGTCGATTTTCAATCAATTTTACAAC